>VZTH01015250.1:198938-383547 GCA_013397815.1 Aleadryas rufinucha | reverse complement strand
TTTTTTAATATATATTTTATTTTATTTGGGAGGCATCATGCCTACACCAGGATGAGAAACGTCTTTCTACCAACATACACCCCCCCTGTGTTTTCAGGCACATGCAACTTCCTTTGCTACTGCCTGGCCTAGGTCCATGTCCAGTCTTGCTATATTTATATATTTAAAGCTTATTGCATCTCCCTCAAAGCTGGCTGAGTTCTGTTGGTGGGGGACATGCTTCCTTCAATGTGTACTAAGTTTGTGGCTGCAGCACCAGCATTTTAATGGCTTTGGGGATGGATGATGCTCTATGAAGAGAATGATCTGCCAGCACTTCAGGGGAGGTATTGATCAGCCACAATGCCCACTTGTGCAGACCTTTGCTGAGGTATCAGTATCAAAACAGGAAACGATGTGAGAAATGTTAATGAAACTTGACAACAACAGCTCAAAAGGTGTTTGATCCACCGTTTGAACGTACCTAACTATTACAGGATGAGGAAACAGGAAATACACTGAGGGGGAGGAGATAAGAACAGAGAAATGTAAAAAGAATAAAAATACTGAACTTGAAAAATTCCAAGTCACCTTTTCTAAGTCAGCTGGCATGCATGAGGCATTTGTCACAGCACACAGCTCCTCATTTAGCCATTATGCACGTAAAACCCAAGGAGCCAGAACTTAGGTCCTTCAGCAAGAATTTTTACCATGCCACTGTGTGAGACCAAGTTAATGCCTTGAAGAAAAACTCCAAATGAAAAAGAAAAAACAGCCAACCCCCAAACTTATTTGCCAGCAAGGTTTTTAACATTTTTGAAACCAAATCAGGTCTCTGTGGTTCCTGTTTCTTCTG
Source organism: Aleadryas rufinucha (assembly GCA_013397815.1). Classification (NCBI taxonomy): domain Eukaryota; kingdom Metazoa; phylum Chordata; class Aves; order Passeriformes; genus Aleadryas; species Aleadryas rufinucha. The sequence goes on along the minus strand of VZTH01015250.1, from coordinate 382,712 downwards.
AATCTGCATTTGCCTACAGCTTTGATTAAATAAAATACTGCAGTGCTATTCCTGTTCAGAAGGAGTATTGTCATTTCATGATGACTTTTTTCTCTCCTCAGATCTCCTGCACACCACCCCACATTTTTCCATACGTAACTGAGTCAGGAAAAAAAAAAGAAAAAGAGCACACACCCTCTTTTCTCCTGCTGTGTTTTATGGCAGTAGGTTCTCTGCTTTCTTCTTGTCGAGTTCCCTACTAACCCACTCCAAAGTGTTACTCAATGAAGTCTAGAATTGTGTTAATTTGAAAGAAATGTTCTGGGGGGAGGGGAAGAAAATTGATTTGAATGTAAGAACAGCAAATGCTTCCCTTTTGTCACCTTTTATTAGCAGCACTCAAAGCATTTTGAAGACTTAAAGTCATGAGTCACAGTTTTTAGACAAAGGAATTGGGCTCCAGAGTTGATGCTTGATAATTAGTAAACTAATTGTGAAGTTCAGGTCTGCTGATTCTTAGCCTCCGGCCCAGATACATTGAATGATACAATTTCCTGTTTTAATTATGCTGAAAGGAACAGTTTTCTAATGTGCAGGACACCCACTAAGATCCTTAAAATGCCCTTTGAACTTTTGAAAACAGGGACCAGTAGTTACAGGTCACATACTTCCTTTTAGTCCTGCACAAACTGATGGTGCTTTGTGTCTTCACAGGAGAGGACAGAGAGGAGATACCACTGTGTTATGAAGGCAAGGAAAGAACGAGAGGCCTGTGGACCAAGAACAAGCGCATCCAAGGTGTGGAAGCAAGGCAGATTGCCAAGCGTTTTCTGGTTCTTGGGGTCTATTGTTCTTAGTCTTAAAAATGCCCCTCCCTTGGGGCCATGATATCATTGCCTGGCATTCCATGAACTTCCTTTGAAGTTCTGTCCTTCTATGTTAGACAGGAATATAAATTTCTTCTTAAGTGGAGTGAAATGCCACCTGTACATTGACCTGTCATGCTGGAGACAGTGTGGCTGGTGATGAGTCCCCTTTTCATCATCTCCCAAAGGCAGGAAAGATAATACAGTAACCTATTATGAAACAGGCTTTTTATAGAAGATGATTTCTCTGTGACACAGTCTTCTCGTGTGTGATGAACTCTTCTTCGGGTAGAGATAATGAAAACAAAGTAAACTTGTGGCTGATGCAATATCATGATGCCCTTCTTTAAGACTGACTGTAAGTGTTAAGAACACTCCCACTAATCTCTTTTTGAAAAGCAGAAGAGCTATATCCGTTTTGACTAGTGAGTCATCTTTTATCCTCCTGGTCCAGTTCACGGGTTTCCAGCTTACTTCACAATTTCTATAGTCCTCTGACCTCTTGCTCGCTATGAACCTGGGCAGAAAGTGTTTGCAAGTGCCTTGAGAAGGCACTGGGAGCTGAGAAATGTGCTTAACACTCTGTGTCCTTGTGGGCTCTTAGGGGGAAGACTTGTTGGTTGATTTAGGAAAGTATAAAAAGGTTGAGTGCAGGGGGGTTCCATGCCAACGAAATGGAGGCAGTCACTGGTGCTGGGAGCAAGAGGAAAAGGTTGGTGTGGAGACGGTAACAAGAGGTGAGGTGTGGAGAGGGATGACACATGCAGGATGCAGGATGAGGTAATTCTTTCCGGTTGTCCTTGGTCCTCCTTTTTTATCTTGGTGCTTTCCCAGTAGCAGTCTCTTCTTTGGAACTTTTCCTCCTTTCTTTCAGATGGAAAACCACAGTGGAGGGCAGCAGTCTCAGGAGGACTGTGTGCTGCTTTCCTTGTAGGCAGAGGGACTTCCTACCTTGGATTAATGATTTATGAAACAAATGAACCCAAACTCCACCAAAACAATCTGTGAAAAACTCCCAGGGTAAATTGGGTTTTTCTGAATGGGAGCAACAAAGAATATTTAGCTAGAGGGACCTTCTATGAACACTTTCCTCTTTCTGTTCATCTATTCATTAGAAAACGAGAGTAGATGTAAATGAGCCCAGTGAGCACTGGTTGAGGTAAAGGCAGGACATAGATGAGCAATTGGCAGAGACAAAAGGAAAATGCTGGGGGAGCTGAACAACCTGCAAGGTTTTGAGCAACACCGACTATGTTTGGGGAGGTGAAGAATGTAATTTGTGCCCAGCCTATTGCCAGGGTCAGCTAAAGAGGTGGCAGTGGGACATAATTTTCAACAGTGTACAAGGCCTTAGGGAGTGTAAAAACCAACCCCGTGGCACAATATGAAATATAAACCACTCACTGGTGGAGCGCTTGACCTTAACCATCTCCTTTCCTGTCAAAAACCACACAGCAATGAACCCCTGTGCTGTGCTGGCCTGGTGCAAACCATCAGAGAGAGCACACAGCTCTAGTGAATTGGCACAGGCAGAAGAGACCCCAGTATTAAGGCAATCGTCCCCTGCCCTGCTTGCTGCTGCTCAGGCACAGAATGCAAAAAGAGACAAGGTGCAGGATAAGCCTGGGAAAAATCCAATTCAACTGTGTCATTCCTCGTGTCAGGAAACAGCAATGGATGCAATCTTGTCAGAGGCTTCAGACTTGCAGTTAGGCAGGAGGAAGCTGGTGGCACCTGGCAGTGTCTCCTCAGGTGCCAGTGCCCTCCATATGCTGCAAGTGCAACTTTTCTCCTTCCTTTCAGAGCCAGCACTGCCTGGACTGCGCTGTCTGGGATGGCAGCGTGTCACCTTGCTGGGCTGGCTGGTGGCCTGGTGTGAGACGGCAGCTCTTTGTTCCTGTGCAGAAACAGGTCACAGTGGTTAACCATGCTGACTCCTTTAGGTGCAAACAATTCTTCCCGAGCTTATATGTATTGATCTGCTCTGTGACATCAACAGGACGGTACGTAGGAGGAGAGATATGCTGACTTCAGTCATTTAAACTTCTGACAAAATCCCACATGAGGAAGATCTGCAGGTACAGCAATGAGAAGTTGCTAGAGGCAGGCATTGAAATGTGGCAATAAATGGCCACTTGACAGACAGCAAATGTTGGGGCTCAGGAAGTGCCCTGTTCTATGTAGGGCATGGCTTGGGGTGGGGACAAAATAAATGGGGAAAAAAGAAGGAAATATTTTTGAGCTGTTATTTCATGACCAGACATTTTCAAGAGCTCCAGGAGATGCCTGTGCTGCTCCATGCCATGCTGAACCATGTGTTTTAACTAGAAGAGCCATAAGCAAACTGTGCAGTGGCCTGAGACTCTGTAGACAAACCCAAGTGGTACAAGACACTTCTGGTAACAGAGCTCCAACAGCCTCTGTGCTCCACAACCACAGAAAACACCTGGCAATCAGAAGGAGAAGAGGAGGCCTGGGATATGAAACCATCCTGATGAAGCTCCAGACAGCCAGGAGACAAGAGGAGACATGGCAGTGAAGCAGGATATGGTCACAGTGGTCAAGGAGCTCCAAGAGGCTCTGCTCCAAGAGCTCAGTTAAGGCTGCCAGAGGACACATGGAGATAGGAAAGGAAAGCACAGTGACAACACTCTGAAGGCCTTATGTCATACATCAGTGGAGAAATGCCACCAAGATGAGTATTGGGCCTTGTCACACTTAGCAAAAATGTAAAAACTGACTTAGTAGAATTCTTTTATGTAGGTCTTTCTCAGCAGTTATATTAATCTTGCAAGAAACCCCCATAGAGGTAAGCACTCCCACTATCTACTGCTAGAATAAAGGCACTTAAAATTTTTGTTTTTAGGCTTATGAAGTGCAAGTTTTATGCCAATAATTAAATTGTGAAATACTCTGAAGATTTAGGAAATTCTAACAGGAACAAGCACTGTACATTTTGTCCATTTTTAGGACAAAATATTTTTTCCTGTTTTTCCTGGAATAAAGCTCTGTTTTATATTGATATAGCCATTTGATTGTTTCTGTATGATGAGTAACTTGCATCTCTGAATCATGAGTGCAGATGTCTGGGTAAAGTTGCTGAAAAGTCATCAATATCTGTGTAAAAATCCATAGATTGGAAAAGTAAGCAAGTGCTTGATAAAATTTGTTGAATTAGTGTTGTGCCTATGACCCTGATGATATGTGCCATAAACTATGCTGAAGACTAATGTATCCTGCAAGACAGCTGCATTTTTTAATGCTTCTTGGAGACTACCTGATCAGCTTGCCTGACTGGGCCTCTGTCATGCCCCTCCCAGAAGCTGAATCTCTCAAATTAGGGACAAAACCTGGTCACTGAAGTTCAGTAATTTTCTGCCGAGCTGGGATATAAGAACCAATCCGATGCATTCTGGTCTTCTCCTGACCACTTTTTCCTAAACCTGTTGTTTTCTCATGCTATTTAATAAATGTGATGCTTTACATCCCTGTACCAGTGCATCTTGCAAACAAACACATGTAGTCCATGGCTTGGTGCTGCACAGGAGAGGTAACTGGCTCACCTATTCAGTGTTCCCTCCTTCAGCTCTGTAGAGGAACTCTAGGGAGATTAGCCCTCTGACTCTGACATGCAAGCTAGGTTTGAAGTGTGGGAACAAACCTTCTGCTTCGTTGTGATGGACAGAGGACAGGAGAGCTCTGTGCATCTGGACCCACCACAGCCTCCATCAGCCAGCCAGCACTCAGCTTTAGGGCTTGCAGGTGTCTGTCGCAGGATATCTGTGCAATGTTAATTTCACGGTTTATTAGCTTGGGAATATGTTGTTCATCCTGATAAATTCTGTATTATCTGTAGTTTTATTGTTTACTTTGGTGTATAACACCCTCCACAGCAATTCTGGAAGAAAAGCCGTGGTGAAAAAGCAAATGAAAATGTGGGAAACTCACTTTTTTGACATGTACAGGAAATGGGTGAAGTCAGCATTGTACAAATAACGAGTGGATGAACTACACTTACCTCCATCTATGCTGCACTACTGAGCAGGGTGTTACCATGTGGGCAGAAGTGGTGAAGGGACTGGATCTCGTGAGGGAATGAAGCAAAGACTGCAAAAAACTGGGGGTTAGGGCCCTGCTGTCCTCTGCTCTAGCACCAGAGCACCTTTTCATAGCTCAGGAAGCCATGTGAGCAGCATCTGTTGCAGAGTTCAATCTCACACCCTCTGCCCAGGGGAGAAGTGTGTGCACTGGAGTGTGTTGTTTTGCTGGGGACGAGGGTGGCTGTTGATGGTAGATGTGCTAAGTGTGATCATATTAGAGAGGGAAAGAACCAAGATATGGGATGTGTTCATGCAAATAGAGGTGGTGTGAACAGTGATGGTGCCCAGACCCTGGGAAAGCCCTGACACAGCTGCGGGGAATTTCAGGATCTGTCACAGACAAACTTCATCTTCTCCACTACTGCACCCTCTGAAGATGCTGAGGCCACTTCTGGCCTGTGGGACAGCTCTCCTGGCTGCAGTGTGGTGCTACTCACATCACTGAACTCTCCCTCTAGGGAAGCCCAATTCTCTTAGGCCAAGGAATGACCACTTAGTGTTCTTAAGTCATCCAAGTCACACAGGCTGTGGGACAGATCTGCATGAAAAATTGGCAAATCCCACCAGAGCCTCCCCGCCTTGTCTGTGTGCAACATCTCTCCTCACAACCCCTCATTGTTTTACCTTTTTTTCCTCACAAAATGGTATAATAAAACAGCTCTGAGGACTCAGATGACTTAAAGTGCATTTAGTTTTGAAGTTTTCTGCTTGTAATCAACAGAGAATTTTGCTGTGTAACCATCTCCTATGAAAGAGCGGCTGGGCATTTGGTTGTCATATGGCTGGGTTGTATAATTATAGAATATGTTATGGTTTGATGGATGAAGTCATTAAGAGTATAGTAATTAGTACCAGCCTGCTACTTTGAACTGCTGTGTGGTGTCACATATTTCTTGCAGTGAATTACATCTGTGCACACACACAGAATACAGCTTTCTAACCATCTGATGCCTCAGGCTTACATATTGTTACTCTGTATGGATCTAGAACATTTTTCATTCCGTTTCAAAAATATACACACAGCAAAACAGACACCAGTCTGTAGCTTCCTACCTCCCAGAAATGGCACCTTTTTTTTTAGAGGAAAACTCCTAAAGGAGAATTTAGAGGTTTGACGTGGCGTCTGTCACGGGCTTGGCACAGGAAATGAAATCTTGCAGTGGAAAGGTGAAACTTTCTGCTGCCATGTGTAGGACCTCGAGCCAGGAGCAATCCTGGTGTTCTGCCTTTTGACTTGGCAGGGTGTGTGTGCAGTCTGAGGAACTGCAAGTGGTGTGCAGCCTTCTACCCTTGAGCTGAGCGGCACACTGGGATTTCAGGGATGATCTATGTGGATATCCCAAGTGGATGACAAAGGTTTTCCCTGGGAGAGCAGGATGCTTGCAGGAATACAGAGAGGACGGGAAGAGCAGCCCTGCTCTCCTCCCAGAGACGGGGAGAAGTCTGATGGCTCGTCATGAGAGCTGCTCGCTGGTGGCCACATCTTCATTGTGTGAGGCACTTCACTGCAGCCTCCCCAGTTAGCATCCACTTCCTGCCCATTTTCCTCTCTAAGCCCCTGCAGCTGACCTGGGATGATCTCCACTGTGAGCAGATATGTTTCCCTCCCCTTCTCTGCCCCACCACCAATGACCTTAAACAAGGTCACTCAAACATTTCACTGTATTACACAGGGCAGACACGTCCTTGCATGGGACTGCATCATCTTCCCCCCTAGAGGACCTCACTAGGTGTGAAAAATCAAAATGTGACTATTTTCAGCTGCAAATGATAGCTCTGGTTTGTGGCATAGCATGTTGGTGCCTCCTGGGAATTATGGTGTGGTTAAAGACATACTGCTGAAGCTATGATGTCTCACTTTTCCATTAGGGTCAGACAATCCTGCCATGCCACAGATCCCAGGGTGCCTTGGTGTCTCCCTTCATTAAAAGTCACCTTACACTGGGGAAGAGGTGGCTTGAAATAGGTCAGCCCAACTCAGAGACAATAATATTCAAAGTATACTGAATTTGAGCTGGATTTGGACCAAACACACTAAAATGCTTTGGTTTTAAGGATTTTTTTCTAAATGAAAAGTTGAAATTTAGTCTGGGAAACAATCGCTTTTAGAGGAAAAATAGAACTGAACAACCACAACTAAAAATTCCATTTCCTGCCGAAAAACTATCCGACAGGAATTGCACTTAATCCTGCAAATAAGAAGTCTTCTTTGCTGACAGAAAAGAGGACCTATAAAAGAAAAAAAATGCTTTGACAAATACACTGGGGAGTATTGGGTGTATCATGGTTGCATCAGTCTCAGATTTCCATTCTCTGACCCATCTTTGCAAGGGCCAGAGCTTCTGCCTGCTTTAGAAATTGTTACTACTGCTTGCATCAGTTTTGGAGCTCATTTGTGGGGGTGGCAGGAGAAGAAATGGCCTTTGCAAAGTGACATTCATTTTGTCTGTCACCCCTTTTCTCAGTTTGATGAGCCATTTCTTCAGCTTTTTTATTCCTTCTGAATGTGGTATTGCTCTGCAGACTGCCCTGAACTCTGCTGTGCACATAACTGTGCCCTGGAGTCTGATCTGCTCCGTGCTCATTTTGTTGTCATCTGCCAAACTCTGGTTGCTAGTTGCCACAGGAAGCTTGAGGAGGATAAATGACTTGCTTATACCCACTGTTCCCATGGACACAAACAGGCACAGACAAAATGTTTCCCCTTTTCGTCCTTTTCACACTTCCTGGCCAAATGTGCTGGGATGTGAGGTGAAGTCTGCCCACCTTGCTCTCACCTCCAGCACTGCATCTGAGTTGGAGAAGACCCTCTGTAAATGCACCTGTCCAAGCTGAGTGGTAGGCAAACGAGGATTTTTGAAATGGCCTTTTCAATTGTGATTCAGTTCTGTTGGTTGGGGGATAAGGCAACATTAGGAGTCTATTTTGAAACATGGCTTGAGATCATAAAGAAATGTCCTTACCTGAGAGACAGGCTTGTGCCAGTGGGACTCCATGAACAGTATGAGTGCTTTAGGGCAGTGCTCTCCTGTGAAGATGTGGGGTTCACCTTGATCAAATGTAAGGTCCAAATCTGAGGTCCCTTTGCAGTCAGTAGAAAGAAAGTGGCTCTTCTGGATCAGTGTATCTCATCCTGCAGTATCTTTCTAAGGTGGGATTTTAATAGTATCTCAGTGCCTTGTCTTGAGAAAAAAGTACTTTTTCCTTTGAAGCAGCTGACCTTTCCACTAGCAAATGACTGCTGTCATCCATCCCTGGAGTCCCTGTTGCCACCAGGCTGGAGGATTGGCATGCTGGAACTAATTAACTGAGGTGCCTGATTTAAGACAGAGCTAATCCACAGGGTTTCATCTCGGTGCAGGTGAAGAAGTGACAACCAATTCCCTTATTACAAAGAAACTGACCACATCACCCATTTCAAATGTTCCTGCTTTGGTTTATATGAGCATTTCTGACCCCCTGATAGGCACTGGGTGCTGAACACCAGGTAGCTGGTGGGGCTGTATGTGCAGTGAGCTGGAACCCTTCCCACACCCGTGTTCCAGTGGTGTGCACCACAACAGCGAGCTGCTTTGGAGCCCTTGTATTAAAGATTAATTGGAAGAGCAAAGATTTTAATTTGTCTTTTGCAATACAGCTGTTGCCCATTAAATTCTGTCCCAGCCTGTGCATTACATCATACTGAAAGAGAGAGGAGTTACACAAAAGGTTTGCTCTTCATCTTACTGGACAGTCACTTTGGAGGTTGCTGGAGTGACCTTATGAAGACTGTGAATGAGTCAGGAGAGTGTGCATGGTTTACTTGATCCAGACTCTACACCTTGCTCTACTCAACACCCCTTCTCAAAGCAGAGCAGTGCACAGGTTGGAGTGGTGTTTGTTCTCTTCTTCCATATTGAATGCCGTGGCAGGTGTGTCTGTGGATAGGTAGAGCAGGCCTATGGCTGGCTGGGAAAAGGCAGAGCTGCCTCTGGGCTCGCTCTGGCTTCTTTTGTGCTTGTCAGAAGTCTCTGAGCCCGCATCTGCTTCCCACACCTGACCGTCCAAAGGGACCCTCTTCACAGAGCTTCTGGCCGTACGCACCTCTCTGCTGAATCTGTTATCAGACACAACTTTATAGTTGTGACTTACATAGCTTGTGGCTTAAACCATATGGTCATTCTTTTATGTAGTATTTCTGCTTGCTTATTTTTCGTTTTCCCACACCCACTCCATTTATTGTTGGCTGCTTTCCCAGCACCTTTCCTCCAGAGAGGGAGTTACATAAATAGATCTCTGTAGGCTTTTGAAGGCAGATGCTGATGGATAGATCTTCCCAGATAGCCTGCAGAGCAGTGTGAAATGCACATCACCTACATACCTAGAGCCACGGGAGTCACAAACCACGGTCCCCTGTGGCTGAGGAACTTGATCAAGGCGACAGTGCCACCGTGTTGACAGTGCCGACATAGGACCAGTGACAAACTCCGAGTTTCAGCTGCTGCATCTTATTAAATGGTGTCCTGCTTTGAGTGATTAGTCTGTCTGCAATCACTGGGAATGAATGTAGGGCTCAGGGGGAATTAGAAATAATTGAGGAAATTAAAATCAGCATAATGTTTGCATTTTCCTCTTCATATGCCTTTTATAATGATTTAATATTTATGTACCCACTATCTGGAAACATGTGGTTTATTTGCTTTCTTCACTTAATTTGCTACTGAAACATTTAATTACATTTAAGACTAAACACACAAATATATTTGCTTTGTATGTTGCACTGCAGCAGTCCTGTATTGATTCCTCACACACCCAGGACTCCCCTTGGTTTTAATACAGCCTGTGGTAGGAATGGTTACTGTGCCACCTCTGTAGGGTTAGCAGCTCGGTTTTAGTGAGGCTTCTTTATAATTAAATGTGTTTTAATCAGAGCTAATAAAACTAAAATCAAGGTAAGGATCCCTCTAGAGGAAAACTGGGAAAAGATAATAACTCTGCAGCTGAATTCTTGGGGAAACAGGCATGTTATCTGGAAAGGGGGAGGGTGATGATAATAATTTGAGGTTTGGGGGTAATTGATGTGTCTTACTGGGGCAGGTAGCAGGAGGAAGTACCCTGAAGATGGGTCATTGCCCCAGCAGTTGAAGCGCTGAGCCATGGGTGCCGTGTCTCTGCCCACAGAGGGCCAGATGACCCAGGGAGTGGGTTGGGGGACTTGCTGCCACCACGTAGTTCTGTGTCAAGAAGTGAGGATCTTGTGCTGGGCAGTGTGAGAGGAGGGTGCAGCAGGAAAGATATTTATTGGACTTGGGACGTATGTAAATAGGCACGATAAACTGATACAGCTGGCTTTGGATCCCACACCCTGAAGGTCCTTCACGCAGCATCTGATGTCTCCAGCTATTCCATCCAGTCCTTGGTAGGAGAACCCTACACCAGCAGCCCTTGGATCCACACAGAAACCACCTCTGAGCTGCTCTGCTTCCCTGGCAGGGACAGCTCATTACCAAGCCTGTATGAGTACAGCCACGGGCAGTTAATAGCAAGAAATGGCCCTTAATGAAATCCCAGATGTGGACGTTTCCAAATTGGAAGAGGTCTGTGTCTGGCCTGAACTTTCCAGCTCATGCTGCTTCCTGCAAAAACAGGGCACTGGCTTCCCCAGAGCTACTGTAAAGACTGTACTTACACGGTGTTGGGGGAAAGAGTCATGAGCAACTGGAGTCCAAGCTACACCCCAGAGCCCTCCAAAAGCCATGGGGAACTTGCACAAAAGGGCCAATGTTTCTGAGGAATGGAGCAAGCCACACCGAGCTAGGCCAAAGCACAGTATCTCCTGCCTGATTCCCTTCCCTGGAGACCTAGGGACAAATTGTTGGTGTTTTTGTACGACAGTCAATGGGTCATTAACACTGCCCACAATGGGAGCAGTGCTGAGGGTTTGGTGACAGCAGTGTGATGCTGATGAGGGAGAAATAGAGGCTTTGGACTTCAACTATGAAACGCCCCAGTGCACCTTGAAGATATGGGGAAAAGAAAAGCCAAACTGTCTGCGTAAGAGGTCCTTGCTGAGGGATTGGGATATTCCACCCATTTGGGCAGGGAGCTGCACCAGTTGCAGGGAGCTGCACCAGATGCACCAGCAGTGAAGTGCATCTCCATGCTTCAAAGTAGATGCTTAAGTGCACAAGAAGCCCACCGGGCTGAGCACCCTTCCTGCCTGTCTTCATGGTGCGGTCTGGAGACGTGCCACATTCATTAGCTTTTGGCCAAGGGAATGGCTCCATGTGCAAAGAGGAAAGTTCCCCAGGGAACCCTCTGCATAAACCACTGTCTGGGAGATAAGACTGGACCACAAAGAAAAGCTTGATCTCCTCAGACCATATTATGTCTAAATGTCTGAGAGGAGACAAGAGTCGAGACCAGGAAAGGCTGTTCACAGGAGGTTTTCATCATGTAGGGAATTCCGTGGGCAGATAGAGCAAGTTGGCTAACAAGATAAAGGCGCAAGAGCATGAGGAGCTGGAGAAACAGAGTGAGGGAGGATGGGCAGAATGAAGCTGGATCTCAGCTGGGTGCTGAGACAGAGGGGGTTTCTGGCTCTGTGCTGCTAGACATCCCAAGTGAAAACTCCCAGAGAACACTCGTTTGCGGAAAAGAAAGTGGATAAGGTGCCGGCATGCCACACACAAAAAGGTATTACTCTCCATAAAAATGTTCTCTCCAAGGCACTGTCTAGAACTTTAATGAGGCCTCTCCTGCACACATATTTCTTTAAAAAAAACCCTAAAATTACCCTGACTGGTCATGGACATCTTCTTTGAAGTCTGTTCCTCTTGTGTGTAGAAGTGGTGCACTTTTAATGTAGCAAAGGGAAAGCTTGTGTACTACTGGCCTGTAAGTAGTTAATGTTCAAGAAAATTTTGTTGTAACTTACTAAATTCTCTCTATAGTTCACCCTTCCAACACTTTCTGTGTGCAAAAATTGCTCTGCTTAATCCATTGTGGGATCGCATCTTCTGTTTCTCAAGACCACTCTCTATTGCTCTTGGCTATAAAAATACTCATCCCTCTCCACACCTCACTTCCCACAAACACACACTTTTTAAAACCAGTGGTCCATGAAACAGCCTGAAATTGTAAAATAAGACTTCAAGAAGTTTTTTAAATTTAATTTTTTGCCTTCTTTTATGCCATCTACTGTATCACGATGAATTGGATTTTACTGGCAGAATGGTGCCACTTTTAGGCGGTGACTTCAGTGACAGTTGTTTAAAGCATGATTCTGTATGTGTTGATGCAGTGTTTCATCAACATGTTTGAATCTGCTTCAGCCTCTTATTTTCTTTGGCTGTATAGGACCAGGGTTTTAAAAATCAAGTAGTAACATGAAGAGGCTCCAAGGACAGTTTTGGAGGAGGTCTGCTAGCTGAGAAGGTGTTGTGATGCCAACAAGACTCTCACTTACGTCTGTTATTTCTTGACCTGCTCTGTTTTCTAACTAGAGAAAAAGGTTGTTTCAACCCGTCTCGAGTAGCACACCCATTTTAGGTGTGAGGGAAACCTGGACGTAGGTTAGAGAAAGGGAAAAGTGTAGGTGGAAAAAAAATCTTTGGATCATATTCAGACAGATATTCTGCTTTTACTGTCTGTCTTTTTCTTTTGAGGTCTTCCCACTCTAAGTCATGAAGAAGCTGTTTTCTGGACTTGAATTTTGTCACTGGCATGTAGGCAGTGAGACGAGGAGGAAAGGAAATATCTTTTTTTCTCCCTGCCATAACTCACCTGACGTCCAGAGAGGAGCAAATCAAGGAACGATCTCAGTTTTCACTGAGCTGGATATAACTCCACGTCAGTGGAAAGAACTGTGCTATCTTGTAGCAGAAGAGCCCCTGGGAACCCTCACACTAACAGGGACCTGGAAGGAAAGCTTGAGTCACTCAGTCCTGTCTCCTCTTGCTGTCGTCACCACATCAGATGGACCTTTCACACACCGATCACGTTCCATCGTAAAAGCAGATAGTGGTTTTGCCCCCGTTACTTGTATTATGTAGCTGTTTGAAAGCCTCGGTTCTGACAGCGGGGAGAATACAAGTTCGACTGTGCTAACACTGAAGAGGGTTTGTTAAAGGAAAATTCTCACATGCTGTAACTGGATGGCTGCAGTCACAGGATTTATGGCCTCTTTGACAGCACCGTGCACATAAGCAGGGTAGGTGATGTATGCACACCGCAACATCCAAGGCGATCTGGAAAGTAGGGTTAAATTACGTTTTATGGATGGCATGGATAAAATTGTGCCCCTCAAACTACTTTCAGGCTTGAAGATGTGGAATCTGAGTTAAGTTACTGAGGCATGACTAAGTTTTGGTCATGCTAGAAATGTTCCACTGCTTGGTAACCACATCAGAGAAAAGTCAAGCTCTGAAGGCCCTGGCGGGTTGGATCCCAAATGTGAAGGCAACCACTTAACAGAGCTTGAATGCAGTCTGTTTGACTGTTTTTCAATGCTATTCCAATCATTAGTGTGAACAGGACCTTAATTGCAATGCTTCGATTCCAGACATATTTTGTTGTTCCTGAACGCTCTATTTTTAAAGTCTTGGAAGTGAACTGCTCTGTTTTGCTCTACTGAGGTGTTTGCAGTGTGACAGGTATAACCTATGTGACGTCTGTGTTGTTTCTCTCTTTGTTCTAATGCTAGATAAGTTCAACTAAGCCTATTTAAATGATCCCATTGAAGGTAGCTTCATTTGATGAAAATTGCTGAAGGAAATTTTGCAAAGCAGAGAAGAGCATAGAGCTGAACATAAGAAATAAAGTGCTGCCCCAAAAAATCTGGGCAGATGAGTTGCCAGGATGGTTCCCCTCCAGTACCAATGACACATTGACACTATTAAATAGAGTTGGTGCAGTATATTGCACACCAAATGGGCACTGCTTATTTAGATATAGATTGCAATGGAATGAATATTAATACTTTGCGCTTGAGAGGGAGGAGATAGAGTGAGATAACAGTCCTAACTTGATTTCCTACACTGGCAGCAAGTCAACCACAATCATAAGATTTGTTCTGAGTAACATCCATTATTAGCTTACCCCAGAAATAATGTGAGAATTCCTCCATAACCAGAGAATAGGCACACTGCATCATTAACAGCGATGTCAGCCAAAAACACAAAAACAGTTTTACAGCCTGATATTTAAAGCAAATGGGTAACAGACTGAAACTCCCAGTACGCCTGTCAAAAAGAGCAAATTATTTACTCCTTAGGTAGTTTTAAAATGTAAGCAGATATGCCATAATGCAAGATGAATTTACAAAGAGAGCACACTGCATTCAGATCAGAGGCTAAATGAACCACTGGTATAAACACTGGTGTGGCAGCCACTTATCAGGGGTACGTCTCAGAACTGAAACTCGGACACAGATATTCTGTTTAAAACTCTCAGTGTACTCACTCTTTCTTGTCTTCTCTTCTCCCTGCGCAGGTAGCTTTTGTCACTCTTCTTGCTGTGCTTGCTTCCCCATAGAGGCAAGGCCGATGCCATGCTTCTTCCAGGAACAGGTATCCCATGTGTGAACTGAGCTAAGGTGTAGCTTTATTTTCCACTGCATGGTGGTATTTGGATATTCAGCACTCTAGTCAAGGGCTGTCAGTGGCTCGTGTCCTCTGGGAAAGAAGGTCTTGGCTGCTCATCTCCTTAGAGATGGAGAACTGCTGTAGGACAGCAGGAGCCTCTTCTACCCCTTGCCCTTCTGAGCATGGCGTTTTGTTGAACTCACGGTCCTTTTTACTTTTCCTCTGGTTTACGCTCAGGTTTCCTCTCTTGGCTCAGAGATGCACAAGTGCACAGGCACAACCTACTGTAAGGAGCCCCCTTTTCATCCCCCTCAAATTCCTCCTTTTTGACCTGTGGGAGATGATGCTGCTAGTTCTACATGCCTGCCTGGTGCATTAGGACAGGGCCAGGGGGACCTTGGGAAAAAAGGGACTGAAAAAGTGGGAAACAGGGCTTGCCAGAGGCATCAAAAGCACACCACATGCTGGCACCCAGGCAGTACAGGAAGGTGGGTGTTCCAGCTTGCACACTACCAGCTGAGCAGTCTGGTTTGCCTGGTGCAATGGGCTGCTTACAAGGAGTTATTTTCAGCTCTTGCTGTAGCAGGGAACCAAGGTCAGCAGTTCCTTTGCTTTCCAGGAGAGGGTAGACGCACATGTGCACTCACACCCACTGACTCACCTCATGAAACAGTAAAATATGCAGTTTTCTCTCCTTTTTTTCCCCCCCAAAAATTATCCTGGCTCTCACTCCTTTCTGTCTCTTTCCCTCTTTGCTCAGCACACCTCCTCCACACAAAATGCCTCCATCTTTAATTCCAATTGTTGGAAAAGGCCCATGTGATTTATTGGATTGCCATCTCCCCAAAGCTTCATCAGGTCCTTGACATTGGATGGGGTGGCCATGGTGTCTGTCATCTTTGGCTGCAGATATGTGTCAGTCAGATTTTTTCTTTTGCCGAGAAAGGCAGGATATGGTGCAGATACAGGATGATGGACTTTATTTTCGCAGTGTGTGAGTGATGTTATACATGGCAGAGAGCAGGCTATTTAACATGATATTAATTTATGTCTGCTTTCAAACTCCATAGCATTAGAAAAAAAACCTTAAAAAACAAAAGAGAAATTATTTACTGTGGGAGATAGCAGGAATGAGTGGCCTCTTTCTGGTGTTGAAAAATATATAGAGAAAAGATTCTCAGATAGGATGGGTTGGTGATTTAAGGACTTACCCACATGCAAGAGCCCATCATGACACGCTCTTTGAATAAAAGAAATTTTTCATGCATTCTGAAAGCCAGGCCTTTTAAGAGGCTTCACATTTGGACATGAAAGATGAGTCATTTGGAAACAGTATTTGCCACAGACTGTGTTAGCTAGCATCCTCTTGTCATCCAGTTCTGTGGAATTTCTATTTTGAAAAATTGTATATATATATATAAAATTTATATATATATATAATTTACTAATTGGCAAGCAATTGCCACAGTTGTCCCCTTATGAAATTTATTGGTATATTTTCTGAATAGAAATTGACACTCCCTTGTGTTACTGAACTGATCTATAGTCTTAGGTCCAGACCTTCTATGAAGTCTCTGCTTGTGTTAATGAAAAGTTAATGAAAGGAGAACATGGCAAAGACAAGCGTCTTTGCATTCCCTAAAGCTTCAGCATGGTTATGAACAATACCCCTGCATCTTTACCCCTTATACTTTTCCACTGTACCTTTTAGTTTTTATAGGATCACCCAAAATGAGTCCACTGATATCATTGTATCAGCTTGTTTCAGGAACTCTTCTTCACTGCCCTTATCTTCCAGTATCTCTAATTCACCTGTCTTCTCCATGCTTTGAAAACGACATTAAGTCCCACCTTCCCTGTACAGGCACCAGGTTTGTTATGTTACTTTTTCTGCCTCCCAATGCACTAAAGACCAGCCTCAGAGCTGCACTGACATATTTCTGCTGCCAGGTTTTCCCATGCCACATCCGTCAGTGGCATGTCTTGGTGTCTTAAGCACACCCCAACCTGTGTTGCAGTGCCCTGAGCCCAGCACCTACAACCTTGTCTTCATTTGTTGTATCTTCTTTCTTTCCCATAATATTTTTTTCTTTTTTTCCCCCTCTTTCATTTTATTTTGTTAATTGACACAGGATGAAGCAGAGGAAGAGGAGTCACCGTGGTGAAAACACGCATGAGCTGAGTACTGACATGGTAGCACTGCCCTCTCATTGTGGCACTCTGTGACTTGTCAACTGGTATCGACATTAATGTTGTGCCATCAGTGAGTTAATCAACCTGAATCAATTGGAGCTCTCACTTTCAATCCTGAACATGGCTATTAGGGTGAACAAGTTGTGGGAGTGTGTGCTTGCAAGAACTAAGTGTTCTTCCATGTCTCTGAACCAATAAGTGAATGGTGGATGCAGCAGTGCATCTACTGCTTCGCTTAATAGAGCAGGCGCACATCTGCTTCTTGCTCTGTCTGTTCAGGTCAAAAATCTCCTTGCCAGCAGTGTTTGACCTGCAATATCTCTGCATTTGGAAATGAGATTTCATTTTACTTTAATAAGTTATTTAAAGTTTTCAATCTCCTCCAAGAGTTCTTTTGTTTGTTTTGTTAACCTGCTATGACTGTTGCTAAAGGTCATACATGGGCATTTTTCTTGTACCTAAGTACACTTGGCTGTATGTGAAGAGTCCAGGCACTTTGGAGAGGGTTTGGTGGGACATTCTCTCTTTTACGGTCATTTCCTGTAATGCAGTATGATAATGTACAGATTGTGTGTGGATGTGTGCAGTACGTTTAGGGTGGTGTGTGGAACAATAAACACCCTCTTTCGAGCAGTCACTGCAGAGCAGAGGAACAGGAAGATGTGGCCAGGTGCCCACTGCACAGACAGCAATGAATGACTTAACTTTTTTTTGGTGTAGTGGGCCTGTTCACTACATTCAACAAAAATATAGAGTGACGAGAGACAAAATAGGAACCTTGTGTCACTTTCTTTGTGACAGCTTGTTGTGTCCAGGTGCTGGTCTGGAAGCACTGGCAAACCCAGGGCTAAACTCTTTTTGTCAGGAGATCGTTTGAGCTTTTCAATTTTCTCTGCCAAAGCTTGTTTAACTATTTTGCTAATTAACTCTTTTGCAATCCCTTCCTTAACTGTGCCTGAAATTTTAATGTTAAACCACTAAATCCATTTTACAACCAGAGATTAGAATGTCAGAGAGGACGGATTTGTGAGTTTAAGAAGTGACCCTTGAAAGATGAGACATGGAACATACTCGCTTCCTCTGAGACTGTACCCTCTTCCTACAAGACTTGTTGGGGGCAGGACTGAGCCTGCTGGGAAGTGCAAACTCCCTGTGAGCAGTGGCACCACAGACAAACTGGCTGTAGGCACTGTCCATGCTTGGCCTGAAAGGCCATGTTCTGGTGGTGCCTCTGCAGCAGTGGCTGTGAGCATTACATCGCCCTGCTCCTGAGCTTGCACCTTTAGGAGTGAAGAAAGGGTTCTTAGGAAGAACTAAATGCAAGCGAAATGTTAAGGTGCTGCTTGTGATTTCCATGTGTTTAAGGTGGTCATGCAAGGGTCTACAGTGAGATTGGGAGCATAACCTGAAAGAAAACTGACATGCTTGCGAGCACAATTTCAAGCTGAAAGAGGGGGTTGTTAAGTCACATTCAGAAAAGACAGCTTCTTGGGAAAAATTACCAAGTAGTGGATGCAGGTGGAGAATGAAGAAGCTAGAGAAAGCATGAACTACAGAGAAAATTTCAGCAATCACCATTAGTCATTTAGGGGTATAGTAGAGAAGTGGAGGCATCTTGTGGGAAGCAAGCTACAGCTGCTACATAGCTTATGTGATTCAATTCACTTAAAATCTACTAAAAATTAGCAATTCCTGCTAAAAATGAGTAATTCCAGGAATTGACAAGCATTATGTCATACCATTTTCCTGGCTGCTGAATAACAATCAAGGCGATTTTAACTGTTTACTTCTACTTCACGCATTACTAAATGTAGCAGCCTCTGGCACCACCTGTTCCTTGCTCCCTAGAAAAGGGAAAGTGAGAAATGGAGGAAGATTTAAGTGTTGCAAGCAATGATTCATTCTCAGGCTGCACAACCCACCAAATGATCTCCAGAGTGGCACTGGTGCTTGGCCTGGGAGCAGTTTTCCTCCCTCCCTGCCCTCTTAACTAGAAGGAAGGAAACTGATACTCATGGCAGAAAACCAGGATGGCTACAATGAATATTGGAGAAGTTCAGGAAACTAAATATGGGATCCAGGGTCTGGAAAACATACCAGAACAGAAAAAAAAAAAAAAGAAGAAAAAAAGGATAAAAATACAGAAATAACATGGGGAAGAAAATAAAAAATAACCAAAAGATATTCCATTACCAAAAATCAGTCTCTGGGACTAAGCACTCATTAAAGGCCTAATCTTTCCTTCCCTGTGCAGGGACTGGTTCTGTAATGGACTTCTAGAGGCTGAAAAGGCATTCTTCAGAAAGAAAGCAAAAGAAGTGTCTTGAAGTGTTTTTCTGCATGAAGATTTTCAGGTCTCAGGGAAATGCAGGAAAATGATTAAATTCTGGGTTAGGACAATCTGGCCAGGGAAAAAAATGGTTAAATTTTCTCCTTGTTTCCAAAAGTCAGAGAAACATGTCATCCTAACCCCACTTCAGACTCAGCAAGAACTAATTTCAGACTGTTCTTGGATCTTATTTGCAATTACACCCTGCTAATTTATGCAGCTTTTTAAAGTCCCAAGGCTAAACGGTGCAGCTGAGAGTTCTCAGTGGGATGTCAAGTACTGGCTGTTTCACCAAGGTGCTGCTGAAACACCCTTTGGATGTCTCACCCTTTGGATGCATGAGTAGATACCACGGCTATCATTTTTAGTGTCTTCCTAAATGCCAAGACGAGACCCTGCTTTGACTCTAATACAGAAATTGTGCTGGGGAAACCTGGGGAATTTTACTTTTGTGATGCTTTGATTTTATAGATCAATTGACTCACTAGAAAAATGCAAACTTTCCATCTTCTTTTTCTTCTGTCCTGACCTTCCTTGACATTTTTCAATGACAATGAGGTAATGTTGCTTTGAGGAACCCAGCGCACACAGACTAGGGGAGCTGCAGCCCTCCCTGCTCTGGGACTTAAGGAGCTGCTCTTTTTGGGTATCTAAATTTTATTTTTCATATCTGTGTTAATAGCCTTTTAAAATCTGAGCTTTTATGTACTGCTTCCTGCTTCTGGTTATGGCAGAAAAGTTTTGGCATTGTTATTGCATGCCCAAGTAAATGAGACTTGCCTCAGCCTGTCATGGAGATGTTTGGTTTTAATCCATTGGTGGCTTTTTTGATTAAGATAGAGGCCTTGATTAGGCACTGGCAAAGATCTGAGAGCTGTGGTGGCCCTGGAGCTTCAGTGTAAACCACTCTCAAAGCCTGAATCACTTGGGAATCTGACTGCTTTTTTCCATGCTACATAAGCTATTACAGCTGGGAGACAACTGTTGCCATATTGATTAAATGCTGGGCCTTTATGAATAATGGGCCCTCCTACATCAGTATGATTTGAATTCCACTTCTCAGCTCTGAACTGATTTTCCTATGGCTTGGTTCTTCAGGGGAAGAACAGAGGTAATGCATGAAAGGAGCCCAGTTTGATCTTTGGTAAGGGCATTTTCAGTTTCACATAGCTAATATTTGCAAGGGTCATATCGGAGGCTGAATTTTTCTTACATAGCAAAGTACAACTTCTCCATCTATCACTTCTTGCAGTCTCTGTGGCAATCTTTGTGCTGAAGAGAGAGAAGTACTCAGTTGATGGACTCAAATGCACAGAGGCCATGGCATATTAAAAGCAGATTAAAAGGTCTTTGCAGCTCTTGCAAAATCAATCACAGCCTCTAATGTTGGTCACTGTGTGTGCTGACCCTCCTTGGATTGGATGATGACTCTTTTCTTCCTTCCTCAAGAAACAACTGCTTTTGTGTGAGCTGTTTCACCCCCACTAATCGAGGTGTGACTCTGTGTCTTCTGAAGCATATGCCCCAGCCTACCTTTGCTGTGGCCAGCATTACATAGTACAGATGTATTCAGGCATCTTTCCACTGGCTTCATTTGCATTTGTGAGTGCTTAATGTTTTGGACTTCTGAGTACCAAGCTATGCATGCAGGAAAAAAAGGCGCAAGTCATTAATGAACTTGAGTTACAAGTTTGGTCTCGTTCATTTGACGTTGCACAGAAAACCTACTGCAGCAGCAGGGATAGGTATAGATTTTTAAAGCAGAGTTCATCAGCCTGAGCTGTGAGACCATCTTTTTTCCTCTTGCCTTCAGAAGCTGCAAAGGGTTTAACCCAAATTCCATCGGAAGACCTGACTAGCCATCAAAGCTGTGCTCCAGCCTGTTTCCCATTTTGTTGGCCACAGCTCAACATTATGAATAAAATACAGAAATAGGTGTAGAAAGACAGAGCTACATCTTCAGGTGCTTGCTGACAGCCTGTCCCTGTAGAGGTGGGATATGCAGCTGTGTGTGTGATGTGCACAGCTGACATAATGGACTCTGTTCTACTGCAAACAGAATTTGCTCCAGTAAGAACTCAGTA
The DNA here is from genome assembly GCA_013397815.1 of Aleadryas rufinucha. Taxonomy (NCBI): domain Eukaryota; kingdom Metazoa; phylum Chordata; class Aves; order Passeriformes; genus Aleadryas; species Aleadryas rufinucha. Next base: position 361,598 of record VZTH01015250.1, on the reverse strand, counting down.
AAAATTAGGCAAGTACTCAGAGATTCGGACAGAGTTCTGGAAATATTCCATGCCTCTAGCAATCTAAATGCAAGAGATTGACTGATGTGATTCTTGCATTTTCCTTTGATTGTTTGGGGCTTTCAGAGAGCCTCTAATGCAAGAAGTGTTCAGGTTGTTCCAGGAGAATTGCTGCTCATGCTGAGAAAATTTATTCAGGTTAACTCCTGTCTTGCGAGTCCATTCTGGAATGGGACATGCTAAAGAAATTCCTTCTTGCTTATCAAAACAACTTGTTCTCAATCAAAACCTCCACACCACAATTAAAGTCCATGCTGATTTTTCCTTTTTTCACTTTACAGCATTATAATATATAAAGCCCAATTTTTACTTCTCAGCTGAGCAGTTTAGCTCTCGAATTGGTGTAAGAGCAAAGGTGGAATCATATAATGGTTTAGGTTGGAAGAGACCTTAAAGATTATCCAGTTCCAACCCCCCTGCCATGGGCAGTGACACCTTCCACTAGACCAGGTTGCTCGAACTCCCATCCAACCTGACCTCGAACACTGCCAGGGATGGGTCACCCACAGCTTCTCTGGGCAACCTGTGCCAGTGCCTCACCACCCTCACAGTAAAGAATTTCTTCCTAATATCTGATCTAAACCTACTCTCTTTCAGTTTGAAGCGATTTCCCCTCGTCCTATCATATACTACAATAAATATTCACACGGCTGCACATCACAGTGGTACTCCACCCTAATTATTGTATTTGAATACAGCAAGCAGGATGCACACAAATGTGACTATTCACTCTCCATTGCATCTTTTATGTATGTAAGAGGTCTATACTAGATGCCAAGAGAACACATAATCCAATGTTAACTTAATTGTTACCAATGAGAGTCAAAGTGTGTCAATGAACAGAGATATAAACCAAAACATTAATAATAATGAAAGATAAGAAAAGACAGGATTCAATAAAACAAAAGTTCTCAGGGAACATATTGTACAAAGATGATGCAGAATCATTACCTGTGTGACTTCAGGAGATTATCATCAGTAAATATTATTTTTAGCAGCACCACCATTAACACAAAGCAATTTCACATTTGTAGGTAATTTACAGCTGAGAAATATTGTGTGAACATTTGCTCATATGTATGGTTTGATTAAACTTAGTGAAAGACACCTCCCATCAGACCTGAGATGTCTCTGAGGTTTTAATGATTTTCCACATGGCAAGGGCACACTCAGTAGCAAATGTGTTAATTTTTTTTTTCAGTATGCCCAAATGAAGCAACTCATGAATACGTGTCAATGAACACAATTGCTTTAAGGCAAGAATGCAGGTCTGGAAGGAAAACAAAGTCCAATGGTGCCTTGCTTCTTCAAGAGATGGATTTTTAGTCTCCCTTAAAGCGCACAGCATATATGAGAACAAAATGTTAGAATCTTGTTTTTGTTGGCTGTGAATAAATTCATCATGGGATACATGGTTTAAATATGACCTGATGTAATTCCCATTCTCCTACTACTAACTGCTATCTGCTGAGCCAATTTCAACTTCAGCTGTGTTTCTTTTGAGTAAAGATTGCAGGCAGACTCTCGTCTTCATTTGTTCTGTCCAATTCAGGATGCAAAGCACTCCTGGACAAAAAATATAGGGTGTTTTTCATTTTTGTAGTGTGTGACTCAGTTTCAGCATATGAAACTAATCTTTGCTAATGCATTGTGTTAGAACTGACTCATCCATATTGAAGGTGCAAAGTCTTTGAGTGCTTCACCAATTGCTTTAAATTTTAGAAAAAAACTATATTATATGTTCCTGGGTTTTGCTTAAATTTGTATTTGAACTTTTTTGTCTCATTAATAAATCATATACACAGATAACTGAACTTTGCAACTTAGATGTAAATAAGTCATTAGAAAAAAATATAGCAGCTTTCAAAGTTCAGCAGCCAAGGAAATCCTTAGGATTTTTTATTACTCACAATTTAAAGCTGTGGATAATTATAAAACATTCAACATTTACACAGTGTTAAGGGACAGATTTTTCTAAAGGACTCAGAGTCCACAACCATTTGCAGGTTTTCAGAATTGCCCAGCTCCCGCCAAAGCACCAAAGTGAGTAGGCAAATCCACATACTGATTTGTGAAATCCTCTTAGAACTTGAAATACCCCTTTTCTTTACCCTTACCTAGGAAATAAGTGCTTGAAAACCTGCCCATCCTCTAGGTAGGACAAGGCAAAATGAAGACCGAAGTCCAGGATAAACTTAATATTAGTGACTTATCTATACATGAGCCCACACAGGAGCTCCCATTTTCAAGTCTGAGAGATATCCAAGTAGAGATACAAATCCTTGAGATTTTCAATAGGCTTTCTCCTTTTGACATGATAACCTAAGTGAAAGGAAAACATATTTCCTTCTGAAGGGAACGTGAGGCTGGAGTTTGGCCCCTTCACTAGCTGCTTGGCATTCTGGAGACCAGCCCTCCTCTCCCCTTGGCACCTGCAAAAGTGACACCTCAGTTGTTTCAGCTCCCTTGAAGATTTATAGCGAATTTGTGTTTCAGAAACAAGCTGATAACCTTTGCACTGGCATAGAAGGCAGAACTTCTATTACAAGATTGTTAAGATAACAACAGCTTGGAATGTGTACTGCTGCTTGGCTAAGAACTAAATGGGAACAAAGCTCTGCTTCTCTGTTCAGCTACCTGGGTTTTAGCGGTGGCCAAGGGTAGGAAGCTCTTACCCAGCCAGTTGGTTGTTTCCTGCCATTCTTGTTTTGAGACAGTTGAAGTTCACTCAGCTTTGCTGCTGCTTTGTTATCTAAGGAATTCATATACTACTTAATCTCCATAAAAACCCAAACCATGACTGTACCGTGTGAGCTCTGCAGGGAGCATCAGCATTCCAGATCTGGTGCCATAAGGCCTGTGAGCAGATTCTGGGATGCACAGAAAACTGTATTTTTTGGCAAGCAGTATCATAAATGAAGGGAAAGACTGCCTGAAACAATTTGAAATTTTTCTTGGGTAGTTTGGACTTTCTAGACTAAAGATATTAGGTGAGAGACCTTTATTTGGTGCAATGACATTCCTAAAAGGAAGAATACTTGATGTGGCTTCCATCTGCCTTGCTATGCATGCTTAATAATAAGCCTTTTGCCTGAGTCTCAAGGAGCAGTTGTATTTTTGGGATCTAAAGCTGGTTTTAGATAAAACACTGAATAGAAGATTGAACAGAAAATTAATTTTTTTTGGTATGTGAGCCAGATTCTATACAAACATCCCCTGAAATTCATATTCAGAAGCCCTTATTTTTTTTTTCTAAATGATGGGAACACGACAAAATACGATAACAATACACACTGGAATGTTTATTTTAAAATAGATAACAGTTCTGAAAACCCCTTGCCTAGTTCAGTACACTGGAACATCCCTGCAGCTTAACCTCCTGTCAGTGCGAGCCAGAGCAGCGTGAGGAATGCTTCTTGCTTTTCCCAGGCAAACTCCTCTGAGGAAATTCAGAGCACACAGTTTGTTCAAACTCCTTTTTTCCTCTTTAGACTTATTATTTATTTCAGGTTGAAGCACAAGCTCAAGGCTGGGCTGGATTCTTTCCTGGACATCTGCCTTAAATGAGTGCTGTGCATCTGATAGATCCCAACAGGTCATGTATCACAGGACGTTCCCCTCATGTCCTGTATACCCGCAAATCACTTCCTAAAACTGGTATTTCCACACTGTGGAAAATACAGAGATTTGGAATGCTGGGCCCCAAAGCTGAGCAGAACTGAGCAGAGAAAGGCTGAAGCACAAACACCAGGCTTTGCTCTGCCTCCCTTGCTTAGGTTTTAATCAGCCAAAACCCCTATAGAGTCAGCAAGATTTTTCACTTCCAAAAGAGCTGTGTGAAAACTGAGGGAGGGCTTCAGGCAGATCCAGTACAATAGCTAAAAAATAACATGGCAAAGTAAAAAGAAGGAAGATAAGCAGAGCACACAGCTTAAGAAAAGCATTTTTTCTTGACAGGGCATCCAATATCCAGCTGCTCCTCTGAAGGAGGCTATGGCTAACATGGTCAGTATGATGGGATGTGAGGCATTTAACAAAACTATCCCAGAGTTCCCTTTTTGTGTTTTGGGGGTGAAGGAGAGTTTGAATTACAGATAAGGGATGACAGGTGTTAATGCCAGTCTCCCACTTCTTACCTCTTGATTTAAAATCCAGACTATCTGCTTTCTTTTCTGTCCAGGACAGTAGTTACCTTTTTCTAACAAAGCCCTTTTGTTAGTCCCGTGTTTTGTTTGTGCACAATACTGTCAACAATATCAAGATATGTTTTGGTAAAAGATCTGCTAAATAGACTAGCTTGGGAGTTTGGGGAGTGTATCTCAGCAGATAACACTCCAGTAGATTTTTGTAGTGGCTCTCATTAGTTGAGTCTGTCTTATCTAATCAGCCTCTGAAGCCAATCAATACATAAACTTGCCAATCAGTGCTGAAGCATTTCATGTGGTTATATTCCTGAGGCTCCCAGGAAAAAAAGGGAAAGGAGCTTAAAAGTACTTTTCGTTTTGTTCTGATTAAAAGCTGTTCTGAACAAACGGTTACTGGATGAGATGCTGGGAGCTGATCCTTGCTAGGTTTTCTGGTACCGCTTGATGCATTAGGCTGTAAATGTCTTCATTTCTCCCGAGGTGGGATTCTTTTCCATTTTTCAGATGAACCTTCAGTACTTTGTGGCAATGTATTAACTCAGCCTACCTACACATATCTTGGTGCTAAGGCTCCTGAACTGGTAATATTTATGGACAGTTAACATCAGCTATGAATGGTGGCTTTAAGAGAATTTGACTGATACAGGCTTTGGTGAATCATCTGGAGGGCGTGTTTAAGCATGGAAGAAGTGTCCTGGGTACAATATTTGTCTTATATTTTTCCAGCCATCATAAATGAGGTTGGAGCTTCCAAGGATGGTGTCTCATGACTGATCCTGCATGGTGCCAGATTTGGTCATCGGACGAAACCAGTTGTCACATATACCCTTGATGGGATGTGAGTCCATGACAGCACTGGTGTGAAGTGTTGAGATGGGCCCTGAAGTCCCTTGTTGTAGTTCAGTGTTATATATTTATCTTCTCTGTTTGCTTGGCATAATTTCAGATGTTTGAAATTATGGCATCCTGAACTGTGAAAAACAGATGAAACCCATAGCTCTCACTTCTTGAAGCACACCTGTCTATTTATAAATGCAAGTAAAGGCCATCTGGATCTTCTAATGCTGCAGGTGTCCATGGCCATGTTACAGTTTTGATCGGACTTTTTTTTCTGTGAAAGCTAAATGAGGAGTGTGAAATATTCCTGATTTAGTTTCTGTGATCAAACCCAAGAGATATTTCAAGCATTTTCAAGCACGATGAATGAGGCAAAACGCTAAAAGTGGGGTGGGTGAGATTGCTCAACTGTTTCAGTCCCTCAGTCTAAAGGGTGGGAGTCTGGCAGCAGGCTGTTAAGGGAAGGTGCAAATTGACACCAAAATGATGTACATCTGGTCCTGGTTGAGGAGCATAACTGAGGCGTAAAACAAACCCCACCTGGCTTCCACAGAAGTAGGGCTTGTGGTTGGCATGATCGACCATACCACTGAATTGATGCCTGTCTACAGGGAAAATGTACAAGGGCTGGACATCTCTAAAGCCAGTTTGTCCTATCCCTGGCTGAAGTATTCAAATATACCCTGGCATCCTTTGGTGTGGGAGCAGTTTTGTGCATGGCAGAGCACAACCCAGGGGTACATCAGTGTCAGGTTGTGGAGACAGCTGGAGGATTGGGGTTTGAGCATGACACTGGCAGTGTGGCAGCAATATATATATGGCACATGCACATACCCACGGAGCAATGCTTGGGGAAGAAGGCCTGAGGGAGAAAATTTCTGCAGAAAGTGTAGCTGAAAATGTGCTATGGTGAGAAAATTCACATAGGAGGTGCAGCCAGGGGACACTTTCAGACCTCCAAAGCTCTCTCCAAAAGAAGTAAAAATGCTAAAAAATACAGATGAGTCCCTGGCAAACAAATGAGATCAGCAATACATGATGTCAATATATTGCCTCTGTTTCCATACGCTCTTTTTCTTACACAAATATCAGTGGTTGCTATTGAGATCAATTCTGGAATAAGATCTGTGCATCCAAGTTGAGGATCTATCTCGTTTTCTGTCTAAAATTTTAAGTCACAGTTTTGCTACATGTGTGTTAGGACTAAAGTCCTAAACATAAATGGTTACTGTATTTGCTTTCCTGTTTTATTGCAGCTGCACAAGTGAGCCATAATGATTTTTATAGTACATGATAGAATTTGTCAGCTATGGGACAGAATGAACTCACACGATAGCGACTGGCTCAGCCTCAAAGTGATAAACATGTCAAGATAACAGCAATCATTTTTTCCCTAAACACCAGAGTACAATGCAATTTAAAGCAGCTTTTTTTCCTTTTTCTGCATTTTAATATTCCTATAATCAATCACCAACCATAACGGTTTTATTATGACTATGGACACAATAGATCAAATTTTTATGGCATGGTCTTAGTTTTCCATATGCAATCTGCCAGCACCAGTAATTGCACAGTTTAGGTCATTTGAGTACCTGATTACCCCCACAAATCAGGTAACTAGACATCTATGCTGCCTGCTGACATAACTGGGAGAATAAACTTGCTCATAAAACTTGGCACATGCAAAGTTGAAAGTCATTCTTCAGGCCAAAGTGAAAATTTTGCTTTGCTTGTTTATTGTTATGATTCCCCCAGGGACTATATGAAGACAGAAAATTTAAAAACATTTGCTTTAAATGTGCAGTTCCTTTCAAGACTCTGGCTAGAGCCTAACCTAAAAGTTAGGGTTTCTTGCCCACAAGCAGGTAGCAGGTAAATCCTGTATGGTTAAAATAGTGGATTGAAGTTTTCAAAAATCTTAATTCACAACTTTCAAAGCCATAATGGAAACAAGTGGAGATCCAGGTTAAAGTTTGATTAAAAGTTGAGAAAGAGGACAAGGAAAAAGTTATTCATTTATACAATGGAGAAAGGTTACATGAAGGTATTCATAGGCACTTGTATAGGTCGTCATCTTTAACAAATGACCTAATAAAAGGTATGGTACAATGTTTATGAGTGATTAAAAATTATATAGGATAGTAAAACTAAAAGTAGTTGAGAATACTTGCATGCAAGATTTTAAGATGTGGGTGACTGAGTCATGAAAAAGGCAATGCTTGCAGAAGAGCAGACACTCAGGGACCAGGAATTCACTGCAGGTGAGGCACAAGAGGAAAAATAAGATCAGCTATGTACACGTGTACAACAAAATGTCTGTACCTAACTTCTGCCTGTCAGGAGAGAGTCAGCATTAGCTCCCTGCTTATTAGTGGTCAGGAAGACAAAGGGTGCATTAAGTGTTATTACAAAAGGAGTACATAATAAAAGACAGTCTGTCATCATCCACCTGTATAAATTCTCAGGGCTCCCATACCTTGAGGTGTCTGTGCAGACCTGGTCCCCTGGGTGACCGAGATGGGATGGAGAAAGCTGCAGACTCAGACGTCCCATGGCAAGGGAAGTCTCACCCTGTCCTTTTTGGAGTTACTGTTCCAGTTGGCCTGAGTTCTTGAAGCTCTTCGTATGCTACAGAGGTAAGAAGAACTTGTTACAAATACAGTGCCTTTTTATCAGTCAGGCAGCATCCCTCCAAGCTGAGTCAGGGCCTCTTTGGATGGGACCCACTGTGAGGATAGGATCCTTGGAAGTTCAGCATCCTAGCAGATGCCTCTGGTTGGAGTTGGCCTCACCTCATGGCGGCCCCTCATTCCCCATGCCTCACTGATACGAGCTCCTGGAGGCCTCACCGTTTTGAGCCGGAGCTGGTCTCCCTCCCTGCTGTTGCAGCCCCATCCTCTCCCAGACTGGAGACATTGGAGGGGAGGCAGGCACTGCCCCCAGCACTGAGGACATTCACCCTTTTCTGGGAGGATGACACCTGGGAAGTGGGGGGAGACAGTGGAAGGAATGGAGATTGCTGTCCTTGTTCTGGGTGCAGGTATGGCTCTTGGCATCCCGTGCTGTCGGGCTTTGTCTGCCTCTCTGTGCTGGTGAAGTGTACAATGGCACTGCTGCCTCTCGTGCAGGGCAAATGCACATCTGAGGCAGAGAGGGGCTCAGACATGCTGGCAGGGAGCACTGCAGGCACACACTTGAGAAAAAATTGGAAGAGCTGGCCAACTCCTTGTTTTCTGTTTGATATGTTATCCTAAAGCATTTCTGCAAAATTATCACGGACGCAAGCCAGCCAAGGTACAGAACTCACTGCCTGTCCTTCACTATGATAATGAAAACACTGCTGATATTTTCAATTAAAAAAAAATACCCCAGGGAGGTAAGATTTTGTGAGGCTGTTTTAAAACTTTCCTTCATGTCCAACAATATGTACGTGACTCAGCTACTAAATAGGCATCTAAATAAAGAGGCTTCTCTTGTGCTTTATGTTCACTAAACTCTCATTCTAGTGTGCAAAGAAACACTCTCCAGCTTTTCTGCATGTTCTTTCTTTGATCTGCACTGCTAACGATAAACCATGTCAGCATGAATCATAAATGAAGAATTATTTCTGAGTCTGATTTTTTTTAGAAATCCTGCTCATAGTTTAATATGACACAACTACATAATTAAATTATAAGGGTATGTAGTTCATTACATAATTTTATTTCATTTAGGCTTTAAAATATGCTTAGCAGAAGTACAACAGTCTTGAGACATTTTCATTTTAACAGAACTCAAAGGGCTTAATACTATTGTGTAATATGGAAGAGAGTTTTAAATTTACTGTGTCTAACATGAATGCATGCTGTCATGCAGAGACTCCCCAGAGGTATTTCAGTGCGTTATCTGAGTGGTAGATGCTTGGAAAAAATGCTTACAAAGTAATCTCCAAGTACAGCGTATTCAGACAAAGTGCAACTTGCAGATTACTTTTAACACTTCTGTGCATGTCTTTCTGTGCCTGTATAATCCTCACATAATGGGGTCCTAGACCATTCCTGGGGCTTTTTGAAATCACCAAAACACGAATAATTCATAATAATAATACAAAACAAAAATCATACAAGGAGGTGCAAACTCACTGTATAAAGTTGTTACAGCAGAGGCCTCTCAAAGGCCTCAAAGTTATTTGAAAGTTGTTTCAAAATTCAGAAGTCTTCTGCAGAATTCACAGCAATTCATCCTTAGCAGAGCAGCTAAATAGTTTTTCATCAGTAAATTACATTTACATACACCCTCTGTCTGCTTGAAAATATATTGGAAATTCACTGTAATTTTCAGTAGAGCAAGCATCTTCCAAGTGTTTCGGATATTGTTTTTGATGCATGCACTGTTCATTTTATTCTGCGTGGCATTTTGATATTCTTTTTTTGTATTGTGCAGATGACCATTAGTTATTATTTCAGTCCTCTGATTTGGCAAATCAAAATTTTAAGCAAAGAAACTGGTCTCAGGTGAAGGGCAAAGGAAGGTTACTGGCCAGGGGCTTGTAGGAGCACTGGCACAAATAATGACAATGAAGTGAAGGAATTCATTTGTCTGAGTGGTGCTGTTGGGGAACTGTGTGTGCCAATGGGTGCGATGAGGATGTCTGCTCTAGAAATGAATGCACTGGACCTTCTATGTCAAGTTCCACAAGTTCCAGGGATCAGTTTAGGAAAGCATTTAAGCACATCATCAACATATGAGCTTACACACTAACAACTGGCTTTTTCAAGAGGAATTTGTTCCTAGATCAAAGCCTTAGTTTCTTGGAATAGAGGGCATGGTGGCGATAGTACAGAGAATGATTTTGCAAAGGTATTAGATCGATGGATTTGAATAGAGAGAGTTGGCAGCTCCCTATGGTGTCACATCATGTAAAATATTTTCCTATAAATGGAGATGGATGTATTTCTTTTATTTTCTTTATAAATTTCGTTTTATAACAGAAATGGGATGAAGCACACTATATTTCAAAGAGATCAGTGTTATCCTTGAGTAAATATCTTTACTCAATGGCCTCATGCCTTTTGAAATATCTGTACACCTAAGGAGCCAGATTTAATGCTTGCAGTGCTGTAAATCAGAATTAGCTGTATTGTAGTAAGCTAGCATCACATCAGCATAAAACCAGTGAAAAGGTAAGCAGGCCCAACTCCAAAATGTTGTACATGGCAACATGTCTCTTGTGTCTTACAAGAGAGTATTTCATTAGATGCTAATTTTGCGGAATTATCACACATACTCATTTCCCCAAAGGCAAAGGGGGAATTTTCTCCATGCTAAGTTTTCCACTAGCTCTTAAGAGAGCAACTTTTACCTTTAAATTTTTAGCATAAAAATCACCTGTTCCATAATCACTGTAGTTTTAGAGGTCCTCAGGAAAGGTCACAGATTTGGCTCTCCTCCAGCAAGGAGCATCCTTCTGATGTTCTGCCCAGCCTTGATCTCTCGCTTCAGATCAGTTTTGCAATGGTTTCATGCCAGTCACTTAGACTGTGGATGAAGGACTGAATCTCACTCACTCTGAAAACAGTTTAGACTTAAAAGTTTACCATAAGAACTGTGCCAGTTGTGATCTGGCCTGTTTTACTAAAATATTTATACTAGTAAAAGACCAAATGTAAACTCAGGTTACACAGGAAATAAGCTGTGCTTCTGGGAACGCTTGTATTGCAGGTTAACTGTATTCACACAAAGATAAGATTTGTATATCAACATCCAGATGTCTTTTCCATTGCTTTAAGTAAGTTCTTTTTACACCCATTTTAAAGGTTTTAGGCTCAGAATTTAGCCTAGACTTCCTATAGCATTTGCTGACTGTATCTGTATTAGCAGGCAGTGCAGATCAACAGGTTTGTAAAGCAAAGGAGTTGTGGCTGAGGTCCTGATATCCACACCAGACACACTCCAGGAAGGCTTACTTCACACTGGCTCTAGTCTGGGCCATTCACAGCATGTCCAGTAGCTGACAGAGCAGGTTGGCTCCATAGGCACAATTTCTGCGAGCTTTGTTTGAAAGGAATCCGGTCCGTGTGCTCTGAGTCCATTCTGTGATGTGAACCAAGGCATATTATGTGGGGACAGCCTGGAGACTCACTTCAAAGCATGCTCCCAAACCAAACTGAAACTCTAAAGTAGATGTACCCATTCAGTCAGAAGAATTAAAAACTCCCTGGACCCATGGAAATAGAAGGATTACCCTCATGGCCCATTGATGCATAGAAAGGGAATATTGAAATGGAATGAGTTCTGGGAAGCAGCCACTGAAAGAGGATTGCAAATGCAGGTTTCCAAGAGGAGGTGAAGTGCTGAAAGACATGTCAGAGGATGACACAGTAGACAGGAGTCACAATGCAGCATGGCAATAGGATAAAAGATCAGCATTATTTGGAAGGGCTCATATAAAAGCATTGTGCCATGCACAGACATTCTCTAGACCACTGAGAGTGCACCTGGACATTGGGGTTGTTTCCTGGGGCTTAATATTTCCTTCCCCAGACAAGCCCTAGAGATGCAAAGCAATTCCAAACAGTTAAAACACATCCAGGAAAGGGCTGATTTGTGCAGAACAACTTCATCTTGATTTACATGATTGGTGTCTTCACAAATTTTGGAAAAAGCCAGGCAGATTAAATTGGTGCTTATGAAGCCATACACAACTTCTTGTGCCATCTGCTAGTTCTTAATTTCCTCTTTAAGTTATTTAGCAGTCCCATGGATGATTCTCTTTAATGGATCTGTGGTGATTTTTCTGATTTGAAACCAAATCATTCTCAGACTGAAATGGCTGAAGCAGCCAGAGCACTTCTTTAATTTTGCTACCTTGAGCTGGCTGTGAAGTGTGACAGGGAACTGAAAATCCACAGAGCTCTCCAAAATTACAAGAGCAGATTTAGGGATGGGAAAATGACTAAAAATCCCTGAACAGAAAAGCTGTGCTTGCTATCACGTTTCAGATAATCATGGTTCCTTCCCCTGTTAATGTACACTTCTTGGATAAGCTGCAATAATAACAGTTGTATGAAGAGGATGGACATATTTGATATTATCAGCACTTGTGTATGACACATATAAATCATGAGAGCAGCTGGCACAGGTAAGGCAGCTAGAAAGTTGGTAGCTCTTCCTTCAAGGTCTCAGATTATATTTTTACAGTAAAAACCTCTTAAGTGCTTCCTCTCAAGAGACATACTGCTCTCTATCCTTGTAGTCACTTACCTCAAGAAGAAGGAAACATAGGCAGTCTCATTCTCCACAACCCTCACACAGTGGTTCCAGAAATGGCTTTTTGGCTTAATATTAATTTTTTCATGTGATGAGCACACTGAGAAAACGTGGATGTAAAAATTGGAAATGGAACAGAGTCAAGCCTGGTCCTGCTTACAGAAATGTGGAGATGCAATGACTTGAAAAGTTGATCCAAATCACAGGATGAAGTGGTGTAAAGTAGTAGAAGTACTGCTATGTTTTCTAGCTACTGAACGTAGTCACACAATGAGACTCAGTGCTAGAAGTCATTAGTCCTTTGCTTTCCTGTTTTTTTCTCCTTGTTTCCCCTGCTCCCAGTCTGCCTCTCCTGATGTGCTTCATCCTCCCAGCTGGATAGCAGAAAACCTGCCTCAGCTGCAAGCTCTTGGCTGGCAGCCACATGGTAATTTATGATGGTCCTCATGCCTCTGGAAGTAGTCCAGGTGGCATCATCTTCTTCGTTGTGAATTCATTTTATACCTCTACAGGTTGAGGGTTTTCTCATGCCTAAAGGCCCGCTCCTGTATGGCTTTGGAGGGCACCTTGTCCAGGCTCTGTAGTGTGACTGTGACATATTCCTCTCCATTATAAATTTAAAACAAAATATTTTTGGGGATCTTTTTGTGTGAAGATGGTTAGAAATGCACGCAAACACACACATACACACACATATATATACATATATGTACATATATAGTACTGGTGCTGGCACTATGGCTGAGCTGCTCCCAGGAGGAGCCTGTCTCAACCCAGTGACTTTAAGGGGCCCATAAGTAAAATTCAATGGGATGAACTAACCTTATGATGTGCCTGTTCAAACACATGAGCAGGGAGGCTGAGTTTGTTCTCAAGTCCAAACTCATCTGCCAGCCGTGCCATTAGTGGGGACGCCCCAGCGCAGCCCTCAGATGTGGCTTTTGCCCTGGGAGTCCCATGGAAGGGAAGAAGACAAGCTGGCTTGGGGTCTTGGGTCAGGCACCTGCACCCATCCACCCCTTCCACAGCCCATTGGAATGCCAGGATCTCACCCACCAGTAGGTGATGGGGGCCATGGCCATGGCCCTTTCCTGCACGCAGTAGGGTGTCTCAAATAAAAGCTGCATCAGGTTACCATCCAGCCATCCAGTCCAACCCAGGTGATTTGGCTTCATATGCCTTTACATATCATTTAAAATATATACTCACCTGTTGACAATATAATCTGAACCTGAAACTCTGGTTTAGAGTGTCTTACCAACCATTTCTACATGAGTCACACTGCCCATGTAATATTTGCTGGAAAGAGGGATTTGGCTTTTTTTCCCTCCCTTCTCCTGAAGTGGAAGCAGTTAAAGAAAGTGGACTGAGTGAGCAGGAGCCCAGGGCTTGGTGTAAGGTGATGTCTGAAAGGAAGCAGATGTCTTTCCATCCTTTCTCAGGTGGTGAGATGTCTGGCACAATTACTAGTGCAACATATGGGAACAGACAGGAGTGTTTCAGTTCTGGCTTTGAGAGTTTGGACTCGTTCTCATCTGGGAGATTTTTGCAAACTATCTTTTCTACTTTTCTTTAACAGAAGCTGTGCATTGGATTCCAACATAAATGTGGAAAACAGAGTGAAATCATTCTTCTCTATCTTTTTAGAAGGTATAAAAGCTTTGCTGGTGTAATTTCCTGAAAACAGCAAGGCAAAACCTTCACTGGAGGTATTGGGAAGTCATGCATCGTCATGGAGTACTCATTTTTAAAAATTAGGCCAGATTTGAACATTTAAATAAGTCTTTTGAGAGTGGTGGCATCAGGAAACAACAAATTTCATTTTGCTCTACCACTTGTGTCAAAACATCTGCATCAAACATTCGGTGCATAGTGACATAGCAAAACAAATGTAGAGCAGACATTACAGATGAATGGCTTGTTGACAGATTAGCAGATGAGTTTCCCGTATGTTTTTGAAAAACATAGCTCCCTAGACATAATGTACAAAGGGGAAAGCTGGGATTAAAGATCAGATAACAAATAGCAAGCTTTTTTTTTCAATGTTTACTATTCAAATTCCCTAATATCATGAAAGATATAAAGAGCAAGTAAAGAAAAATATGCCACGTCCAACACAGGGAAGAGAAAAACCGACATCTTTCAGGACTAAAGCTGCAACCAGAGCTGAGGAAAATGTTTTGGTCTTTCAATATATATGCAAAAAAAAAAAAAAAAAAAAAAAGCAGATTTGGGTTATTGAAACTGCTGGCAAAATTTGTGTTGACCTCATCGAATTATTTTTGGCTGAAAAAGAGCTGATTCCTTTTAAAAATTTTAAAGGTTGTTTTCTAAATAAAATGCTTTTTTGTTTCCAAAATGGTATTTTGTTTATAAAAGTACTTAACTTTAAGTACAGGAATTAAATTGCACTTTAAAATTAATAATTTTTTATTCAAAATGGTTTTGTTCTTGTTCATTGTTGTTTGTCAAGGAACTGAAGAACAGATTATTTGTACAGATCTAGATACAATATGAGCTGTGTATAATTTTTAATTAGCTCTATTAATTCAGGCATGTTCTAATAATATAACTGAAAATTTTCTCCCTAGTCAGAGAGTAGATACATCTGGCTGGGCTAACTCTTTTACCCTCTCAGTTCTCTAAAATCTTACCAGCAAAGTAGCTCTATCAACTTGCTTAATCATTTTTGTGCTGCCTTCTCAAGCAGACATGTTATCAGCTTTACTGGCTGTGTGAAAGCTGTTTCCTGTATGATGCGGGGACCGGGAACGAGATGATGGCAGTAGTCAAAAGAGATGTCCCTCATGCTGCATGATGTGCAGTGGTGTGCACTGCATCCCACTGGATCCAACTGAGACCAGAACAGTGGAATTTGCTTGTGGGGGTTTTGTTTGGTGAAGACTGGATAGTGTCACCCATTGGTAGGTTAAATACCCACCTGATGCGGTGGGTAGCAAGCTCTGAGAAGGACACTGCTAAGACATTTAGGACAGACGTTTATGGTTCTGCTCTGTTACATGCAGCTTGAGGTAGTGGGGAAGGAGAAAGAGGAAGGGGAAGACATCCTCACAGTAATTTCCTGGTGTTTCTCTGGCTAATCTCATCCAGTCAACATGGGGAAAGCCTTCTGATGAATGCATTGGGAGAAAACACAGTGTAAGCGTCTCCTGCCAGTTACCCTAGCTCTGTGTATTTAAGGTGGCCAAAACCTAGAATCAATCCTTTACAGTGTGTGAGCACCGCTGGTAGCAGGAAATCCCCAGTTCTCCCTGGTAGCATAAAAATGAAATTAATGGCCAGCCCTTGCATAACTCTGCAAGGGGTTGAAGACCTCCTACTTTTCATTCAGTTATCCATACATTGGCAGCCCAAAACTAGCTGGTGGGTTTTATAATACCTAATATGAATGGAATTATTTTCATGTATTGCTTTAATTTTTTTAAAAACTTCCTTTTTATTACATGCTGACAGAAAAATCCAATATATAGTCCACTGACAGTCAGCGAGTGCCAGAGCCCAAGAAGTCATCTTACAAAGAAGGATATGCAATTTTGTATTTCCATCAAGCGTGCTAGAATAATAAGTCAGCTTCCACAAGCTTTGGAGAACTGGCTGGAATTAGACCTCCTACAGCAAATTGTAATTAAGATTGTAGAAAGTTCCCTTTTCAGGACTTGGTTTACAGAATATAAGGTCTCAATATTTTTTATAAGCTTCCATTATGGGCCGCTACGTAAGGCACAGTAGGATAGTGAGAGAGGTAGAATTACCTCCTCTCTTCCCTTCAGCCAAGGAGGTAGATGGTCCCAATAGAGTTCTCTATTAGAAGGAAAAGTCCAGAGTGTCTCTTGAGGAACTGGGAACCACAACCCCTTGTCCCAGTCTGTGAGAGCAAAGTGTGTGCTGGCCACTTTCCCAGGGCAGGAAGTGCTGGTCACCCCCCATCAAACTTCAGGTGCTTACCCGTGCCACCTCCATCAGGTGCTCATTCCCCCCAAGTCCCTCTGCAATCACTGGAAACAAATAGGCACCTTCAGAGGCTGAGGAAGCCTTTTGGTGCACTGGCTGTGGAGGAGCTCCCTCACTTTCACTTGTTGTAAAGGGAGTTCAGGTCACTGCACTTCTGTCCAACTATGGCACTGCAGAATTTGGAGGCTCTTTTTTAATTTAACTGTTTAGCACTTGATTAGGACCTAAAGTAGAGATTTGTAGACTGTGCTTGTTCAGTAAGCCCTACAGGAGCTCTCTCCTTTGGACAGGGAGTCAGGATGGGTTTGGGATGAAGGCATAGTAGTTTCCACTCCTTGGAAACCTTAGCAATACTCTCAGCCCTGCCCTAATCTGTTTTTTTTTATTGCAAGCATGTTATGCAGCTCAAAATTTGCCTCTTGGACACTGAGCAATTTGTGTTCCCTTCAGTGCCAACAGGAAGGCAGATTCCTTGCCTGGGTAAGAAGTAAATGTAAGCAATGTAAGGCTAAAATAGAAAGTGCAAAAACTGAGTTGCATCCCAATCCATGGATTGTTAATTTCTTCAAAATAGGCATGAGTTACCTGTGTGGAAGGTGCCTTCTACTACTGTGCAAATGACTACGGTCAGTTCACACTTAGTCAACTCATTTTCAGGGTGTAGAGATTGCTTTGAAACTGATCTGCCAGGATGGAGAGTGAAGTGGACAAGAGGAAGGATATTATATTTGCCTGTAGTACACTGCTGAACCACTCAATATTTCTCTGTCTGGTACAGTGTGGGTCCTGTGAAACAAGGATAACCTGGCCCTAAAATCCTGTAGAGCCCTTTTGTCTGCAGCTGTAGATTTTTTTCTTCAACAAATACTTCCTGCTTAGGAAAACATGCTGTTAAACATGAGGCCATTTGAAGCTAAAACGCACATCTTTTAAGTGCATGGGACTTCATTTTGATGGCCAAAAGGGCTGCAAATTATTTCTGGGATCCCCTTCTCCTTGTGAGCTGCAATGACCTGGCCAGAGGGAATGGAAGCCCTGGCTTCTCTGCCTGTCCTTCAGGAGCAGGTTGGAGTCCCACATATCTGTGGCGGTGGCAGATCTGATAGCTGGGCAGGCACAGGAGACATTTGCCTCTGCCTGTCATCCAAATAGCCATTCTTTAACTCCTTTGTGGAAAAGATGATGGGCTAACCTACTTAGCACATCTGGCCTACAGGCTACCAGCTGAGCCATTCTGGAAAGATCCTAACTTAAGTTCTTTTAGGATTGATATGTCATGTTGGCTGGACTTGTGCATCTCCATATTTATAATTCAACCAGTGTGTACTGTTAGAGGACCTTTCAACATTTAACCTTCAGCATCTCAACTCAAAACATGGACTTGTTTTGTGAGAGAATGCTTTTCTCTTTCAAGCTTTATGAAGTAAATGTGTTACAGGAGTGCTGCAGAGTAACAGGGGGTTAAAGAAAACACTTGGCTTTAAAACATGAAAAACACTTAAGACAGACAGAGGGCCAAGCTTTAATCTTATTTCCAGCAGATCAGATCAGAGCAGATCAGAGCAGAGCAGGGCAGAGTTGGCTTCATTAGAGTTGGAGCCCACCTGAGCTCTGCAGCTGTGTGTGGAGCTGTAGCTTGCTAAGTTGGGGCTTGGGGGCTCTCTTAAATGCTGTTTGTGCCAGATGAGCTGTCTGAGGTGCCACATTGACTGTATGCATTGAGAATATCCACATCAGGAGCAAAAGCAGCCTGCACACCAGCTTGGCAAAGGCCACTTGACCACACCAGCAAATCTTTCCTGTATGCTCTGCTTGGGGCACTGAATCCAAGTGCAAGGAGCCAGTGGGCTTTGTGGCACCCAGGGTCAGGCCCACCTCCTGGTTTTAGTGCTCTTTCAGATGGTTTGTGCTGTGCCCGAGCTCCTTGCTGTCACCAGGGAGTGGCACTGCCGGCACCATTTGCCGAAGGAGCAGTGAAGCGGGCTTGTCACACCTCAGTATTCACAGGCTGGAAATAGAACAAGCTCACACCACTCCCACACAAGCACGCATTACACAGTCAAACAAAAATATCTGTACTTTCCGCAATGACTCCAATCGTTTTTAATGCCACTGACTCTAAATCATGTGCTCTGCTATTACCTCAGGAAGACACCCAACACGTGTTGAGCTGGCACAGCTGCCTGGTATGGCCTGGCGTCAGCCACACCACGTGCAGCTATGGGCAGCTTGGTTTGCTTGTGATGTCTGGGAAAAGCTTGCCATGGTCACTGCAGGCCACGTCTCTGTTCTACATCTTTGTCTCTAATGAATGCAAAGCTGAGCCCAAGTCCCCTTGCCGAATCCCGCTGCGTCAGTGACCTAAAATGAGCAGGGATTACTCCCATGAGTTAGTGTTGCTGGAATTGACTGTACATCACAAAATTATCCCCACAGCTTACTGCCAGTTTTCTCTGTCTTGAACTTCGACTTGAATTCAGACATATGGCTTTAAAATTTCCGAACAGAGATCACCAGCCACGCTGTCGGAAGGAGATTTCATTCCCTGTCCCCATTAGTCAGCTGTGAGCTTTCCTGTGCTAAAACCCACTCAGGAAATGCTGCAAACAAAAGAGGTAAATAGTTCTCAGCATTCCTTGTTGCTTGGAAGGAGTTAAGCTCTTCTCAGCAGACTGATCGAGTTTTTCTGGCATTATCCCATTAGCTTAAGTCATTGCTGATGACTTCACCCTCCTGGTGACATCAGCCTCTAATCTTGTGAAGGTGAATTCATGTGAGATTGTTTCAAAACAATTACTCTCTGAATTGTAGGTCATTTCAATTGATATATGGATGCAACATTCCCTTCTGCAGATTGTAGCTTCTCTTATGTGGTGTGTGTACACATTTTCCATATTGTATTTCAGCATGTGTGTTATGTTACAAACTGGCACTGCCTGAGATCAGCAGGAGAATGTGCTTGTTTTAAAGGCAAAAGTAAAAGAAACAAACAAAAATCAACCCACTGATATTACTATTTTTATAGGTATGATTAAGACTTCTCTTCAGTCATATATGTGGTTTGTTTGATTCCCTCTGGGTGCTGCCTCCCTCTCTGTCTCTTCTGGAATATTCTGCTTTGTCTAGGCTGTGTCTTTGCTTAGGAGTGCTCTGGCCAGTTCAGATTCTCTTGCTTTTACCCATACATGGGGAAAAATGTAGACAGATAAACACCCAGAATGGTTACTTAATAAATCACAAAATTCAATAACATTAGACGTATTTTTCTCACCCTATACCAGGTTAAATATAGATAAAAGTGCATAAAGATGATAGATCGGGTCTTAAAATATTTTCTCTTTTTCTCTTTCCTCTGAAGAAGTGACTCAGAGGAGCATGGAGACACAGCCGACACTTGTAAGAAGTGGTTTTAATAAGAGGAGACAAGTCATCATCCCAGCTGTGCAATCCTTGCCGAAGTCAAAGGGTCTGAAAAGAAAGGCCCCATTTGTCCTGAGGAGCAGCACACACATGTATACCAAAGGAGGATAGTGATGTATTTAGACTAGAAGTTCCCCAGACCTAGACGAGACATTTGTTTGCTTAACTTCATTGTTCTTCCCTTCTCTCATCACTTGTCCTCAGCTGGCTGCAGCAATCCCTGTGGAGCTCTGCAGCGGCATCCACCTTAAAACAAAGGGAAAGAAAGTTCCTGCTCCCCAAAACCCCTCATGCTTCCAACCGCTGGCAGAAAACCTCTCTGAGCTGCCCTGGTTACAGGGCACAGGGCAGCACTGAAGGCAGGAGGACTCAGACACTGTTGTCTCTATCTGCTGTATTGTGAAGAGATTTCTTAATGTGACTAATAGCTCTTGGCATTGAACTGTAGCTCCTGAAGTGCAGAGCTGACATGTCCATGCGCTAATGTTTAAAGTAATGTGTCAGAAAACTTTTATAGTAGTAGCACAGTGTTGTTGGGGGAGAAGAAGCCTGTTTAAATAATGCCAATAAAATTCTACTATCATCACTTTTTTCTCTTTATTGCTGAGAGGGTGGAAATGACTAAAGTTTTTATTTGGTGTTAGCAGTGCAATGCTAGATTTTTTTCCACATTTGGAAGTGAAAAAGGTAGTGATAAAAAAATCATTAAAAAGAGAACCCGTTGTCCTCAGCTCCTGGATGCTCCAGAGGGGCTCAGCCAAAGAGACAGCAAACCTAGTGCAGGCAACCAAAAAGGGATTTTTTTCTCCTTACAAAATAAGCCCTGTTGTGCTACTCCTTTAGGAAGGAAATTGAGTTTCTGGATGACTCGCAAATACTTTGCTCATTGTAATGGCCTGTATGTTTCCTGAATACCCAGGTCTGATTTAGATTAGGGCCTTTTGGGCTGGTGTTGGGGGGGAAGGACTGACTAAATAAGAGGAAATTTGTACTTTTAGTCCAAGGTCCAAGCACTGTTACCAATTACATGTGTATAAGTAAGAGAGGGACTGCATCTGCCTTAGCTATAGTTAAAGTTGTCCAGTGCTTCATCCTTTTCCTATGCCCTTTTCTCTCCTTTCAGAGGGAGGAGAAGTAAGAAAAATGAACAAAGAAGTGTCTCCCCAAACTTCTCTCTGTGGTTTAAACCTGTATCAGGGTTAGGTAAAGTCTCTAAAGTTTAATGCAAGTGAAAGAATAGGCAGGAAAAATTGGGTTGGAAAGCGCTGCTTAAACTGCAGTTATTGTGTCTGGCCTTCATGTGGATATGCAGTGAAGCACAGGAAAGCAGAAAAGCTAAAGGTGAAAGCAGAAAATCCTTTCTTGTGTTAAACTCCAGGGAAAATGGCAGCTTTCCCACTGTGCCAACTTGTTGGTAACTACTCCCAGAATGCCTGGTATCTGTAAACTGGCAGCAATACATCTCTCAGTGGCAGGCCAAAATACTGAAGGTGTGGTTTGCACCAAACTGTGATGATGCAATCTTTTTGGTGCTGGGAGCTGAAGAGAGGTTTGGGAATGGGGCCAGAGCGGTTCTGCAAGGGCGATGCACAGCTCTGTATGCCAGGCATTTCTGGGCCACAGTGTTCTCCCCGTGTGTGCAGTGGCTGCTTCACCACAAAGAAGGTAATGAGCTGTTGGAGCTGCTGGAGGGCTGGGATGGTGGGTCAGCCACTTTCAACCTCCATATCCTGATAATCCTTCTCTTCTCCTGGCTGAAAGAGCATATCACACCCAGTTTTCCTTCTCTGCCTGCTGCTTCAGAGATTGATGAGATACAAGGGAGCAAAGGACACAGCCCTTGTAGTGTGCCCACCAATTTTGAAGAGGGTATCCTCTTTTGAGGATTTGCTCACTTTTGAGTGATTTGTATTTGTGTTTACCATATGGCTACCAGATCATGTTCTCTGCTTTTGTCTTACAGAAAGAAATTCCATTGTATTCACTAAAAAAACCCCAAAGCTGGCATGCAAAAGACCAACTCCATACAGCAGGCTGTGGTTTGTTCTGCCTTCAGTAGCAGGGCAAAAACCCTTTGCTTTTCAAGATCCCCCTTCTTTTCCCACTGTGTACCAGGTCTACGTAAATCTTTTGCAACTGGGTATGCTAATGTTTGGCATGGACATAGGAACCTCAAGTATTCAAAGGCACATTCAAAAGAAACAGAAACACTCTCTGAAAAAACAAAAAGATAATTCACCCTTATGTATCTCTGCAGTTGCAATAGCTGCTCTGCCATGGCATCCCCATTAAATGAAGGATCAGATCCACCCTCATGAAGTACTGCTTGGACCTGGAGCCTCCACAGAACAAAAGTAGTCTAGAAACTTTACCACCATCCCTAAGAGAGGTTTGTTAGACAAATTCCAGTGTCTGTGACTGCCTGTGTCACAAAAGGATTTAATTAATATCTTAGATCTTAAATTAGTACCTAATACTTGGACTGCAGTCTTACTTTTTTGTGAACAATTCCTACCCATCCCACTTCACCAAGGGGAGCCTGCATTTCAAGTTGGTACCCTTGGACAGTGTCAGGTTCCAGAAACACTGATGAGCTCTGCAAATGTTTGGTTTTTTTGGAAAAGAACTCTTAACATCTGACTGTGGGACAAGGTTTCAATATTTCACCTGGTATTTTCCTATGCATACAGAAAAAGCTATTCCTCATTGAGGTGCAAGGAGCTGTGGCAGCCTGGTTAACCACAAGCAGCTATTTATGTGTATTGATTTCAAGTGAAATTTGTTGCTTTCATCATGTGCTGATGGGACTGAAGTATTAGGAGAATTCAGTGCTGTGCACATTGTGGTATAGCAGAGGGCTGTATCAAGATTGTGATATCCAGGGTGCATTACATTATGAGACCAAGGGATGGGTTTTGTAAACCCTCTCCCATTCTGTTCTCTGCATTTCCCTTCTTGGGATGCTTGTATGGCAATATAGAACAGCTCATCACTATCCACCATTTTCCAGCTGCTGTATCTAGACCTGATTTGCCAATCAGGTACCAGATGTGGGTGCTCAAGTACAAGTAGGGTGGTTTCTGGATTTTGTAGGACCGGTGGCGTTCACTGTGAGCTGCAGAGAACTCTTCTTGACTATGTTTAATGCTGTCTCAACAATACTTTGCTTGAGGTTTAAAACTTTAGGTGGGCACTGTATCTTGGGGGTGAGATGTGGCAGCTGCTCTTTATGGGCAGGTGTGCATGGGTTCGGAGAACAGAGCTAGAGAATAAGGCATGAAAACTTTTCCCATCTCTAAGTGAGGTTCTTGTTTTCAGGTAATAATGGAAATTCATGCAGTTGAGTGGCTATATGCTAGCTAAGATATCTACGGTCGAATCCAAAGCCAGTCAAAATCTGTGACTCTTGAAGGGTTTTGGAGTGGGCTGCTGAAATGCAGAATAGATAAAATACAGATAAAGTATGATATATGTATATTTTGAAGAGGTGTGGTTTCAATACTGTGCATGAGCTCACTGTTGACTAAAAGACTATAAGGAAAAACAATTAATTTCCTTTGCTTGTCTAAGACAAAAATACTTTGCAAACAATGTCTTCTGCTTGTCTGCTACAATGTTCAGTGGAGCTGGGGACCATATTCATGTGTTAGAGGAAC
The DNA here is from genome assembly GCA_013397815.1 of Aleadryas rufinucha. Classification (NCBI taxonomy): domain Eukaryota; kingdom Metazoa; phylum Chordata; class Aves; order Passeriformes; genus Aleadryas; species Aleadryas rufinucha. Next base: position 338,260 of record VZTH01015250.1, on the reverse strand, counting down.
ACAGCCAAGAAAATGTATTATCTTATTTTGTAGAGCACACTTTCTCCAGGAAGAAATAAATTGAGCAGGACAGCTGCACGGGTAAAAACGAGACATACAGCTAAGTACTTTTCATCCAAGGTTTTGAAAATTCTTTGTAAAGGACAGCACCTCATAGCTTCATTTTACAAACATAGTATCTTGGATACAGAGGATTTTAACAAATTGCACAAATTCATGGAGTGAATCTGCAGTTGTAGGAACAGGCCCCTCAGATATATTTTTTGGCTTTGTTCATTTGGGTAGACAGACTCTGAGTCAAAAGGTAATGATGATGGGGAGATCCCAACAGGCTCAGCTGTTTTCCTGTTCCCTTTCTTCCCTCTCCCCCCTTTGAACAATGGTGCAGCTATAGGGCTTTCCTTTCTTCTCACTCACACACATTCCCTGGCTGAGACGATGCAGGAAGAAAAGCAGCAACATAAGAAAGGCACCAGCTGAAGGGATGAATAAATGGTCTCATATGGCACAGGAACCTTCCCTACCCAAGCTACCTCTGTTTCAGTATATTCATTTATTGCAAGATATGCATAGATGCAGTGAAACATTTTTTGGTTTTGTGCAAGATGCCACTGACATAGCTATTCTCTGTGATGCGAGGACCAGATGCTATTCCCTCCTGCCTGTCCATGAGGGCTGGATTTAGACCTTCCTGTGATTAGGCAATAGTTTTTCTCTAGGTGAAGATAATCCTGCTGTTGCTTTCCTAGAAACATCACCTAGTACTCCTCAGAAGTTGCCGTAACAATAGCCCTGGAAATTAAAATCCTTCATGTCTTCCCCTAGTAGACATATCCCTGGCTAGAAGAAACTTTCTTTATTTCTCCATTAAGTCAGCCTGAGCTGAGGGCAAAAACTGAAGAAATATTGAAGAAAGATCATCTTAGAGATTATATGCATAACACAAAGTTCTAAAACTTAAAAAATCCTGCTAGTGATGGAAAAGGATTTACTATGTGGATTCCTTTCTTCTGTTGGGAATGACACCAGGAACTCTCAATCTACTTCTTATAAAGACTGTAGATAAGATATTAAATGTCATTTCTCTGTCATTTATGAGCCATCTGGATAGGCGGGAAGGGAAGGAAACTGATTAACTAAAGCCCTGAAAGTGTAAGGCTGGCTGAGAGCCCCAGCTGTGTCCTGTACCCACTTCAACTCCATGCAGGGGAAATCTAAAGAGGGCTGTCAAGCTGCTAAGAAACAGCCTTCCCACAGAGCAGAAGAGACAGAGAAGGAGCAGGGTCTGAAAATCTTACCAAATATGTCCAAATATTTGAAATAAGCTCAAACATTCAGTGGCTGCTTAGCCATACCTTTTACATTCAACCCGCAACAATTAGTGTAAACTGAACTCTGATTTATGTAGAGGAAGAAGATAAATTTGGAGAAGTCAAGCTTGTCATTTTTTATGGCTTCTACATTTTCCTTATTTCTTTATAAGGTTTGACTAATGGTTTTTCATTGTTGAATGTCAATGAACATTGAACTTGTGCTCAGCATATCGCTATGGATAGCAGTGAAATGAGAAAGAACAGAATAGAAGTACATATATTTCAGATGTATTGGATGTCTTCTCCAAAATTTTACTGGAGTCTGTAACATCTTTTCCATACTTAAGCCTTATACATTATTTCTGCAAAATAACTGCAGAGATGGAAAGAGCATTAAGGCAGCCTCTTACAAACCTGACCATGTATCTCACTGAGTAACTGCTCTGTGTACTTACATGTGTGAATGACCAGGGCAGTGACTGGCTGCTGTACATGGCACTGGTGAGGCCACACCTTGAGTACTGTCTTCAGTTTTGGGTCCCTCACTACAAGAAGGACACAGAGGTGGTGGAACGTGTTCAGAGAAGGGCAACGGAGCTGGGGAAGGGTCTGGAGCACAAGTCTTATGATGAGCAACTGAAGGAACTGGGGTTCTTCAGCCTGGAGAAAAGGAGGCTCAGGAGGACCTTATTGGTCTCTACAACTACCTAAAAGGAGGTACCTGCAGAGCTCATTGACTTCTCTGGAGAATATGAATCCTCAAAATGTTAAAATTGTTCCATGGATATTTGGGCAAACATTGAGTTGGTCATGTTTGTCTATTAGAACCTAGAAAAATTGACTAGTCACTAGTAAAATGAAAGTGCAGCTTTATCAGTCCAGGAGGAGAACTAGAACTGCAAGCAATTATGAGGCTGGAATAGGGCGCAATGAAAAAAGAGAAAAGAGAAAGTTGAGTAGGACCTAAATTATGGTTACAAAATCCCACAACTGAAGTGCTTCTTTGCAGAGGTGCCATTACCCCTGTGCCATTCTCTTTTTGGGAATGTCACCCTATGTTATCACCTACAACACAGATGTGGTATGAAGCAGTATTTCCTTATTTTCTGTGATGGTTTCAAAGGAATGATGCAGTGACATGAGACTGGAGAAACATGGCTAAAAACTCAGCTTTTAGTTTAAACTAAGAGAGATGTATAACAGCCTCTAACTTCCTCAGCCTACAGTCTCATACCTCTTACAAAGCAAACCAGATTTCCTGATGTGGTGGGTTGACATTGGCTGGACACCACATATTCCCTGTCCTCAGCAGGATGGAGGAGGAAGAAAGTAAGATGGGAAAAACGTGCGGGTCAAGATAAAGGCAGTGTAATAAATGCAAAAGCAGAGGTTGTGTGTGGAAGCAAAGGAATACAGAAGATCTATTCTTTGCTTCCAATCAGCAGGTGACATCCAGCCACTTCCTGGGAAGTAGGTCTTCATTATGTGCCCTGGTTGCCTTGGAAGAAAAAGCACTGTAATAATGAACACCCCGCCTCCTCCTCCTCCTCTCTCTTAGCTTTTATTGCTGAGCCAATGTCACATGGTATGGAATATCTCTGGTCAGTTTGGGTCAGCTGTCCCAGCTGTGTCTGCTCCCAAGATCTTGCCCACCCCCAGCCTACTGATGGGGAGCAAAATGTTGGAGAGACAGCGCTGATGCTGTGCCAGCACTGCTCAGCAGAAGCCAAAACACTGGTGTGTTATCAACACCTTTTTAGTTACAAATACAAAGCACAGCACTGTGAGGGTACCATGGGAAAACGCACTCCATCTCAGCCAGACCCAATCTACCTGATCCAACTGTCCCTTGGTAATTAATGTAATTGATCCTTTCCAAGCAGTGTCATCTTCAAGCAAGTGCAGTAGGAGCTAATTGTCACATTCTTTTACCCTGTTAATTATATTAGTGATCAGTGACTGAGAAGGCCGTAACCATACTCTCTGAAGGGCGAGTAAATGCACTCAGATTCCAGAGCCAAGACACATTTCATAGATTTTGCAGACATTATGCCCAATCTCCTGTTCATCACTGTCACATTTTAATCACTTTCCATGATGGGAAGGAATATTCCCCTTGTCAAAACTCAGTGTTGTTGGCAGAGAATGGGAAGCCTTTTTTCTGCTGTGATTGTACATCTTAAGGTTGATAGGTGTTGGTGCACTGCACCAGAGGAAGCAGGGACAGCAAACTTCTCCTAGCATGGCCAGAGGAAATCCCCTCCAGTCCTCAAAGCTATTGACCCTAAGCTTGTGAAAGCACTTGATAAATACAAGTAAAGCTTGAAGCATGAGTTTTAGTTGTGGTTGTTATCCTAATGTGGAGCTGATGATTGCTATCCTTACATTCATCATGAGCATCCTCAGGCTCCAGAAGGGATGGGTGAGAGAGAAAGACTTACATCCATGGGTCCAGAATTGGTTGTCACAGCCATCACAGATTGAGGAGTTTTTCCATGAAACTGAAACAAAGCATATCTGCATGTTTCCTTAAACTGATATCCAGTCTCACTTAAAGGCTCTAAATCACAGTGAGACCATGACCTTTGAGGATTATGTGACAGTGTCTGTTACATCACAACAATTAGCACTGAATTATTAACCCAGGAACATGATTCTGAGATGCCTGTCAAAAAATATTTCTCCATTTCTTTAACAGACATAGGTATATTTGGAATAACAGAAGTGATTCTGGAGGCAAAGGTTTAAGGATAAATTTTGAGAGGAAGGTCCGTGGTTCTTTGTGAAGTTAAGTGCATTAATTCTTTAGCATAGAGATTTATTATTTTGTACATTTGTGAAGTGGATGAGATGTTGGAGTTGCAAGTCTCCTGGTTAGCCCATTTTTTATGAGATCCTTACAAAGGGAAGACTTGTCAGGTCTGTGGCTAAGATGACACTGTGACGTAAAAATGAAGCAAATCTGGGATCACTCATGAGAAAAAGGAATTTCAAGGCTGTGACATAGACTACATGGATGAGAAGGTTTTTAGAACTAAAAAGAACACAAACAGTTAAAGAAGGAGCTGTTTCTGCAACAGCTGAGTTTTTAATAAGTCATTTGATTCTTGCAAAGTCACTGAGTTTGTGAGTATGCTAACATACTGGAATTTCAATGCCTTTTTGATTTTGCTAATAAAGTGTGTTAAATGTATATCCTGTTGATCCTCCTGTGTAAGCATATGCCACTTTCTATGGTGACTGTTAACTTTCATGTGACTGTTTTGAAGTATTCATTACACTGAAGACCAAAATATTTAATGGATCACTTGTTATCTAACACTCATCACCTTCTCTAATAAACTGCTGTGATATTCTGTCTTGATTTTTGCAAGCTGTTTGGGTTTGGGTATATTTGGGAGTATTTAAGATTTGACAACTCTCTAAAAACAAAGCACTGTTTTCAAGGACTGCAGTTCAGAAAGCAGTATTTTCTGATGGTTCCTAAAAGCATATCACGGACACTGATTTCATCAATTAATAAATGTATTTCAGACTGGGTTTCCTGGGTTGTTTGGGCTGTGCCCAGCAGCTCTTCCAGAGGGATGTCTTTACAATGCAGAGTGTTTCTGAGTCTGTTAAGAGTGTAATGTAGTAGTTTTAAAGTGTGGCTGGTGGATGCTATGCTTTCACCCAGAGTACTGCAAGGGCCAGGTGAGGAGATGAGGCAAATAAGGCTTCATGCCACCCATTGCTTTTCCCGGACTCTGTAATTTCTTGAAGGCAGACTAGCTTCTTGGAAGTTGAACTTAGGCTTTTGTGACACATCGCACCTACCTCTTGTATCCTACAGATACTTCTAATGCGGCACGGAAGATGGATGGCTTGTAGTGTCTCCTGCATTAGACTTTTAGGGATTTTTTATTCCACCAATGGCATACAGGCCAAGGAGAGGCCAAGAAAAGGCTGAGAATCTGGAAAACAAGAGAATTTTTTTTTTAGATATGATCAGTGTGAGTGCTGAGCAACATTACTACTGCAATAATCATAAAAATGAATTAAAAGAGGCAAAAACAAAAGAAAATTGAATTTTACTCATTTCTCATATTGCAACAACTAAATTGTCCATTAGTATAATATCTAATACAAAATGTTTTTGTGGACAGCTCAGGTTGTTTGTTAGAGTGGTGGGCTGGATTCCTCTCATATATCTTCATCTGGTAGTAATGCTAACACCAAAATACTTGCAGAGCTAGTTGGCACTTCACGATGACCACTCCCAGAATGCTGGTACCTCAGTTGAAACCATTCCTTTGAAAACATCAGTATTCTATGTGAGCTTCCTATTTATTATTTTGTTAGAAGGTCAAAGTACATTGACCAGGACTGAAACAATTTCAGGTAAAAAATGGTACTGCTGTAATTCAGGTTATCTGAACTCAACTTTTTAGAAATAATTTTTCATTTGATTCTGAATTAGTTCTATCAAAGACGAAAATAGTAGGAAGAACTTCCTCCTGTATCATGGACCATAGGGGATTTCCTTTTCCTATCCCCAAGAACAAAGTCTGTGGTGTGTGGGAAATGCAGAATAATAAGGGAATTCAGAGTGCAGAAGAGGAAAGAGTCACAGGAGACCTGCATTATGGCTCCCACAAAACACTACTATGGCATATTTTTCCCATGTTTAGATTAACCATTTTTTTCCCCCTGGCATTTGTTTTTTTGCAAGGGGAAAATGAATTTGACTTGTACTGTTATTGCTATAAATATTGACTTCTAGGCTTGACCAGGAGGCTGGATCCCTACTGGTTTCAAAGACAACTAATACGTGACCTGCATGAATTTTGCTGCAGATCATTTTAAATTTTGTCTCTGCTGCTGTACATTTTAGAAGAGGTGTTTCACAATCATGGATGGGATGAAAATACAGCTCTATGTTTCTCAATGGAGTTGGAATATCACAGAGGAATTTTTTCCCCGTAATCTTAGGAAGCTGGGGCAGCGACACTGAAGAGACATGACTTCATAATTTGTGTCTCACCTCCCTCAGCTGACACTCTCCTTCCTTTATAGCCAAGTTTTCCTGCTTGGAAAGAGACTAAGGTTTGTGATGCCCCTCTACTTCTGTTTTCTTTAACCCTGAGTCCTTTCATGTGATGTTTCCATACGATTGCTTAGGATATATCCCCTGCCTATGGCTCTGACTGTTAAATTGCCACTTTTATTCCAAGGCTTTCTTTAAATACTGGGTGAAAAACTCTTCTCCTTGTATCCCCTATAACTCTTCAGCACTGCTGCTGGTACCAGTCTTGATGGTCTCTTCATTACTTGTTTTGTGCTGTGTCTCCGCCTCTTTCTTGGTTGTCCCTTAAGAATGGAGTATTTTCCATCGCTTTTTTTTTTTTTTTTTTTTAACCTAAGAAGGCTCCACCTTATTTAACTGCACACTGAAATCCCAGTGCAGGCAGACCTGTGAAGCGCTCAAAAGCACAGATGGTGGGTTGCCCCTTTTTGTGTCTGTTCTGCAGGGAAGGAAGATGGAAAGAAAAGGTTTTGCTTTAGTCCAGGCTTTGGCACAGCAGCGGGTATGCCGTCAAAGCTGACAAACAGCAGACAGGGCAGGGTATTAAGATGGTATTCAGCAAACCTGGTTTCAATCCTTGGCTCAGTTTCCAGCACAACAGGTATGAAATTTTCCTTCCTCACTAAGGTGTTGTGAGAGTAAAACCAAGTTAATAATAGTGGATTGCTGGCGTCTGCGGGGTGATGGGGAGACGGTGGTTTTCCAGCTGTGTGCTTGAAACTGCCACAGGATGGATCCGTGTGTTGGGTTTGGGTGCTGTCCTGTGAGGAGCGGATGTGGGAAGCAGCTCACTGCCCCAGTGGGTGCTCCTGGGAAGATGTTTGGGCGCCTCCATGGTGTAAGAATGTGCAAAGGACAGAAATGTGGTCTCTGAGTTTAGCTCCCCTGCTGTTAGTCCACTTCTGAGCTTGAGCATCTGCAAGAATTTGCAACCACAAGCAAGACACAAAACTGAAGAACATTTTGGGTTTCTGGGTTACAAGATACATATTCTTTTTGGAAGTTCCAAGAAAGACTTAAATAATTTTTGTTAGGAGGAAAAAGCCCCCTAATTAAATTCTAATTGCAGAGCTTAAAAATTTTCTTCCTTTTATAAACTGTGTTAGAAACAGGGCAATTCCTCCACCCCCGATAAATAGCAGCAGATGTAACTCAATAGACTTCAAACCATTCCAAAGCCTTTGACAGGACAAACAACACTAACATACTTTCCAGTCTCAACCATCAAATAAAGTGTTTACAAATTAGGACATAATAGCCATTGCTTTTCTTTAAAATACAACAGAAAAAAACCCAACCAAACTTGAATTTATCAAATCTGTCATTGAACCTTAATTAGCTCTGGCTCTTTGACATTCTGAAACCTACAAGAAGAAAAATAATATTTATGGGTTTTTTTGTATGCAACGAATTAATGTTTACAAAATTCAGCGTAGTACGAAATCCTCTGTTCTCTCTAAACCATTAGCGACCAGGATTTCAGTCTCGGTTGGTGATTCCAGCTGAATAACTGGAACAGAGCACAGGTAATCGCCATGTGAGTACAACCACCCACAAATGGCAAAAGGTTTAACAAAGTCTCAGCTCCCGGGCACTGTCTCCAGGGCTTGTTGTTCAGGGCTATGGCTCTAAGTGCCCCCGTGCAAGTGTTTGCATAGCTATGCTGCTGTGCTAAATACAGAGATGGGATTGCAAATTAGAAATGGGAGAAATGGACTCAATTTTATGCTTTGCAAAGCACTGGGGAACTTGACAGTTACCTTTAAATTAAAAAAAATTCTTTTTCTGAAGTGAACTACCCTTCAATTTGTCAAATTAGTGCAATACCAAATGAAATGAATTCATTATCAGAACAAATGTGAATTAGAGTTCTATCAGTGAACCAAATTCTGCAACTGACATATCACATTGCATCTTCTCCCATATGAAATGCAAATAGACAGGATCTGGCCTGAGACTGTGTTTAGTACTTCTGATTTCCCTAGAAAAGTGTCTGTATATAAGCTGAATCACTCCAGATTGTGCCAGGATTTAGTCAGCAAATGAAATAAATCTCAAGCATGTGACTTCGCTGATTCAATGGACCTTATTGATTTGATTAATATCATACACTAGTATCCATCCTTACTTGGCTTTCTGGATTTTTCTCTTTCTTTGTTTTATTGACCAATATCACACTAATTCCTATTTGTTTTTGCTATACAGTGCATGTCTCTTTTACCCAAGGAAATTAAACAAAATTCCTTGCTACAGAAAGAAGTCTCTGTCTCCGTCCTTCCCATTTGAGGGTGCCATATGCCCAATTAAACCCTTCTTTTCACCTTGATGATTATTTTTTTGTTAAAGATGCAGACATCCAGAGCGTGCAGACTGAGCTATAGAATTGAGGTTGGACCTGGACCAGCAGAAGACTCATTGTTCGAGTCATGTTGGTACAGCTTGAGCAAACACTCAAAGCAGCTGGTCAGCTCCAGATGGATTTCATCTCCAGTCAACCGTTATGTGCAACCTTGCTTCCAATGCCTTACCTCTCTTTGCCCATGCCCTGAGCCTATTAGAGTTCTTTTCCAGAAATTCTCATTCTCATTTCCCATCTTCTTTTGAGCAGCTAGATTTTGTATCCATTTCTTCTTTGGCAGGAGAAATGTTTTATTCCTGCCTACCATCTTCTGAAGAAAAACAAATGACTGCAGAATCCCAAAGATATCCCCTTCCCTTCACTCCAGTTCCCTGTTTTTTTTTTATTTCAGTAAAGAAAGGCAGAGCAGAGAGAAATGGGGAATGTGAAAGCAAAACCACACTTGGTTCTGAAAACAAAAAACAACCAAAACAACAAACAAAAAAAGGAAAATAAAAATTCCTTTTGAAATCAAGATAAAATTACTTTTACATATTTGTGTATAAAACTAATTTAGTAACATTTCAATGAAGACAATTTTCTGTCCTCAGTGAAGTCCACTCTTTAGCTTTGGAAAATGTTTGGTTTAACTCCTTTTTTTAATCATCAAGTACTAAGCATATCTGCTCTTTTATTATATCTTCTGCCAGCTTTAAGCCAGCTTTTTTTCTGGGAGTTGAAGCTGTGTCCATGTTAGTACACTAAACGTGCTTGGGTCTGACCCCCACCAGGCCAAGCACACAGTGCCCGGGTGGGCAGAGGAGCTCGGCACTCTGAGCAGGGTGGCTGCCTGTGGACCACCCACTCCTGGACCCCCTCTGACTCCCAAACTGTGCCGGGAAACTGCAGGGGGACACTCCAGCTGGCACTGGCCCAAACTGTGCTGTAATCAGGTCACTCCAACAGTTTAACAGTAGGGATGATCCCTCTTTCCAGGACTCAGGACTTCTTCCAGACACTGGTTATCCTAGTAGTATAGACACAAACAGAGAGTACTCATGCTTTTTTGTAAGCCCACTAACTCTCTGGGTCTTAGAAGTGGGCTTTAACTGTTGAAATTATGAGGAGTAACTTTTTAGCTAGTTTTAAGGAGCAAGGCATCCCCTTTTCTGTCAGAGGTTGTGCAAACATTGGCTGAGACTTGAAATAGTGAGACATGTGGGTCACAAACCCCATGGGATGAACATACAACTGTGTCAGCTCACAGCCCAAGAACTCTGTGTGCCTGTCTTTGCCCTTCAGGGCAATAGTAGCAGTTGTAGCATCACTGAGAAGCCCAGGCAAAGTGGACTTGGGCTGAGGCTGTATCCTGCAAATCATATACCTCTGAGGCACCATACCAGTTAATCAGAGAAGTCCCAACTGCGAAAACAGAGTTCATATTTTACCTGATCATCCTCTCCTGCAGAGCTGCAGACCGGTTTGCTGTTCCTTTGAGTCAATCCTGTGTTTATGTAACTGATGTTTAGACCTCAACCAGGAGAATTCCATGCTGGATGTACACCACGTGGCTGCACTGCCAGGAGTCAGCAGCCATTAAAGTCCCCAGTCTCCAACATGGGCCAGAGCCAGATACGAGCAAATTCTTCTCAAGTTACAAGTTGGTTACAGCCAGAGGTTTAATAATGTGGTTTCACTAGGTAATTGTGCTCTCCAAGTTAACTATTAATTAGCCTCCCATTAGATGATGTCAGACCTTGGTGCACAAGAAACAATTGCCATAGTTGTAACAGTTTTTATTTCCGTGTTGACTTTATTGATTATGCACTAAAAAGATAAGCAGGGAAGGATTAGATTGCATTTACTGTCCATTTAGTAAATAATTCTTCTGTTTTCATTCAGACCTTTAAGAAGTTTTATATCTCTGCGAAGGGATTTTATTTGTATTTTTAGCAGAAATGGTGATATCCCATCCTGCCATGGCAAGGCCCACATACTACTCCCTTCAAGTAATGTCTGTTCTTTCTCCCCCTCTACATATTCAGTTGATAACTTTTTGTTAAAAAAGTTTGAAATGAGATTTTACCTCCTTCTGGCAAGGACAACACCTTCTTATTTGCTCTGTGAAGTGGCAGGCAGACTTTATCAAATATATAAATAGCTGATTCAAAACACTCCCCTTTCTGATATAAAGGAAATATCAAACTTTGCAAGGTTGGGTTCCTGCTTCTACGACCAAACTCTTAAAAAATATTGGATCAACAGTTATCTGTTATTTCCTTCCATTGCTGGGGCTTTCTGCAACACAGCTGTATAAAATAAGAACACTGTCTCTTCCTGTGTCTGCACCAGTGGCCTTTGAGGTGACCTTTTCGAAATTACAAGGCAGGGTGGTCTGAATGCCACCATTAATTCAGGTTAGCCAAGAAACTGCAACATATGTTACTTCATATGCCCGTCTTGACCACAAGAACTAGGACTGCTGAAGTCCTGGAATTCCAGGGCTTGTGTGGACAAGTAGGAACCAATTTTAGCGGTGCTTCCACCATCCGTGTTAGCAGGTTGTTTACCAAGTTATTTTGAGAAACTCATGGGAAGTCAAGGAGCTGAGATGGATATTCAAAATAGATGTCTGTCACGTAGCATTTGTAGAATTTATTGTCTGCCAGTTACCAGGGAAGTTCTGTGAGCCGTGCTGGCAGCATCAGACTTACTGACAGAGAGATTAAACACTCGTTTTGTAATTAGTGGGAGTATTGCTTTGTTTTTATTGCAGTAATACACAGAGGTTCCAACAGAGATTGAGGGCCTCTCTGTGATAAGCATTAGATTTATGTACAATAATAATTAAAGCTCTTGCCTCATACTCCTATGAAGGTCATCTGAAGGATGCTGAGAGATTTCAAAACAAATAAAGTGATTACGAAATGGATCCACCTTGAGCTGTTCAGCTCCCAAAGTTGCAAGATCAAGTCAAGACCACACACAGAGCTCCCCCTCTCCATGTTGTTTATGAATGGTTTACAAGGGGCTCTTCCCAGGGGGTCACTACCACAGGCACTCCAATATTATACCCACTTCTAAAACGGCCTCCACAGAATCGTTATTATGAACATTTTTTCAGATGTTATAAAATAACAGCTTCACAGCGAGTTAACTACTCTCTAGCTTAGTCGGATGGGGAACAATATAGTTTATGTGCTCTGAGCTCTCTCATGGATTAAATTTATCACTTGGTCAGTGGTAGTGCCCCTGTTTGACAGATGTAGGCCATTATTGAACAATTTGGCCTTCAAAACAGTGACTTTATTTGGAAAAGTACTTTTGGCATAACTAACTTCAATTTTAGCAATCCGTAATAAAACGTGGGAGACCTTCCTTAGGCTGACAAAGACATGGAATAGGCTACTTCTGAAAATATTTTAAGAAATGAGATGGTGAGGACATTATCAGTAGAAAAAAAAGGCCAGGTTGGACTCTTCACCACACTTCTCTCACTGAGGTGATGGCTTCTGTCAGCTCCTCCTGAAGATCATTTCATTTACCTGTGTAAAGTCTTAGAAAGAATGACTCGTTGCAGTAGAGTCAAGAGGTGACAGCGCAGTAGCGGGTGTGGGAGGAATGCTCACGTGTGACCTCTGGGCAAAAGTGAAAGGGTGGGGCATGTGCTCACAAGCTGCCTTGCACGAGGAGGCTTTGGCAGCATGGCAATTTTGGGATGGTGTTTCAGTACAGAACTCTTGACATGCACACGTATGTATGTATGTACATTGGGATAGACAGGAGGGTCACATATTTGATGGAGACATTTAGGCAGACTATCCAGTGTGCAGAGTACCATGTCTGCATCACATAAGGGTGTTGGAAAGAGAGGGAACAGCTACTCCTCCAGTATAGGGGAATCTTCAGCCAGAGCTGGAAAAAAATACAGGAGAGAGCAAAGATTTTTCTCATTTTAATTCACAAGAAGATGTGTTTCTGATGAGAAAGGACAGGGACATCCAACAATTAGTGGACTTGTTGAAGGTGGCAGTTTGTATTGGTGACGAGGAGCTACAGAAAATACGAAGAACAGGGAAAGAAGAGCTTATGAAAAGTGTTAATTTAACAGTAAGGGAGTGAGTCAAACTTGGAAGGACTGCAAAGAAAGAATGAAGACTCCAGTGTCTTAAGGCTAGGCAGAGGAAAGGAACAAGCCACTGTAGCCAAGGACTGGGAAGAATGTGATGGTTTAGGAATGTGACTTCAGATACAACCATGTCCTTGCAGGACACATGTTCACTGAGCCTGTGGCCAAGGTCAATCTTGGTTTGACCAAGCACAGTCCAGCATGCATCCTTCCCCCAGTACTAAAATGGAAGGAGTTTTCCCTTTGTGATACATTCTGTGAAAGCTGAAGCACTCAGTGATCCTGGCAGCATCCTCCCTGAGCATGACCCAACCTTGTCAGTGAATGCTGAAGGTGCAAGGCATGAGGGATGAGGGATGCTAGACCTGGTCGTGTTGGGAAAGGCTCCTCATTGGCTAAACAAGGCACGGTGTCAAATATCTGGCATTGAATTCAAGCTATCGACATTGGCTCACAGTCCCATAAATAGTCTCCTCCCCATTGCCTTTCCCCAGTCCTCATGAACAACAGCAACCTCCTGGTGTAGCAGATGGGCTGGAAAACAAGACCAGAATCTTCTGGAACACTGCATGCATGCAGTGAGACAAGGGCAAAGCAACTCTGGCTGTGTCTGAGGATATGTTGGCCAGCAAGCAGTATGTTCGTCAGGCAAGTTCATTGCCAGAGGCCACCCAGGCTGGAGACGTCCTTGAAAGGGTGGTGTGAATGTCAGCTTGAATGTTTCTTCTTGGGGAGACCTTAACAGCCAGATGTAATCCTTCTGTCACCCTCTCTAGGGTTTGACAGCAAAAAGGTGACTTTTAATGCAAACAATTCACTTATTCAAGTTAAAGTTTGGGTGCACATCAGCTCCAAACAGTTCTAACAAGGTGAGATGAATTTAGACATCTTCATGTTTCCAGCCTCTGACCTTCCTTTTTTTGCCTATGAAGCACAAGACCAAAGAATCTCTATTGACAATGATTAGAATAAAGGACTAAACTTATTTTAGATCCACATCATCTTTGTGCATGAGTGTTGGCTAACACGCAGCCACTCTTGGGATGGAGCACAGCAGCCATTTTGTATGCAGCAGATCGTACCAATAATTTTCAAGGAGTGGGAGAAGGGGCAAATAACTTCGTTAATTGAAAATTATGTGGGAATTTCACAGTGTGCAGAGTATAATTAACCACACTGGAATCTGGCCAAGGAACCAAGGTTAACACCGCTGTACTTGCAGAAGTGCCACTGGTAAAGCAACACCTCCTGAAAACTTTAGAACCTAATCCATTCCTATAAAATAAATAAAAGGCATGTCTTTGAAAGGTGGTGTACAGCTTTTATTTATATTTGGCCATGCCTTCATCACTTACCACTGAAACAGTCAATCATGGCTGTACACTAAAATCAGAAGTATATACAGCTTTTAATGACATATTTTTTTAGTGAATCAAAGTTGAGTTAGTATATTGCATTATGCCAATTCTTTATAAAATTGAGCCAAAGTCATCTAACGTATGCAACACATTTTATCAAATGTGTAAGAAATATTTGGAAGAGGAATGTTGTTTATATAGAAGGAAGGGGGGAAAAGTAAAGTTGGCAGCATATCACGCAAAAATTAGTTCAGTAAAAGGGGGAAAAAAAAAATCAAGCTATGTGCCAGAGTTTCAGTCACAGTCAGATGAGCTTTTCTGAGCTTGCAAGTACTACACAAATGTGAAAAACACGCACTTGGTGCAGGAGGAAGCGAAGAAGGAAATAGCTGATGGAGAAGTCAGGGCTGTGTATGCCAATGGTGACGCTGCAAGTCAGACAGAAAAAAAGCAGCAAGAAATGAAGTCATGCCTAAAGCCTGGGTTTATCTCTCACATTGCTGGAGCTGCATTGCAGATTCTTTAGGCCACAGTGTGGGACACCTATGAGTCTTGTGGCAGAAAAAGCGCCGCTTCTTTTCCAGGGGGAGCATGATTCTCATCATGGCTGCAACCCAATAAGCTAAAAAATCCTATGGAAACCAGGAGTTACTTTTGCCTGTTGTGTAAAACCTGGACTGGTAATGCAGAATTGGGTCTGATGTGAATCACAGAATCATAGAATGGTTTGGGTTGGAAGGAACCCTCCTGCCATGGGCAGGAACACCTTCTACTAGAGCAGGTTGCTCAATGACCAATCCAGCCTGGCCTTGGACACTGTCAGGGATGGGGCATCCACAGCTTCTCTGGGCAACCTGTGCCAGGGTATCACCACCCTCACAGTAAAGAATTTCTTCCTAATATTTAATGTAAAGCTACTTCCCTCAGTTTGAAGACATTCCCCTTGAAGGTCCCGAAGAACCTGTCCAGGTGAGCCAAGCAAGACCTCAAACTTTCCACCCTCAGGACTGAAACCTGAAAGATTATCAGAGTGACATTTTAGAAAGTTCAGTAAAGTAAAATCCCCCAAAGATGTAGGTGTGGTGCACATACCTTTGCAGCTGAAGTGGTGCTGCAGGGTTACAGCAGTGGTACAGCAGTGTGTGAAAAACTTTTCGCATCTTATTAATGCCTCTGAAAAAGTCCCTGTTCTGCCCTGGATTGAAGGACTGCCTGCAGCATGGTGTTTATTTATCCCTGTGTCAAGCCAGATGGCTGGAGGCCAGTGGAGAAGCCCAATGCCTGGGGTTTGGAGGGGGACAGCAGGAACCTATGGGGCTGAGGTTGCTGCCCTGGTTGTCATTGACAGTACTACTGCCAGGTCTGACCTCCCCTGATCTGGGGTGAATGTGGGGAGGTGTTTTTTGGGCTGAGGGGGCTGAGACA
This sequence comes from Aleadryas rufinucha, assembly GCA_013397815.1. Taxonomy (NCBI): domain Eukaryota; kingdom Metazoa; phylum Chordata; class Aves; order Passeriformes; genus Aleadryas; species Aleadryas rufinucha. The sequence goes on along the minus strand of VZTH01015250.1, from coordinate 322,632 downwards.
GCAGGAGCCTCTGCCCAATGTGCAGGCAGGGTTTGGAGCTGCCAAGCTGCTGTCCTGGGGTGAGCTGCCAGCCCCTTTTGGGGGGATTTGGGCTGATTCAGAGTGTCATGGCTCAGCACTTGGGAAGCAACAGCATCTAGAGGAAGACAATGAGGAAGGCCTCGCATCATCAACCTGAGAAGAAGATGTGAAGCATTTTTGGGTTTAATGTAACTGAAGAGAGGCCTGATTCCCAGTTTGTCCCATGAAATAAGAGTCTGTTTACAGTCTTTCAAACTTTGTAGTATTGCATCAGAGAAATACTGACACTAGAATTAATTTCTCCAGCCCACTGGGAAGATTAACTCCCTGAATACTGACTGACTGCTTTGGTCAGTAGGTAACAGTGTACAGCTTGCTGGAAGAGTGTTTGCTATTTTGTGTTTTGCATTCCCTTGCTGAATGCTTCAGATTTCACTGGTGGAGGTTTCACATTGACTCTGCCTTTTTTGTTTCCTTTACAAGGCTTTGAAGTCACAGATGGAAACTTCTGCCCTTGAGTACGAGCACCAAAGGTAACATCCCCATGCCAAATAGTAGAGGGGATGCCATCATCCCCTTAAATCAAGCAAACTGCATTTACTAGTAATGTACTACAAATTGCTAGTCTTCCCATTCCCTGATGCTGTGGAAGTGGGTGCCAGAGGCACTGAGGGGCTGGCAGGGTTTAGTAGAAGGATGGGAAGCAGCTCTTGCAGCCACTTGCTGAGCCCTGTCCCAGGGAGAGGTGGGCTGTGTGGTTTTCTGTCCCAACAGCAGAAACACGGGCAGGATTTTGAGTCACATTATAACCATAGCAAATTTCCACTGAGCAAAAAAACATGTAAAGAAACAGTCCAAAGAGGCTAAGCCCTCTGGCTGGGCTGGGTGATGGAGGGAGTCAAGTGGCTGGAAAACATTGCTAAACAGTTAAATCCAGCAGTGAGTGTTGAAGCAGCTGATTCTCTAAACACAGCATTTCCCTGCAGCCTAAGTTGGATTTGAGGGGAGTGTTGCCCTAGCAGGAGCTGAAGGGCTGCTGGGGAAGAGTGGGGCATGAAGAAGGGGATCTGTATGCACCCAGAGTGCACTAACCTTGGAGCCATTGCTCAGGCAAAACTCCAAGGGACCAGCCCCTTAATGCAATTTCACTGGGGCTTTGAATGCAATTTTTACACAGCATCTTTCTCCTTGACAAATCCAAACCCTTTCATCAGTGATGACTGGCACCAGCCCCCTGTGGCTCCTCTTGGACTGGATTCAAGCTGTATGTTGTTTTTTGCTATAAATCTTTCTATCTCACTCCCCTTGCCCTGTCCCCCTCCCCACCTTTTAAATTCTTCATTGATTTAATGCTCCCCCTCCAGAGGCTATCAAACAGCTTTTCCCTGAACACTTTTGGTTGCTCCAGTGAAACAGCTTGGAAGAAAAGTGGTTCCAGGCTGAGAACTTGAAGAGGTTATACATGAGCTCTGTACAGAGATTGAAAAGCTCTGAGTTGTTATAGCAGCTGTCCCAGCTGAAAAAATGTCAGGGAGTGGGATAATTTTCTGTGTATTTTATGGACAGGGAATAGGCCAGGTTTGCTGGTATTTGAGTTACTCTGGGGTTGTTCAGCCAACCCCTACACTTTGTAGGATAGTAATCGGATCCTCAGTGCCCTTGAAGTGTGCTAGCACTCAGTGTAGAAAGGAATAGCTCTATGCCAAGCCCTAAGTGGACTTTTTAAGTATGTAAGCCATTTTTCTTCTTGTAAAATCTAGGTTNGAAACCTTCACCTCTGTTTGACAACTCACTGCCGGCTGCCTGTTTTGTGGGATTTGCCACCTGAGATATATGCTCTAGAGGGTTTTTCTTTGTTTGTTGGTTTGTTTTCTAATTCTTGCTCAGATTTTTTAAAAAATGCAAGTGAGCTATGCAAGATATTCCTGCGGGATGCAGTCTGACCTAGGCCAGGAGGAGCTGAGTGAAGACTTTGCAGCTCCTCCTCTCTCCCTCTTTTGGGCCCCTTTAGAATCATTTCAGTGAAGCAGTTAAATACTTTCCCCGCAATCCTTGCTATGACATTTAGCCCATCGTTCATATTTACGCAGCCACATGTGAGCTCCCCTATAAGAATAATGAGAGTAAATACCCCATGTGGAGTCCTGCATATACATTTCTATACTGGCTTGAATCTTCACTTATCATTTTTTTTTGTTACAAACTGTAAGAAAGTGCCTGGATATGGATTGTGTACAGTTCCCTCCTGCTACTTCAAAAGAGCATGTTATTCATGTAATGAACAGACTTAGTGCCGGACTTGACAAAACACTGGGAAATACACTGTTGGGCACAATTCTGAACTGNAGTTTGATGCAATTTTTCTCTCTATTAAGGCTGAGCAAACTATTCTCAGGGGCTAACTTCCTCTCCCCCTCTGTTTTTCTGTTTGTGATTAAGACAGGATTTGATAATCATTAATTATTTAAAGTTTGTCAACTACCCTTGGAGCAATACATTGCAACCACTGGGTTGTTTGCACTTGCTTTGCTGGTTAGCTGAAGTTTTCCACAAAATTTAAGGCCAGAGGGGACCATTAGAACAGTCGATCTGACCCCCTGTATATCATAAACCATTAAATTTTGCCCAGTCAGCCTCCTATTGAGCCAAATAATGTCAGAGTTGGCTAAATCACAGAACTCAGAATCATATCCAACCTGGATTTGAAGACATCCAGGGCCACAGTCTCTGACGCTCTCTTGGTAGTTTGTAACAATGATTTAAAATTGTGCCTTGTTTCCTACTTGAATTTAGTTGGAAACTGGATCCAGACTTTGGTTCATGTTATGCCTTTCCTGTCAAGTGATACAGCCATTTGGTACATGGCATTGTGTCTCCATGAAGGTATTTATATATGCTTTTATCAAGTCACATCCCAGTCCTTTCTCTGGCTGTTAAAAAGGTAATGCAAACAGATTGTGCTTTATGAATTTCTCCAAATAAGGAAATTTATATTTCATTTTAAAAACACTTAAAAAATTCTTTAATTGTCTTCTCAGGTACTTGACTATCCTTTTAAGAAGATGACTGTCAGAACTGCAGAAAATCTTTCTGTCTTGACAAAATGCAGGGAAAGTTTTCCAAATCCTAGACCTGGATATACGTCTGCTGTGAGCATTGTCTCACCAGCTGCTTGTGGGCGATGCCCAGGCACAGGCTGTTCTCTGGCCTTAGCTTGCTATTTTGTCATTTGTAAGGGGAGGGAGTGATCGAATTTGTGAAAAACATTTTTCCTGCTTGGTACATTCTTACATCTGAGAGGTTTAAAGAACTTTCTCATTCTGCAGAGAGCTCACAGAAAGCAAGCTAATTGTGGTCCTCTGCTGAAAAATGAGAAGGTGGACCTCAGCCAAAGGCTTGAATCTCCATCCCTGTGCCTGAGTAAGACGCTCTTGAGTGGATTTGGCTGTTGTTACACCTCTTCTGTGGGAGCCATATTGCTAAATCATCAGCTATGCCATCTGACCATACAGCAGCTGAATACTCTCATCATACTACAGAGCTGGAGCTCTTGTCTCCTTTGGGAACACTTCTGCTTGACCTAATCATCACATAGTTATGGGTTAAAGCTGTTTGATGAGGAAAAAATTTGGTGAAAAATACAAAGAGCTTAGGACTCTCATACTCTCATACATTGCTCACTATTCCTTATTAGGCGTGCAGCTCTGCATTTGATTGCTTTAAAACATTCTTACTTTATTACTCCCAAGCTGCTGATGAAAAGCGAGCTGAATAGTGTACAGCCCAGCTCTGATCACAGAAGACCTCTCCATCAGGTGAACCCATATGGAAAATTCGCCTGCTGATAACTACTTTTGGATATGTACTGAAGCCAGCACTTGGTTCAGTTACTGCAGCCTTTACTGACTGCGTATAATGCTAATTTTAGGGAGATGAACACACCCTAGAAGCTGGGGCATACTTCAGCTGCACATTTAACAACCTAATAAACACCAGTCCAACTTAATTTTAAGGATGACAAGACCGCTTCCTTGTGAAACTGTACTGAATGCTAGTAATTACATTCCTGTCATCCCATTCTTTACTCGTTACCAACTTTTAAATGATGTCCAGGATTAACATCCACTTACCCAGATTTTGGCTACCTGCACCTCATGGCCTGTCCCTTCTGTGCTTTGACACATCACAGTATGCTTTAAACTTCTGGAATGTATCCAGTGTTCAAAGAGGCATCAAAATTGAATATAAGTTGGCTAATTGCTGCCTTAAGCAGAAGTCTAAAAACTTCTAGGTGTATATTCTATGGGCCTTTCCATAAAAAAATTATTACCTTTAGTAGATCTTCAACATCTTTCTTACTGTGATAGAATCAAGTGTTTCTTTTCATATTCTGGTGATATGAATTTGTTATTTGCATTTTACCATGCTTTCCATGCATAGGCCAGAACTAGATGCCCAACACTTCTGCCTCCTTACATATTTTTCTGCAAAACAGATATTTTCTAGAATGACTTTTAAAATATAACAAGGCTTTATCATTTATTGTTATTATTAGGGGTAGTTTATCCTGATATCTTCAGACTTCCATATTAATTTTGCATACTTTGAGATTTAGTTTACATTAATTGCTCTCTTCTTTCCTCAGCTTTCTGTCATTTATTGCTCCTTTATGTCCAACTTCATCTGGATGTCCTTTTAGACAATGTCATTATCTTTCTTGATTATGACATTATGCTTTTGGGTAACCAAGAAAGTCCATATGTCACCTATATTTTTTCTATCTTAGTTTTGAATTCCCAGCCAAACTACCTTCTAATTNTGGTTTGACTCATTGGTCTAAAAGAAACCTTCACCTCTGTTTGACAACTCACTGCCGGCTGCCTGTTTTGTGGGATTTGCCACCTGAGATATATGCTCTAGAGGGTTTTTCTTTGTTTGTTGGTTTGTTTTCTAATTCTTGCTCAGATTTTTTAAAAAATGCAAGTGAGCTATGCAAGATATTCCTGCGGGATGCAGTCTGACCTAGGCCAGGAGGAGCTGAGTGAAGACTTTGCAGCTCCTCCTCTCTCCCTCTTTTGGGCCCCTTTAGAATCATTTCAGTGAAGCAGTTAAATACTTTCCCCGCAATCCTTGCTATGACATTTAGCCCATCGTTCATATTTACGCAGCCACATGTGAGCTCCCCTATAAGAATAATGAGAGTAAATACCCCATGTGGAGTCCTGCATATACATTTCTATACTGGCTTGAATCTTCACTTATCATTTTTTTTTGTTACAAACTGTAAGAAAGTGCCTGGATATGGATTGTGTACAGTTCCCTCCTGCTACTTCAAAAGAGCATGTTATTCATGTAATGAACAGACTTAGTGCCGGACTTGACAAAACACTGGGAAATACACTGTTGGGCACAATTCTGAACTGGCAGGGAACTGGACTAGATGACCTAATAGGGTTCTTTCATCTCCAGTTACTTATGATTTTCAATGCTAATTAAAACCTCACTAGCTAGTGGGGAAGAATATCACGGCCAATTCAAATAACTTCTTAAAAACTTTCCTTCTGTTTATTTTTTCCACTTGCCCACTTCGATTTTATACACATATCACTTAAGAACACCCTTAATTACAAAAGTGTCCAGCTATAAAACTACAGAACAAACAAACAAAGCCATTTACACAGCTTGTAATAAAACTGCAAAGGCCAGGAAATAAATTATTTTGCTTTATTAAGGAAAAAGAAAGTAATTTCTCTAGTACTACCGAGGTCCCCAGGTGTGCTGGGGTATGGCTGTGCTCTCATCTTACCTTCTATCTGAGCTCTCCCTTAGCTCTCACCAGATCTGGATACTGACATGTGTCATGGGGAATTTTTTCACTTTATAAAAATAATCAGCCTTCAGACTTCTGCTGAGCAACTGCTTCAGCTTGATGCCTTGCCAGAGAAGGGCAGCCCAAACCTGCTGGCTTTCACCATCTTGTGATGGATGTCTAGGATGTGGCTGATGTTGGACACTCGGCTTCTCCTGAGCCCTCAGACGCTTCAGGGGGACCAGGGCTCCTCGCACAGCCTCCTGGCCACAGCTGCTGGGCAGTTGCAGGTAAGTGGAATCTGGGTCTGGTGTCAGCCCAGGGATGGACATGCTACAGCAGTGAAACACAAGTGTCTGCCCTGATGGGCTCATACGCAAACCCAGATGGTTTCTTGTCTTTCCTCAAGGTATCAAAACCACTGAAACACTAGAGAGGACCTTTGAGAAAACCTGTCAAAAGCTGAAAAATTAAATGGGAGGACCAGGACCATTAAGGTTTAAGGACACATTCCCACAGAATGTTAATATAATAATCTTGGGTGAACAGGATGACTGAAGGTCATGTGGTCCAACCACCATGTAAAGCAGGGCTGACTTTGAAGTCCAGCTCTATTAGAGTAAATTACTCAAGGTCACGTCCTGTCAAATTCTTAATATCTCCAAGGATAGAGGCTCCACAACCTCTGTGCTAGTGTTAGACCACCTTCATAGTAAGATCTTCTTCCCTAGCAACCAAATAGATTTTGCAATATGTTACTGCTTGTGTAATCCTTTCATTGTGTACCTCTGAGAAGAGTAAAAATGTCAAGGAAAATAGGAAAAAAAATCAAGGTAGTAATGCATAATAATACACATAAAATAAAATAATTCAGACAACCTGTTTACTGCCTGGAAACTTTCTATTTAAGTCCCTGAGTGGCTGTTATTGCTGCAGTGACACACTGTCTAGAAACAGTGCAGCTGTATTTGCATTCGTCTTGTGAAAAGGGGTGTCAAAACTGCAAAGTGTGAGGTCAATTAAGAAATAACAGAGATTAGAGCTGATCAGAGTAGATGATTAAATTTTATTTCCAAGAGTGACATTTTAGTCTGCAAGGTCCTTCAGATCATCAGGTGAGACTATAAGGAAGAGTTGTCCAGCAGGAGGTATTTGAGCATCAAAACCTGTCTAAGCACTGTGATGAATCCTGATGATGATTTTCCTGAGAGACCATTCTCTACCTTGGGGCAAGGGGGTCGTGAGGGTTGCTATAGTGAGGGTTGCTTTAAAGGTGAATTCAGTAAAGATTTCCCTCTTGTATTAACGTGTTCAGAGCCATACACGTTCCTTTGACAGCAGAAAGATGCTACATCACAGTCATGGAACACTTTGGGGTGCACTTTAGAAACTTCTCTAAATTTTGCTCGAGATAGGTTTGAAAATAAGGCAGTAGAGGATGCTACCTTTGGCAGAAATATACTTGTTATGAAAGGTATGGAAAAGAATCAAGCCCTGAGGTCTGCTGGGCATGCACAGGTCCCCAGATGAACAGTGGTCCACAGGAATGACAGATATACCATACAGCATGTTACATGCAATTAATTTAAATTTTGATTTTCTCTCCTTCTAGCCTACTTTTTTTTAACATTATTATTGTATGTGGTAGTTTAGTGAGGGCCATAAACTTGAACTTTCCAGCAGCCTGAATTTATAAACTGTCAGAGTTTACACATCCTTGTCCAAGAAATGCCTGGTTTTCCATAGATATTTTTTTCTTTTGTTATATTCAAAGCAATGAATTTGTTCATGTTCTGAACAGGAGTAGCATGAATAAGTTGGCAATTACCTATTAAATAGTGGTATGCTTGAAGGAGAGTCAGGCTGGAAGGGAGTTTGTATTAGACAGTATCCTCAAGAAAAGCATTCATTTGTATTTCACTTTATTCTGTTTGTAGGTATTTTTGGATGAATTATAACTGTCATTCTACTAAAAGAGTTTCTCTTCCTAACAGATTCTGGGTCAAGTTGTTAATATCAACTGTGTGGTGATGGTCAACTTCTGTAGAAATATGAAAGTCGGAAATTCAATGGAAAGAAAACATTTCTTCTGTTCCAGGATGTGGGCAAACGCTTATGGGTGAAATAGAGCTGAAGGGCAAGGAATGTATATATTTTTTGGCCTGACCCTCCAATATATTCATTGATTTATGTCAGGAAGGCAGCAGAATATGTTCCCATGACTTTACAAGCCCACATGGGAAAAGGAGAACATTTTCATTTAAATTAAAAATATAGAATAAACCTTAGTTGGAGAAGGTTTAATGCTATTGCAATCAGGCAAATGAGAGGTTTGCATACTTTTTTACCATTTTAGTTTGGATGCTGAATTGGACACAGAAGCTGCACATTTAACATTGGTATTGTCTGGCTCGAAACCAAGACACATCTGTGACCCTGCTCATCCCTCATGCACATCAGGATGTGTAACATTACCCTGACAGATGTAGGAAGAAATATATCTTGAAGTAATTTTTAAAATTTTCCACAAAGAAATTGAGTTGTTTTGAAAATGGATTGTTACCTAAATACAGAGCCCTTCAGAGACAACAGATGTGTTCAGAGGCCAACAACGGGCCAGACAGCTACTTCCTAGCTGAATCTTCACTGGCTGCAGGTGATTTGACACAGAAAGAGGAAAGATGTACCTTTTGTTCTGGAAGGTACTTCTGGTGCTCCCATTCTTCATGTCTCTGACTTCACAGCTTCACAGTGGCCACCTGAGTTGATTTTGGACTGGGAGACAGTCTATATTATGTCTGGGACAACTGGGCATACCCCAACAAAAATAGCTCTTACACATTATTAAAGTGTTTTACTAGAGGGCAGGGGATTTAAAGGAGGGAGAAGGGTTGGTTTCATCCAGAGAAATGCTTTTTTACAGCCTGCAGCCAGCTGAATTCTTGAGGGGTTGCTTCAAATTGGAAAGGAGGGAATAAAATAATTATCCTTCCTTAAAAAATAAGGGTCTTAAATTGATTTCACTTAACTTCCAGTCTGAATGGAGTGACCTATGATTTACAGCAAGGTGAGATCAGAATCAAGCCTGCGATCTTGGCTTTTTTTTTTTTTTTTTTGCAAAAGCTATTTTCATCTCTAGATGTCATGGACCTTTCTGGGTCCCATCTGTTCAGGGGTGTCTACAGCATTACTGTACAGACAGAGTATTTTTCTGGGCAGAGATTTAATTCCACTGATTATTCACCAGCCTCAGTGACACTGAACTTACACAATCTATTTGATTTTGCATTTTGGAGCAAATTGGCTAGAGTGTGCTTTCTATAGCCTTTAAAACAGGTTTTTAGTGCTAGTGCTTACTAAAAGAGCCAGACTTCCGGCCCTGAAAAGCAGCTTGATATGTTGTAACACATTGCTATATATCTGGAAGTTTTCTTTAGAGTGCTGTCATGTCTGAGGTTTGATGTGGAAAGGACAGTTTGTAGAAAAAAAAAAAGATAAATTGATCATCAATTTTTTGCCTCTTACTGGGACAGCTGACTTGTGTTTCAATTCCAGCAGCACTTCACTGATAACTTTTTCCCAGTGGCAGAAATTGTCCTTCGGAAGATATGATTTGTCCAGGACAAAATCAGCTCAAGTAGTCATCTGGCAAAGAGCTCTCAGAAGCTTCCCAGGTCAGATTTATGTATCTTTTACATCTCTTTCCTTCATGTTGTGTGAAGAAAATGCATTGAAGTAGGGCTGAACTGGGAAATGAAATGTCTGAGAGCACATTGGAGAAGTCAGCAGAGATGCCAAAGTAGAGGGATCCACATGAGAGCTAGCAGAGGTCCTTTGAAAAACTGGTTTGTTTTTTTTTCCATTCCTTATTACACAACTTTTACAGAAACCAATCAGACCAGAGAACCCCCTTACAACAGTAGCAGGTCAATATATCTCGTTTATAGGTGCCTCTGCTGTGCAGTTCACAGTGGCTGAAGTACAGCTCCAATCTGTGATAGTTAATGTTCTTCTTGAAGTATGGATCCACCCTGAGATGACAGTTGTCAAGGCCTGGAAGTTTTGGTGTTTATTCTCACCTCTCCGGGATCAGTTAACAGACCCCTATCGGCTGATGAGTGTTGGAATTCTAGGCCCAGAGGTTCAAATGAGCAGCTGAGGGTTTAGTTGGTTAAAAAGAAAACATAGTAGAATTTAGGTGTCCAAATCCCAAACAGGCCCTCAAAACTTGCACCCTGTTTTTCATTATTAGAAGTGCTATCACTATGACTTCACTGGATTTTGACCAGTGCATCCCAGAGTGGTACTGCTGTAATTTCCCCTAACTGCTTCCCTGTCAACTGGGTTGAGTGGTGTGGTGCATATGTCACTGCTCAGCACAGGAGATGTCCCTCTGGGTGGTAAGAGGACCATGATCTGGTAGGATGTATGGTTCATCTCCACTCACTGTGAAGGGATCTGTGCATACAACTTCCGTCTCTCAGCACAGTGGCTGCATGTCTGTTGGTGCAGAAGGCCATCAAGAAGTGTCCTCCATCTCCCTGATAAGGCTGTAGGAAGGAAGACTTCACCTGTTTGACCCTGGCTGGATGTCAGGCACCCACCAAAACTGCTCTATGGCTCCCCTTCACAGCTGGACAGGGGAGAGAAACTATAATGAAAGGTTCAAGAGTTGAGATGAGGACAGGGCGAGATCACAAACTGAATTCTGTCACAGGCAAAACAGACTCACCTTGGACATATTAACTGAATTTATTACAAACAAAATCAGAGGAGGATAATGAGAAGTAAAATAAATCTTAAAAACACCTTCCTCCCACTTCCCACTACTTCCCAGGCTCTACCTTCTCCCCTTGCTCCTTCTCAGTCTTTACCTTCTCCCCCCACAGTTATGGGGACCCTCCCACAGAACAGAGTCCTCCACAAACTTCTCCAACATGAGTCCATCCCATGGGCAAAAGTTCTCCAGAAACTGCTGCAACGTGGGTCACTTTCCCATGGGGTGCAGTCCTTCATGCACAGCCTGCTCCAGCATGGGTCCCCCCCAGGGTCACAAGTCCTATCAGGAAATCTGCTCCAGCGTGGGCTCCTCTCTCCATGGGTCTGCAGATCCCTGCCAGGACCCTGCTCCATGGGGTTACAGCCTCCTCTCAGGCATCCACCTGCTCCAGTGTGGGTTTCCTCCACAGGCTGCAGATGGATATCTGCATCCCCATGGTCCTCCATGGGCTGCAGGGGCACAGCTGCCTCACCATGGTCTGCACCATGGGAAGGGATCCCAGCTCCGGTGCTTGGAGCACCTCCTTCCTCTCCTTCTCCATTGACCTTGGTGCCTGCAGAGTTGCTGCTCTCACATATTCTCATTCCTCTCTCTGGAACAGAGGAAAAAAAGCCCCTTTTTTTCCTTCCCTACTTAAATATGCTATCACAGATACATTACTATCATTCCTCATGGGCTCAGCCTTGGTCAGCAGAGGGTCTGTCCCGGAGCTGGCTGGCACTGGCTCTGCTGGACATAGGGGAAGATTCTGGCAGCTTCTCACAGAAGCCACCGCTGTAGCCCTCCTGCTACCCAAACTTGGCCACATAATACAAAGAGTTGTTGTGCCACAGAACGGGGGTGCTTCCCCTGCCAGCCTGGGGACTGTATATCTCAGCTGGAAGTTCAGGACTCTGGGAGACCTTACTCCTTTGGCATTACATGATTATTGAATAAAATATATGAACTATTTGGGAATAGGAGCACACACTGAATGCTTCCCTATTTGTTTTTTGCATTAGCCACTGGAAGTGTATGGGTGGGAGTCATCTGCTCTAACTGCGTGTGTCTGTGTCTGAGCAGAGCAGACGTGGATACAGATATTGCCTGACCCTGTGATGAGATTTGCCAGATGCGTTGGGTGACACGCACCATTATGCCCATACACAGATCAGAGCAAGTGAGGAGAAACAGACCTTCCCTGTATTTCTGTTCTCTGCTCATTACTGGATAATTGCCAGGTATGTTCACACAATTAATTCCGAGTTGATGCAGGAGGGAAGCCTTCTTCAGACTAACAACCACCTCACCCGTCACTTAAAAAAGGAAAACCAGAAAACCTACTGCCATCTTGTGTCCCATTGGTGTTTACCAGTTGGAAGGGAAAGAGGAAGAGAGAAAAAGTATTCAGTATTTAGTATTCAGTATTTAGATACACAAAATGATGATATTTCACCAAAACCTGTAAGTTTAATAAACAGGCTCATCAGAGGAATTGGAGACCCTAAGGATGATCCTCATGGAAACAGACAGCAGTAGGGAGCCAGCTCTGACCTTTGTCTCTTGGAAAACACTTGTTCCACCCGTTGGTTGTGTGGAAAACCATGACCATGTTGCTTTGCAAGCACACTGTTTCACAAGGATCTTGCAGACTACTCCCAACTGTGGTGTTGATCCCAATCATTTATGGGCTGCAGATTGAGTGACATTGGAGCAAAGGGCTTTTTTTTCTTTTCCTGAAAGCAACAGTTCAAAAGTTGATCTGGATGAAATTTGGTTGGTCTTTTTTTCTTGCTGAAAATGCACTTTTAAGTCATTAAAATTTTCTGAGAGGGAAAGGAGAAAAACAATCAAAAGTTTTTGACTCAATATTTGAAAAAGAATAATTCTTGCATTTGTTTTGAGATTTCTATTTTTAGAGGCTGATCTAGCCTTAATTTAAAAATAATGAAGTACTTCCCCTTCCCCTCTCCACTCCCTAGGAAAACAAAAGGCTTTGTATTTACTTTAGTTTGAAATAAACCTTTTGTTAGGTTGAAGGTTTTAAGTGCTTTGCTTTGGGTGGGGACACTGAGAATTACTTGGTTTTGGTCAACCCCAAACAAGTTTTGGCTAGTGAGATGAAAAAGATCTAATTATTTGCTTAGTTCTTGTCATGAGTTTGAGTCCTGATGCTGCAAGCATGCAAAAAAAATTGTTCTGTGTTGTGTTTCAGCCGGACATGAATGTCTCCAGTGGGGACTTAGCCAAACCTCTCTCTCCTACGAAGGAGCAACATTTGTTGAACAGTTGTGGTAATTCAGACAGAGTGGTAAGTCCATCCTTCCCTTTGAGCCTTTTGAGGTTTACAGCCTGAGGCAGCTTCAAGAGATCCTCTTTTGGGAGTTAGAGGGACAGGTAATACTCACTGAGACCAGACGCAGCCTGACAAGAAACCAAACCCCATGTGGTGGTAGAGAAAGTGAGCTGGCCTGCTCTGGCTGATGAGGGAGGATTTGGATGCAGTGGTTAATTTGTTTCTTGGTTAGAAGCTGCAATAGAAGCAATTTTATAGAGCTTTCTGGCAAAGGCCATACAATTAGTTTTTGCATCTTGTGCTCCTATTCATTCATAATTCTGGCTATGGTAGACAACATCACATTTTGAGATTGGGGATGTATGGACCATATTACTTTTTGGAAAGATGTCTAAGTGGTCTTGCTTTAACTCACAAACTTGGCTTATCACAGACAAATTGGGTACTCGCATATCCTATGACTTCAAGATGTGCGGTGACAGGAAACAAGCGTAATGTGTATGAATAGCGACGAATAGAAGCTGAAGAAATACAGGGTACCAGGTTTCCTAACACTGAACTACAACTATTGTGTGGTGTTGGAAACAGCTGAGTTATCACTGCAGAATTAAAGCACAAAATGCCTGCGGATTGTCATGCTATACATATGTTCAGCATCAATATTTAAGGCTGAGACAGTAAAAACATGTTGCAGAACTGCACAGTTGGAGAGATGGGAAAATTGATCGTTGCATTTTGATTTGAAATACTTGCAACCCTGAACATGACTGCGCAGCTTCTAATCTGATACAGCCTGGCACTGCTCATCTGCTTTACGATGCAGGCTCAGACTTGTCTGTCAAATCCCAGCCTGGCCATTAGGAATGGTTGCCGCTGCAGTGCCAGGATTTCACGCTTGGTGCCCCGCTCACCTGACGCCTTCCCATGGGACGTGCCGGGTGATGTGCTAACCCCCTCAGCTGTCTCCTGCCACTCTGTACCATCCATCTGCAGCCCCTGTCTCCATCTGCTTCTCAAGTCAGTCCCTGACTGCCTGTGACCCCTTTACAGCACACTTGCAAAATTTAAGGCAGGTGAGGACCTTGTCTTAACTATTTACGACTTAAGTGGGAGAAAGATGTGAGAATTTTGTTTTTTGAACGTCAGTTGTCCCAAATGACCGCAGATGTGTAAATAGATGTGTTCCACTTCCTCAGGAGTCTGTTTTCTTCCACAGATTTGGCTTTCTTGTTGCAGAACAGTCATTGACTTCTCTATGCATTTGGAGAAATTTGGATTTCCGGCTTCTAGGGAAACTATAAATCTTGGCAACACATATCACAGTGTTTTGAAAAAGATAAAAATCTGCTCTTTCCACAGGTGATTTTCTGTAACCCATCAGTTCTGCACTTTTTTGAGTAACTTGGTACATAAAGCCAACATGCATTTATTTTAAAATACTGAAATTAAATGGGGACCTTAGAGTTCTTCAGAGTCACAGGTGAAGTACTGTGTCCTCTTTTTCAGGCTAAAATAATTAGAAATAAATATTGAAAAAGCTCTATTCTAAGTAAACACTAGATATCACCTAATTTCTCCCATGAAGAAATTCTATTTCTTTCTTATTAATTCAGGGCATGCCACATTATGAGGGATACTTCTTTAACCCCTTGCTGGCCTGTGCCATTGTAATTTTTATGGGCTGCTTTGAAGAACTGCGTCTCACCAAGATATCAGCACTTTAATTTGAAACATACCTTTATTAGACATACATGAGACACGGAGTTTCTCAGCACCATATACCTGCTATGCTATGTAGTAGTCAAATGGTTAAACTTATTCAAAGGAGCTGGCAAGTTTCATGTGACATATTCACTGGAAATACATTTTTATTTACAGTGGAATCAAGCCCACATGAAATATCTTGAGAGAATCTGCTTGTGAAAACCTGGATTCATAGTGGAGAAAAATAAAACAAGAGTGATAGTGTGAATCAGGCTCCTAAGTTTTGTTTAGAGCATAAGGTCTTTAAATTATATAAATACCTCAGCGTCATAAAAACAAACTTTCACACTGTCACAGGCTTATCAAGAAAGTCAATAAAACATTTATTACAAATTAAAATCCAATAGAAATCAAATTGACTTTTTTTTCAAGCTCCATGTTTGACTTAAGCCTTCTCTAGAGCTCCTGAGGGAGAAACTCAGAGGTGACAATCAGCCTGAGAGAACTACAGCCCAGCAAAAAGGTACCCACCTTGACCTGTCTTGGTCTCTGCTGCACTGTCACTTCCCACACAGATTTCGGCATGAGAAACCAAGTTACTGAGCATCCCTAAGGTACAGGACTCCTGGGGGTGCAGGAGAGGACACCTGCACCCCCAGGTGTCCTCATCCTCACAAGATTTTCCTTTCTTCTCCATTTCTTCTCTCATCCTCACAAGATTTTCCTCTTTGTCCAGTGGTGGACAGACCTCTGCAAAGCTAAGAAAACAAGCAAATACTGGTATGGCATCACCAAACCCTATATCTGTCCCTCAGCTGTGACCCTCCAGCTGATGGTGTCCTGTTGCACCATGCCTTCAAGCCCTGCGGCACCATGGTCCCCATTCACATCCCCTCTGTGGTGTGAAGAGCCTTGGACAGTCACTCCCCCTCCTCCATCAATTTTTCCTGAGTGTTTTCTGCAGCCACAGGTTGCTTTGCTCAGTTTTATAGCCAATGCCTAAGCTAATTTCAAAAGACCAAAACCCCTCTGCCCGGAAGGGACCATATTGTTTTACCTGGTCCTGATAGACAAGTATGGTCCTCCTTCTTGATTCAAAGAGCTAAATGTCACCCTTAATTGTGGCAGGCATTAATTTAATAGGAACAGATGTTCAATCATCTCAAGGTCTTCCTCCCACGGTGGGGCACTGTTATGCAGCAGGCCCTTACGATTCCCCACTTCTCAAGTGTGCTTACAACAAAAGCACAGGCTTGCTCACTTGTGTGTGCACCCCAGTACGCCCTGACAAACTTCATCTTCTCTCAACTTAATTGAGATAATAAAGGGCAAACAAACCAAGTAAACTATCCCTAGGCCACGAGACCCCTGATTTCCTTCTATTTGTCTAATCAGAGAAGTAATGGCTGTGGACGATCTTATGTGAGCACAGGGGAAAGGGTGAGGAGTGCAGGACTTTGTCTGCTGATGCAGTGCTCTTACAGGAACCCCAGGGTTTTCAAATGAGAAAGTGCTTAGAGGCAGTTTATGTAGCCAAAAATGAGGTGGTAAATGGTTGTTCTGGGGCCAATATGGGGGCAAGTTGGCATACTTATTTATAGGGCTGCAGTGCTGTCAGGCTATTTGATACATCTGTGGTTCTGTGTGGGAAAGCCCATGACAGGTTTGGGTGAAAATGTGAAGCTCTTTAGAATTTTAATATGATTTGTATTGCCATTTAATTTTTAATAAAACTTTGAATAAAGTTGTGATTAAATGGCCATCCTGAGTGGAAGATTCCACTTTAACATAAAACATGAGAGTTCCCAGAATGAGCTAAGATAGGTTTTATAATATTAGGTATGCACCTCTCTCTCAAATTCATTGGATAATGGATTCTATCAAAACGGAAAAAACGAAGGCATAGATTTAAAAAAAAAAAAAAATCTGCTGTGTAGTCAGTAGTTCCACATTTTGGAAGAAATCGCTGAGCTTCTGGCATCCTTAAATAATACCCTTTTCACATGATAGTTACACTGCTCCAAAGACAGTGTAATAAACCATGCCAAAAATTCTTCTATTTCGTTTGCATGAAATTGAACTGACAGATATACCTGTCTATGTTATGTCCAAGAAAATGTCTTGTTAGAAACGTGTGAAAATATATTATATGACAGATGCTGAAAATGTTTCAGATACAGCAATAAATTGATTGTGGTTTCTGGACCAGATGTGAACTCTGTTTAAAATTCATCATGCTGGTCTCTATTCTAGCTCTGCACTTAAATAAATGCAGAGAAGTGGCTTTGCTTTTCAATGAAACCCATTATAAGAATAGAAGAGCTTCTTTCCATCTCATAAAGAATAGACCTGACAGTAAGGCTTGCATCCACAGAACAAGTATTAAAAGCACAAACTGAACTAAGAGAAAGCTGTGCCAGTTCTCAGTTTTTGCTTTGTTAATGTGCTTGAAAATACTTGGCAAGTCAAAGCCACTGCAACCAAGAAGACTGTGATGTGCATTATTTTCATTTTAGAGGGAGATTCACAGCCGTAAAACAACCAAGGAGGAAAAAGAACAGGGATTTTTCAAGAAATGGTTTTAAAGGGGAAGGAGTCAGTTGTAAAGGTGCTACAGACATGACTGGGTGCTGAGAATAAGTCTGTGTTTCCCCAGCCCTTTATTTTGAAGCCAAATGTTCCCTTTCCCTGCAAGGGAGCAGGACAAGAGCTAGACTTGTTTTTTTGACAGATAGCTCGGGAGCTGCACAACCCCAGATGGGCAATCCAGACTGCTGAAGTCAGGTGCTTAGGCTGCCCCTTCAATCGACAGGCACCTCTGAAAACCAGCCCAGAAAGACCAATGTGCTGAGGCTGGAAAAAGGGAGGAGGAAACAGGGGCAAAGGGGTGTTTGTGAGGACTTCCAGCCACCTCCTGGATCTGGCACTTGGCTGTGAGCAGTGTGTTTGACACCTCGGGATCTAGCTCCACGCCTCTGAATTATTTTCTGTTATGGAGATAGCAAGTACCTTTTTCTCCATATCTGAGGGATTAGAGTTTGCCCCTCCCTTTGTGTTAGTGCCCCAGCCTGAGAAGGAGAAAGGAGAGCTTGCTTGCCGCCCTCTTTGCATGTCCTTGGTAGGGGACAGGTGCCTTTGCTCGCATCTGGTTGTGCCCGTGTCCTCCTTGGTCTGCAATATTATTTTAATTTGCAGCACAACAAACCTCTTGCAGTCTATCAGGAGAGTTGTGTATCTTTGCAGTGACATGTGTTGTGAACATAATGTGGGTTTTATGACTACTCCTCTAGATCTGCTAATTGCACTCAATGTTGGTCTTTTTTTTTCATTCTCCTAGAAATACTCTGTCCCCACCTCTCTTTCTAAAGGAAAAACAATTAATTTGTTCTCCTACCCCAAAAGAACATCCACAAGGAAGGAAGTAATAACACCTGTGGGTACCTCCCAAAGTGTCTCTCCTATGTTTTAAAAAATACTGGAGGCTGTAATTTGAAATACTATTAAAGATGCATGAAGTCCTCTCTGATGTCACATAAAGGCTTTCTCACAGTGAAGCAGCTTTTCATACATGCTACATCTACCACTCACCAGCACAATACAGAGTATTAGAGAAATATTTAGGCTTGTCAGACACGATCAATAGTGACTATATATGATTTTTACTACTCTCTCCCTTCTTTTGCCTTCAGAGACTTACATGGAAAACTATTCCCCAAATTGTGTAAAACCTCATATTTCAAAAGCTCTCTTGTTGTTATAGGCTGAGACAGAACTGTTTAGTTTATGGGGAAATTTCTCTTCTGATACACATCAGAATAGATGTAAAGATACTCCTCTGTATAACCATGATCACCCTCATCCTCCAGTGACTTCTAGTTGTCTGGCCTGTCTGTCCACAAACACTCCTGATGCTGGACTGCCTCTTTGTTGAACATGTGCATTGTACTCAAACCCAGCAAAAACCGTAGGCTGCCATGGATGTAACTTCTGTTCTTTCTATAACTTGTAATCATACTGCAAGCCAGAAACCCTGATTCAATTACAGTGGTTATGTAGGTTGGACTGCAGGGTTTTCTGACTTTTCTGCTTAAGTACACTGTTAACACTGTCAGTTTAACTTTGTTGAATGTCACAAATCTTGTCACAGGCCTATAACTTTTGAAGGTTGAAAAGAGTTGTTAAAAATATTTATTTATGTGTAAGCCTGAATATATATATATAAAAATGATATTTATATATGTATATCTTATATCTAACATATATAAATTGAATACATATCTTCAACCTTTAACCATGAAAAGTTACAGGCTGAAAATATTAGTTAAAATGAGTGCTTTTTCTGTTCTTACATTTGACTTGAGGTATGGGAATCTTTAAAGTTAATGTGNTTTTTTTTTTTTAATTTTTTCAACACAGCAGCAAACAAATAAACAAAAGCTAAGCTGGATTTTCTCAGAAGTCCACAAAAGCCAGGAGTTGGGTCTTCAGGAACAGCAGTACATACTGCAAAACTAATGTTACAATCATGTTATTTGGCAAGATTCCTTTCCTAGTTATGAAAAGATAGCCATAATCCCATCAACAAAAACCACCACTGCCCAGAATAGCATTTAAGTCATGATTGATCAAATGAGAGGCCAAGAAGCCTGTACATCTTCTAATTTAACAAAACAAATGCTTTCAAAATTAAGACTGAAACTCTATCCCTAAACAGTCCTTTACACATCCTGCTTCATCCAAACAGTCCTGAAGAGGGTTAGTTGAAATGGAAATGCTGACACAAGCTTACTGTACTGATGCTGTAAGATACTGTTATGTTAATATGAGCATTACACTCTAAGAAAACATACTGAGTCAGTGATACATATTTTTCTTTTGAACAAAATCGCTATAGGAGCAAAGGTCATATGTCACATGGATGCCAATATTTGTGTTTGTGTGGCTGTTCACAATGACACACATTTTACCACATTTTAGTAAAAATAGGCCCTTATTGAAAAATAACCATCTTATTGGTGGGCCCTCTTTGGTTTGGCAAAGGCTGCTGTTCTTCTGCCTTTTCTTTGCAAACGCTGCTCATTTTCTCTTGGATGAGATAATGATTGTTATCTGCAACACAGATGGGCACAAAGTGCTCAGAGGGACAGGGAATCCCCTGGAGCCCAGGCTGTTTTTGTAACTTAGGAAAGCAATTTCTGTGCCTTTACTGGCATCAATATTAAGGGTTTCTGCCCAGGGCATGGGGATGTTGAACACTGAACATAGTACCATGGCGTCTTTTCTGAAGGGAAATTTGTCTGTTTCTCTGCATTTTCTTGATGCTGAACAATTCCCTCACAGCACATGTTGAAGTCTTCTTTTGCCCTTTATGTTGCCCTTCCCTATGCTGGTGCCTTCAGCAGCATGCTTTGCTCTAAGAAATGTATTTTTCCTACGAGTCCATTTATATTTCTCCTTTGGAGACTAATGCAAGGGTTTGCACAATCCCATCATCATACACAGCAACCCCAACAGGCTATTTCTGATTAGATGCTGCTGCTTAATATCCTGCAGAACTGGACTACAACAAGGCTTAAATTCTCACAGTCTTTGCAGGTTGCAGCCAGCCTTATACCAAACACAATCATCAGATTTTAGATGTGTGGAGCAGTGGGCCAAAGCCTGGGGCTTTGGGATGGACTGTCTCCCTCCAGTTGAAGTTTTAAAAAAAGCAAGATGAAACAAGACACTCCATTCATGTGATTGCAGTCACCTTGAGTGAATCATGAATCCATGCACTTGAAGCTGTTTGTGCAAGGGGGCACTCCTGAAATTCGTCGTGATGTCTTAACACCCTCATGCAATCACAAGGTAAATAGAGCATGCATGGAATGTATGAGGCAGCCAAGTATCACTTGCAGTACTGTCTGAGTGGCTCCGAACCCACATTACTAGCCCCAATGAGTATATTCCCCGTGGAATATCCTGCAAGGAGAATCTTTGGTCTATCCTGGGAACCAGCTGGCTTTGACTGGTGTTTCATGGCCAGAAAGCCATGAGAAAGGTTTCTGACACACTCTAGTGAAGTGAATGGGGGAAGTGTGGATGGGGAAAAATAAGTGAATTTGGATTGCTCATATCCTGGACCCTCAAAAACTGGGCTGTGGGATAGGGAAGGTATAGGAACTGCCTGGCCTTTTGTTCGCTCTGTATTTCATTCCAGTAACTGAAAATGAAACTGTGAGATGTGAAACAGAAGTAAAGGACACTTTTCAGTTCCCCCTCCATCCCTTTGTGCCTCGGAAAAATGATTTAGGTTGATCCAAGCTGACATTTTGAAAACCTTCCTCTGGTTCGGCAGCCAAGCCTGAATGTTGGCCACTCACACCACCCTTGCTCCGCGAGTGAGAATGCTTCCTGGGGACTGGCTGACGGCAGCCCTTGTGAGCCCTGCCAAGAAAACCAGCGGTAGGCCTCTCTAGAACAGATTGAATTCTTGACCTCTCAATATGCTGTTTCTAACCACATTGGTGTCCTCTCTTCAGCAGCTCAATTAAAACAAAGGCAGACATGGGTTTCGATGGAAAGGGCAAGTTGCCGGTGTTTGCTTACGTGCAGGTAATGGGACACAAGGTCCCAGTTTGCGGCTGTTTTTATCGTTTTAGAAATTGCCTGAGGCATTGCAGAAGAAGTCTCTTCCAGCTCATTCCATGGCCTGAGATGTACCAGCACACAGTGGTGCAAAACCTGCCTGGGGCAAGCTTGGTCTTGTCACCAGGACTTCCCAGACCCATCCAGCTGGAGTTGGGCAAGGTGACTAACTCTGATCCTTGCATCTCCCTCCTCCTCTCCTCAGGGATATGGAGAATAGGACAGTCTGTCAGATGGCACCACAGTCTTTGCAGTTTCTGTTTTGTTTCATCAATATTTCTTTGGGTTTTTAGCAAGAAAAATAAGATAAAAAAGTATGTACTGTCTTATAGAGTATTTGCTTGTAATGAAATTTATCCAGCCCCTTAGTTTTTTGGTGAGTCTGTTGCACATTTTAGGATCTGCCTACAGGAAACCTCTGTGCCCAGACAGGCTTTTGCCCTGTTGTGGGTAGTTTTAATATGCCAAGAGTGCACATGTTAACCACCTTTCTTCCTACAGCTTAATGTGAACTTTAGATGACACCTTAGTCTGTGACCACTGGGTGCCTTGAAGAGAAAACCTGAGACTGTTAATTTGAATCTTTTGGGAGGGTAAGGTTGAAGTTGAAGAATGGGTTTAGTATGGTTTGATAACGAGTGCTATTGAGGAAGATTTTACTCTGTGTTTTGAACTGGAGCTTTGTAGGGGCTGACAGCTTCATGTCTGTGTGTGTTGCTTTGCTGAGGTCTTCCTACAAAATGACGAAGGAACGAGTACCCTGTGCCAAAACACTGTTAGCCAGGATGTCCTGGGTAAACAGAGATTTTTAGAAAGTGTTATTTATAAAAGCTGGCAAATGAAACCATTGCATCAGTGAAGAATTCAACAACGCTGTTAAATTACCAGAGTGAATTGACTAGTTGTGCATGTGGGCATATCTTCAACTAAATGATACTAGGTGGGGCTGCAAATTCTCCAAAGTACTGTTATTTTCAAGCTAAACCTTAGATAACCTCCAGCCCTTTAAAAATATCTATTGCTGAAAATAAGTCCTCAGATAACCTTCATCCTTGGATAACCCACATAAAAATCAAAGATGAGGAACTAATAGGAGAAAGGGGGCTTGGAAGTAAACTTGTTCTCATGTTGCCCACACATGTGAGCAACACGCTGCTGCTGACTAGCGGCTATTTTTACATATAGCCCATGCATTAGGAGCAAGAAAAGGGGTGCTTTTCTTCACTTAGCAGCAAGGTCACTGTCTGCTCGTTTAGCCAGGGGTGGCCCTGGTTGTCTGTTTATCAGGAGCTGTGGATACTGCTGGCACTCACATTCTTACTGTTGGTTTCATTATCTAGGGCTCCACATACTTGCCTGGGTAGGACACAAACAATCCTCGAGCAGACCCAGGGAAGATGCAAATAAGGGCGGAATGGGTCTCAGAAAATTGCCCTCAAATAGTCTGAGTCCTTCTGAGAGGATGTCTGCCAGAACTACAGGGAGCAGTGGCTTCTCCTAGATGACAATGGAGTTGTAGAAGTTAAAAGGCTTTAAAAGGTTTAGAGTACTTCTGCTATCTCAGGAGATGTGAAAAAGACACACCCCAAAAGAAAAAAAAAAGAAAAAAGAAAAAAAGAAAGACAATTTTCTATGCTAGTCACCTGAGCACTGAGTCTTCAGCTGTGGCAAGACTTCAGAGCAAGGTAAGGAAGAAACTAACTAGTCAGAAACACACAGCCAGATGCACACTGGGGAAAAAATCCAACACTTCTAGGTTCCTGCAGGTGAGCTGCTGAAGCCCCAACCCATGCACTTTGATTACAGTCATGGGAGTGTTTGATAGCCCTTGATGAGTGAATATAGTATCCCTCAGGGTGGGAAGTCTCCTGTCACTCAATGAACAGGATTAGAAAGGATCTGTGCTGTTTGTGAACCTTCCTGGATGTGCATGATTTTTTCTGCAAAGCAAGGAGATCATGCACAGCACTTGGCAAATAGTTCAGCTAAGTGCAGGGACACAGAGGTTTGATAAAGCAGTTTGCTGCCCCAGATAGTTCCTTTGGGTGGGATTTGGCAGCTCTAATGGAGGCTGAGAATAAGGTTTGAATTCATTCATCTGACAATAGAAACCCGAGCCAAAGCTAACATAGAGTTTTATGCTCATTTACAGACCTCTACAGACTAAAGGGTTCATAAAGGAGTTCACTGATACCTTGTTGACAATGGTGATGAAATACCCTGACTTGTCATCCTGGGAGATTTCAACACACACATCGACAAGACTGCAGATATGAAGTCCCACAAACTCACCTCCTGGCTTTTCTCCCAAACACTCTCTGGGTATTTCTACATTGACATTTACAGTCAGCCTCAAGGGGTCCCTGTTACCGGCTCTGAGCGGCATGTGTCACCCCGACAGGAAATTTCAGTGAGTTGCATGCAGGGTTTACTGAAGTTCCCCACTTGTAGGCAGTACCAGGAAGGGGACAGAAGCCAGGATCAAAGGGTGTGGTTATGCTGAATTCCTCTGCCCAATGCTCAGGAGAGGGTGATAGGATGAGGGAGAGGATGAAAGATGGAGCTGCGTTCCAGCACATTTCCTGGCTTTTGCCATATTTGTGGGGGTCTTTATTTGGTATATAAGCATAATGATGACCTTAAGGTCACTTCTTGTTATCAGTGTTGATCATCTTCTCTTATTTAATCCATGTGCTCTTTGATTTGCTCTATACTGAACATGAACAGCGTGGATCAACCTCAAGAGCTGTCTTGAGCCAGGGGTAAGCAAGACATTTGGTGCCCACAAGTGGGCCAGAGCAGACTAGGTCAGGCAGGGTTAGCAGAGGATGTACCTGGGTGCAGGGGGTGGTAGGATGAAGGGATCTCAGGGCATGTGAATACCGATGGGACTCAGGGGACTTCTACCTCTGATTTAGCTTTTATCAGGTTTTCTCCTAGCATCCTCCTGGAAGAGCAGCACTGCACAGATGGGCCAAGGTGCTTAGGATTAGGGAAGTTCCTCCTGCCCTGCATGAGTCCCCTAAGATCTTTACACAGTCCCCAAAAACATCTCATTACCTCCACCCTCACAGAGTTCCTCAGAGCTGCTGCCCTGTTGGGTTGGAGAGGAGAGTAGGAAGCCGGGGCAGGAACCAGGATGGCAACAGTGGAAAAACAACATCTGTCTTCGTGTATCTGGTTCTGTCCTTCCTAAGACTTCCTAAGCTGCAACAGCAAAGTGGCAAACAGCTCTTTATCCTCTGGCAGGGATACCTTCAGCTAAAGTGGCCACAGGGAGCAGCCACCAATCATGCTGCTGAGAACCATGGATGATGACTCAAGGGATTCACTAAAGCCCAAACTGGGTGTCAAACCAAGAGTGGGCGAGGAGCAGTGGAGGTTTGTTACCTTTTAAAATTTATGTTCTTTTTTTTCAAATCACATGCAACCTTTGGGAGATGTTTCTTGGCAAAAAAGCAAGTTATGCTCCTGCCCACACAAGCTCTGATGGATAAATTTGAGTTGAAATCGAAACACTCAGCTATAGATTTTATTTTTTTTTTCTCTGTCTCTCCAAATTGGACCGTGAAATAGTGGGCATGCTTTTCTTGCCTTAACTTTGGCTTTTTCCCTCTCTGTTTTGGTTTGCTAATGAACAGCCACAGATCCTCTATGCTATCCTGCTACTGTAGGAATAACTGGACAGGACCAAATCTAGTTGCTGAAATAGTGATAAGGAAAATGTCCCTTTGCTTTCTGTTGACAGAGGTAGCTTGTTGCTAGTCGATTAGGCCTTTGACATGATCATCAGAACAAAGCTGTTAACGTAAATGGAGACATGTATTTTTTAAACTACTTGCTAGAAAACTTTTAGCCATCATCCCCAAAATCAGTGAATCTTGTCTCACAGGTGCAGTTACCACAAACTTTTTTTAGTGTTTTTATTTTCATCCAAGCATAACAGAACTTGACTCTAGATCACATACCTTCTGTTACTGAAATCTGAGTAATGCATTAAGTAATGGACGAATCTGTCTGGATTGACTAATGTGGTTACAGGATTTCATCCTGATTTGAGATGCATGAATCAGGGATGAGAAGAGCCAGTTTTAATAAAATGCAGATACCCCTTGGGGACCCCAGGGGGAAGAGAATGTTTGGGTGCTCACACTCCCCATCTGCATGTGCCACCCACCCACCACCCTGCCTTTTTTTTCTCTCTTCCCCCTTTTTTTTTTTTTTGGTCATTTTTTCCTGGAGCATTGCCTAAAGGAATGAATTAAGCCTGTTAGGGCCTGGGTTGATGTTGTGATGTTTATAGCCCCAATAGTGTGATGATTGTTTTATGGTGTTTGTGTTTTGGCATCAGTGATGCCGTGATGTTTGCGCGGCGATGTTGTCACCTGGGGAGGGCAGGGCCACGGCTACATTACATATATGTATTCCATACGTGGTATAAAATGCACATATAAATCATACAAATGCTGAATTCCTGGGGTGTGGGTTCGGGGGCCCTCATCGCCCAAGCAAGTGCTCGTGAGGAACAAGTGCGCAGTCACGCAGCCAGGCATGAAATGGCTGAGGGTGGCTTGCAAACCCAACAGCCTGCCAGGATGGTCAGCATTGCAGGATACCATGCAATCTTCTGTCAAAAGAAATGCCATATATTGGCCTAAAAGTATGTAGCTCTTGCCTGTGTCTTCAGAAAACTCTCCTTAGCAAGGTGGAGGTGGGCCTTGGGGCCAGGATGACTGGTCTGAAATTGCTGGTGTTCCCATACGGGTATGGAGGCGGGCACTGAAATTTCCTCAGAGTGGTGTGGTATTTATGGATGAAGCCCTTGTCCAGGAGAACTTCCTGCTCTGCTCCTACCAGTCCTCTCACAGGGGCTGCTGGAGCCAAAGCAGAGTGACAGGGCAGACCAGGAGGAACAGCAATGCAGCCTAGAGGGTGGAGGCCACTGCCTTTCACCTGAGGGGAAGAGCTTCTCAGGGAATATCCTGACTACTTCGTCCTCACATATAAATCACAATTTGATTTTTTTGAGTAATTTCCTTCTGAGCTAAAGGCTGCTCTGATGTCTGCTCTTTTCCAATGTATCTTTCTGCAGCTGAAGTGCCACTGAAGGCATCATAATGTAAATTGAAATACTTTTCCGCTCTCATCCATCAGACCTGATATTGCTTCCCTGCATATCTTGTGGGCCTTTAAGTTGAGTGTGAACCATGTTTCTGCCTCAGTGACCACATGTAAGAACTGCACATTTCATGATCCCTTTCCCCCCCTCCTACTATTGTTATCAAACTTTTGTCACCAGTTTCTGTTTCATTAACCAATGTGTAATCTGTAAATGCCAGACCCCTGGTCCCATCCACAGGGCAGATCTAAATGTCCTTCTTTAGCTAAACTGTGTTTTTTGCTTGATCTGTCGGCACTCTTACCGCATATGCTCCAACAAACCAAGTGTCTTTGTTCTCCTGAAGCAATCCTGCCCCAGGCTATCCTTCCAGTAGACATTAGTTCTTTTGTTTGGATAAAAGGGTGTCATCACTCATTCATGATGAGAATATGATTCAGTCCCGTCTCTTCACATTCACAGTCTTCATAAATACTTGCTTTTACAGCATATTGTATGTGGATTCAAATGGCTGACATCAGTGGGTCAAATTCTGCCCTAACATGAATGTGCTCCAGTCCTGCTGTTCATGTTAGTGGAATGGTGGGGAGCCTAAATCAGAGGAAAGTATGATCTGTACACAGTCTCATTTCAGATGTTTGTTTGTTTGGGTTTTTTTTAGTGGCACAAAAAACTTTAAATGTAATATTCCCAGATCTGAAATAGGTGAGGTTCAAACAGCAGCTCATTGAAGAACACGTGATTTTTTTTCCCACCTACTTCACTGAACTTTGGATCCATGCCTACCAAGAAAGCTCATTAGTGTTGTTGTTGTCATGTCAACTTCACGTAGATCGCCAAACTTTTGGGTGCTCAATTGCATTTACTGGAAGCGCACTTCTAAAACTTCCCCAATATGTGTTCCTTCTTCTTTTCTCTACTGAAATAAGTACTTAACTACTGCAATTTCTCTTCTGGGAAGCTGTATTTGGGCAGGAATAACACGGAAATGCAGTGAGTAGTAGTAGTAGTAATAATAATAATAATAATAATAATAATAATAATAATAATAATAATCCACTAGAGCTTCTTGCTCTGCTCCTGAAACTTCAGATTTGTTATTATGTCTGTAAAGCAGGAAATGGTGAGTGCAATCATTTCTCTCTGCTCTGAGGTTCCACCACTCTCTGATTTTCCAAATCAGAGCTGTACATGAACAGTATAAAGTGTATGAACTGCGTCCCAAACTGGATCTCTGCCAGTTCAAGGGAGAACTGAGGATGTGAAAAGACTTCTAAAATGTATAAAAATACTTGGACTGCATTGATTCAGCTTCATGCTAGGTTTATTTAATGATAGTGAGGGTGTGGTGTAAATCCCTGTAGTTTGGGTTTTTTTTCCTGGACAAAACCTCCTAAAATTTGCTGCAATCGAGCTGAAAGATACGGAGAGATACAGGATACAAGTGGCTTTAAAATAATTCCTCACAACATCTGTTAACACTGAGACGAGCTAATGTTGCTCTATTTCATGAACTAAGGAAGTGGAAAAGAGCCTTAAGGAAAACACATTAGGATAAGCTTAAGGAAGAACGTAGAGCATATGGTGGCACATGGGTAAGGAGGCCTGGATTACCTCAGTTAATAACTCACCCAACACATTGCTTTTCTAATCTCTCAATTTCCATATTTACCTTAAAGTGCTTTAAGTAAGAGTTTCCCAGACCTAACTGTAGCTATCCAGTGTATTAGAAAGTTTCTGTTTGGTGTGGAAGGATTTGTGATTAGCCAAACATCTCATGGCCCTGTTGGTAATGTGTTAGGAAGCCTTCCTGACATCAAAATTTATTTTAAGGAAAACTTGTCCTAACAGTCAGAAAAGTCTCTAAAAGCTCATCTGTTGAGCCTTGATAACTTTTTAGAAGCTACTCCAATGTCCACTGAAGCCAGTGGAAAGGCTCCCAGTGACTTCAGGATATATTTTATTGGAACACTTAAGCAAGGAGTTGGCTAAAGTGAGTATCTGCTTTGAAGATGTTAACATTCACAGGACTGTACAACATCCATGAATGATGTGTTCTACTACCTATTCAGTTTATTTTATTAAGTAAGAGTATTTTTCATAAATCTACTCTCAACATTACCAAGACAAAGAGAAATTTCAGTTCTGAGCTTGTTTTAGAAGGCAATTAGTTTGTTGTTAGTTAATTTGATTGGAAAATTAATGGGGCACGTAAGTGGATGAATGGTGTTGAGAGACTTTACGGTTCTGTCTGTTCATTGCTGAATGATGCATATTGGACACCTTATGTGGAAAATGATGGCAAAAAGTTAAGTTATTCAGCAATTTTTTTTTTCATTGTTGGGCTTTCTGACTCTGTCAGATAGCAGCATATCTACTGTGTGAATCCTAACTTTTCTTCTCCAGAAAGGGTGACGGGACTTTATGAGAATTCTTGCTTGTAAGTGTCATCATGAAAACAGGACCTGCAAAGCTTTCTCTGTGATTCACCACAACAAAAGACCTTTTGTTTCAAAAGCCAGACAAGACTGGTATTGGGCTGCATACTTCAGTAACACGTCATGTACAAACCCAACCACTTAAAATCATGGAAAATTCAGGACATCATAAATCTTACACCAACTGCATCATTTTATTTTTACCAAAATTTTTTAGATATTTAAAATAAACAAAATATGTTCCTACATAGACTATAAGCACTCTGCCACTTTAGAACTGCAAAACCAAAATGCAATGTAACTGACTCACTGCTTCTACCAAACTGAAGTAAATAAACACTGGAGCCCCATTCATCAACCAGTCCTCTTAAGGCTCATCAAAGAGCTGCTCCTACACACGGGTCTTGTAGCATGTCTAAAAGTCAATAAATACAGGTGGTGTCAGACTACAGGAAGGGATTTATGAAGCCCTGGAAGATTTTTTGTGAGTATCTTGCTGGCTATACCTTCTCTATTATGTTGAAGGGAACATAACCCAGTCTCAATGCTTCTAATGCGTGCATCTCTGAGAGATACATGACCAAGTATTTGTCTTAGGAAGGATCTTCCCTGGAGACTTTGGGCTTCCTGTGCCCAAACCATAATATTCAAATCAGTCAGGCCACTCAAAAGTAGCCAACCTGTGTCCCAGAGCAGAGATGTGCATCCCAGGTGTGTGATTGCCTTCTGTACCACAACCTGCTTCCAATTAAATTGCAATGTAGCCCCATGTGAAGGATGTGCTGCAGGACTAAGCCAGAAATGACAAAAACACAGATGATGAGTGCAAGTTATCCATCTGAAAGTAATGACTGTGGCCATTTAGGCAGACATGTGAAGTAGAATCTCTGAAAATCACTGCCAGAATTGAATGTAGCCCTGTTGAAGAGAGAGGACCATCTAGGAAAGAGGGCCTTTGTATGAATGGTGTGCTGGAGGTTCAGCAGAGGATGGCACTGGGTAGCAGAAGCACTTACAGACCTCAAGGGACTTGGAGAAACTGAGGAGGTCTTAAACCACTGGTCTTGTTAAGTTTCATTACCCTGGATTCAAAGAAAAAGACTCTGTGACAACAGCCCTGAATTTGTTAGGTGGCCTTCTGGGGCATACAATTGGGTCCCTAAAGCAGAGGGAGGCAACCTGAAGAGAGTGGCTGGGATGTAACACATAGATGGGTGCTGCAAGCTGACTGTATTTGGAAGTAGAAGGATGGCTTTGAGGATGTTTGTCTACCTTCCCCGAGAAGAGAAGCAGGAAAAGTTTGGGTTTAATTTACTCACTGGAAAGGTAAACAATTTATTGATGGAGGGATTGGTTTGAATAGCCAGGAGGATATTAAAGTCATAATGAAGAAGAAGTTTAAAAGAGGGAACAATATAGTTTTGCTTAGTAGAAAATCAGACTCCCAAGCAAGTAAAGAATGAAGCTGTCCAAGGACATGATGCCAACAAGTTCAGTCATTCCTGACCCATCAGTGTTGGGTAACTGGGTGTATATTTCATGCAACGGTACCAAAGTTAGGTAAGATAATACGCACAAGTAGAATATTAAGTGGATGGCAATGATTAGACAAGTATGTTTGTTTCTTTTTCTTTGTGACTTAAATAAAACATCTCTTTGAGGCAGTCTGAATATTTTTCTCATTCTAAGCATGAATAAAAAGAAAATGAATATTCAACTTTGACCGCAAAAATTAACTACACTCTAGCAGCATTTAAAACTCTATTTTTTAAGGCAGAATAAAATTGGAAAACAAAGGCTAGGAGAGTGGGTTCAAGGGGTCATTATTCAGGGATTAGGATGCTCACCCAAGATCACAGGGGTCCAAACTTCTCTGCCAAATGTGTATCAGAGCCTTGAGTCCATCCTCCCCTTATGACCGAGTAGAGATCTTATTTCTTCAGCAAAAACCTGATGTAATTATGACATACAGAGAGAAATTGATTACAGAACTCAAGTAAATGTCTGCTTATGTGCAGAAGATCGTGCCTTGATTATATTTGTGTGCAAAAACAGTAAAATATGAACCAGTAGTATAGATTCTTGGTTCTTTAAAAAGGCCAGTTTTGTAAAGCTGAAAACAATTATAAGTCAGATCTACTGGGAGAATTTAAACAGAAAAATGTGAAGGATAATTGCAAACTCTTTAAAAACATTTTACTAAAAAGCCATAGTTGTTATAAACCAAAACAACACAGCTTAAGTGAAAGCTGTTCTACTATACAAAAACCCACATGTAACACTTGAAAGAAAGAGTAACGCAACAAAAATTAATTTGAATCAGAAGATAGGAATGGTGATAAATTTGCAAGGGAAGCAAGAAAAGTGTAAGTAGAGGTGTTTGCTCAACAGAGTTAAGGATCATACAAGTTAAGGACAAGAAGTTTCTGATGTACTTAAGGGAAGAAGACCTATTAGTGAGGTTTCTCTCAGTGGATAGAAATGGTAGAATTATTTATACTAACACAGAGAAGACGAGAATAGCTTTCTGTGTTAGTTGGAAAAATCCAGTTGAAAATATATAATCCTGCAATAGTGATGATGTATTTTCCATTACAACAATAATTTAAGAAAATATTTTAACAGCAGCTACTAAAGTAGGTATGTTAAATGAGAGGCTTGAACAACTTCTGTCCACAAGTTTGAAAAGAACAAGTCAAAAAACTCCTTTGACTATAAATAATGGTTTTCTAGAAGACATTGAACACTAGGAAAGTTTGAGAGAACTGGAAAGATATAGTCTTATATAGGATGAGACCACCGATAATATGCATTTCCATTTGACTTTATCTGGTCTTAAAGAAATTAAAGTTGTTGTCAGACTGCTACTAACTCTGTGAAAGAGATTATAATTTTAAGAAAACCCCCTTTTTATAAATGTTTATGCAGCTAACTTGATATATTTTTAAAACAATATTTTTGTGGTAAATACAGCTAATAGTATTTGATGTAATGTACTTTGAATTCTGTATGGCATTAAGCTTGTCACATGACGGAAATTTGATTAAGAAAACAAATATGTCCTTAATTATAAATATTAGTTATGCAGATATGAAATCGACATGTCACATTGAAAGTGTCTTAAATGCTGGCACACTGATTGGTTTGAAAATGCAATTGCCAGTGGAAATTTATAATTTGTTTGATGTTTTGAACGGAGTCCTCACACAAGTGATGGCTGGTCTTCTGCCATTTAAGATGTTTTTCTTGGAGTTTACATATAATTGTTCCTAAAAAGTAACGCAAGAGGAAAAAAGAGTGAAATACAGACATGAATAGACATGATTACTTAAGAAGCTGAATTCAAACAAGTGTGGGTTTTTTTTTTTTTTTTTAGTAGGATTTCAGTCAGGTTCTGGACATCACTAACCATATCTATATTAGCAAATGATTTGGCTGAATAGGAATGGGGTAGCAGATTAAAGCATCTCACACTGGGGTCTCTACATGTGGTGCAGTGTTTGATGTCAAATCAGACTTAGTTCAGTTCCCCAGACTAATCATCGGTTGCTCATTCAGATCCTAATGCCTGCGGCAGTGGCTGGGATGTGTGTGGGAAGCAGCTTCCTGACTGTTTTCCCCTGGCAGGGATTCAGTTCCCCCAAATCAAATCCAAGTGGGTGACCTGCACCCCTATACAATAAGTGGGGTTAGGAGGAGGACACCACAACTCACCCCTAAACCTCTCTCCTGCACTACACGCACGTGTTTGGTGGATCTGGCCATTAAATCTACAAAGAAGGTAGGACTGAGGTGTTTGTGTGTGAGTCAAGTAGGAGTTGCTGGGAAAGGCTGTTCCCCAAAGAGCTAGTCCTGAGACTGCTAAATAGGAAGCAGAAGGCTATATCTGCTTTGGCACCACTCTGGGATGTTGTTCTTAGTGCTGATTTCCCCAACTGGAGAAGGGTGCTGGATAAACTGGAGAGAGTTCAGAGAGGAAAGCCATGTGAATAACGAAAGGTCTGGAGAATATGTCTTACTGTGATAGGCCTGAGGAGCTTGTTCTGTTTATCTAGCAAAGAAAAGATTAAGAGGTGACTTGATCACAATCTATAAATATGTACATAGGGAACAGAAATTCGGTCACAGTTCACTCTTTTGCTCTGACAGACAAAGGATGTGATAAAGTCCAACCGCTGGAAGATGAAACTGGGCAACCACAGTCAAGAAGAAAGCAACGTATTTTTAAACAAAAAGGCAATTAATCACTGGAACTGCTTAGTAAAGGCTATGGTAGATTTCCTACCCTTCACCATTTCAGATCATAGATTGGTGTTTCTTATTACATATGTGCTCTAAATTACTGATTAACAACTTTCCCTTCTCCCTTCCTGCCAGAGGATCACCAAATCACTTCAGAAAAAAAGAAATACACAGATGGCCTAGTAGAGTGCTCACACAATGGCTTTCATTTGCAATCAGCTCAAAATTAGGATAAACTCTATATGTTTGTTTATTCCCTTTATTTCCCTCAATTTTATTCACTTGCCTGTTGCTATGTTGGCATATGGGGGATGCATCTGCACATGCATGCGCACACAGAGTATTTCCAACTACAAAGCTACAATGATTGTAACAAAATTTTGAGTAAACTGGTTTGTTAAATTTTAAAGATGTTTTATTCCCAACTGAAAATATCCAGGTTCCACTAATAGCAGTGTAATAAAAACTTTCATATAGATTTTTTTAAAAAAAATTTGGCTGGGGTTGAAGTGACCCAAAATGAAACACTTGGTTCAAATTTTTCTCATAGGATTTTTCTCTACAGCAAAATCAAAATCTTCTTGTGGAAAATTTCGGTTTTGCAGTAAGTGCATTCCCATTAGAAAATAACTGCGCTGTGAAACTCCCAGCCATGTCTAGTAATGATGGTCATGACAGAGATGGGGGAGAAAGGGAGTGGATTTCATTACACTTTCTCTCTCAAAAGTGAGGGAGAACTGAGCTTCTCCATTCCCTTTGTTTTTGTAGTCAAGTTTCCTGCCACTTCTAAAGCACAAACCCCTTATGCATATGAATTTATTGCTTGGGTATCAAACTGATAATATATTAAAAGGATTATGATTTACTGCCGTAATTATTGGCCTCCCAACTTTCACCCACAATTATTGTGTGCATATATCTTCCAGCTTGCAAAATCCCCACTTGCCCATATAAATGATGTGATTGCATTACTCTACTTTCTTTGCTGTCCTAACTGCTCATTAGAGCAAACACCTCAAAGTGTGCATGTAAGTATGCTTGAACTGCTTGGATTATCTGGCTCATTCCCTCTTTTTCTCTGTTTTAGGAGTTTTTCTTTCTTTTCTCTTGCCACCCCACTTTTTTTCCTGCTACAGTATATCACCCCGCATTTTTCCTCTCATTTTTCCAAGTGTCCAAATGTTCCTGTCTGATTTATTTATGTCTGACACTGTTTCAGAGTGCCCAGTTCATTTCCTTTGGGAGCATTCTGCGTTAATCTCTCTTCATTTGGATGCTTATTTCCTCCCGCTCTGCTCTCCTACTCAGCTCCTCCAGTACATAGTTTTCCTCCTTTGTCCCGAATTTGTTTGCTCTGATGTTAGCTTTTTCTTCCCTTAGTCAGATTCCTTCTTCTCCTGTACCTCTCCCCATTTCTTGGGGGTTTTTTTCCTTCCTTTATGTTTCTCCTTCCTTTACGTTTCTTCTTCCAGTGCAACCCGCTATGATGCAGAGGGACTACTTTTCTTGCCCTCTCTCTGCAAAGGAGCTCCACCCTCCGGCTGTGCACTTTTCCGTACTTCTTTTATTCCACTCTGCTCTTCCTTCTTCTCTTGCCTTATTTTTTACTCCTTCTTTCTATGCCTTCAGCCTTTACCTGTTTCCAGGCTGTAAGTGTTTTTCTTGACAGGGATGTGCCTGTTCCCCAGCCCCACATTTAACTGGGGAACTTGAGAGCAGATAACATCCCTGGCTGTCAGTGTGCTGTCTCAAGTCTCCCCTCAGGTTGATTCTGTGTCTCCCCAGTGGAGGACAGAAGTGTTAAGGAAGTTGGTGGAAAAGAAACTGGAGGATGCTCTTGCCTGAGCTGGTGCAGCAGCCGTGCCCCATCAAGCCGTGCTACAGCCCAGATGTGTGTATGCAGCTGCCCGTCCGCACTTGAAAGAAGTCATGGGGCTGTGTAGACAGCTCCATCCCAGGGTCTGGGCGTGCACCCTGCACTGGCCAGTGCTAATAGGCAAGTAAAAGCCCCCCGAGGGCCACTCACTTCCCTCTTGTAAATCCGCATGTGGTTTGAAGGGGTACTTTATGAGGTGCCTCTGTATACTTGATCCCTTGTATTTTTTCCTGCTGTGAAGCCCGAGGCTGTCCTTCACAGCTCATGCAGTAAAACAGGGCCTTGGGATCCGGAGTGGCAAGGACACCGCAGGCTGTGAGTGTCGGCTTTCACAGAAGTCGCAGGTGCTTTCATCAGGGAGCTGCCGTGCAGCCCCTGCCTGCCCTCCCTGCAGCACTGCTGCAGAGTGCTGCAAACCCAGGCAGGGGGTGGCTGAGGCTGGGCTGGCAGGCCTTCTGCCTCCCCAGTGCTCAGGTACTGCATCTCTTGGTGGGTTTTTGTCCATTTTTGTCCTCTACCATCACAGGAGAGTGGCTGTTCTAGGCCCTTTGTCCCCTCCATGGTTCTATAGCTATCTTATAGTTCATTGCATGAGTAAAAAGCAAAAAAGGAACTAGGACAGAAACAGAAGGCCTTGAAAGAGGTGATGGTAAGGAAGTGCACGGGAAGACCAGCTCCTCTACCTCCTCCACGCCCATTCATTCCTGTGACTCAGTGCCACAGAGCACCTCCTCTGCCAAGAAGCGTGGCCCCCTTGCACAAAGAGGATGTGGCTGATAGCTGACTTTGCCTTTCCTACAGGAGAAATGATAGTGGGACTTCTGGGACCTCCTCTTTGCACCCTGGGCAGATGTACAACTGCTTTGTGAAAAGCAGCATCTGTTTAAGACCCATAAGGACCACCAGAATGTATGACCCAAATCCACAGATACAAACTAATATGGAGGTCTCTGTAAAGAGGTTTTAGGGTAGTCATTTGTTGGGGTTTTAAGAGTTCTCTTTTTATTTTCTTTTTCTTTTGAAAGAATTTTTTCCNATCTCATCTACTGCCCGGGATCCTGTGTTGGTCCCTGCTGTTCCAGCCTGCTGTTCCAGCCTGCTGTTCCCGAGGGTCCGGCTGGGCACCGGGATCAGCTGCCCCAGGGGGTTTGTGAGGGAAGCTTTTCCATCCGCCATTCCCGCGTGGTGCCCGAGCTCGCTCCGGAGCGCCCCCTGCAGGCGCGGGGGAACCATCGCACCCGCCCTGCTCACCGGGAGCCGCCAGCGCCCCCTGCCGGCTGTGAGCGTCACTGCACCGAAGGGGAAAGGGCCTGAGAGCCGAGAGAGGCTGGCACTGGGTTACTGCTTCTGTTTGGTATCACTGCCATAGTTACTGTTGTTTGTTTGCCTTGTTATATATAAGTAAAGAACTGTTATTCCTATTCCTCATACATTTGCCTGAAAGCCCCTTAATTTCAAAATTATAATAATCTGAAGGGAAGGGGGTTGCATTTTCCATTCCAAGGGAGGTTCCTGCCTTCCTTACAGACACCTGTCTTTTAAAACCAAGACATCATTGTAAATAACAGAAAAGGAATGTGAAATGCTCCAAAATATTTCTTTCAAAAGTCTTGAGCATGGTGGACATAGGCCACAGCATTTTTTGAAAAGGAAAAAAAATATCAGTGTGTTTATCCCTGACCCCTGCAGTTCCATGATGTTACAGGAAGAGAATCAACTGGCTGCAGAGTTTTTGGAGTTGCTGTCCTATCAGATAGTGATTATCAGATTGTCTGCCTGTAATGACATATCCAGTCATATGTTTTCCCCATCAAGCCCAAAATAAATGAAAGGAGGAAACAAAGGAGTGTAAGAGTCCAGCACTTAATTCTTCATACTTCAAGAGCTGCAGCAACAAATACTAGGGGAAATTCCCAAGTGAGAAATGATACCAGTTAAAGATCACATAAGCTGATGCATGGAAGTACATTACAAGAAAACTAGAAAGCTATTTTGGGGACAGACATTGTTTACTGAATATTTGGAGGGATTGTTTTTATGTTCAGTGCCCGGGCTCTGGGTTAGCAGTTGAGGCAATGTTTCTAAAGCAAGGGGCTGGGAACTGGGGGATTCTGTATGCAGCTTCTGGGGACCAGAGGCTAAACTGGTCTTTCTTTTCTGAACCTCAGGAAAGCTCCCATTTTTCATAGTCAGGACTATAAACATTATGTGTTCTTAATAGCACTGCAGAAAAAGTTAATTTCTTAGCTTGATGACAGTTTCATCAGGAAGAGCTATATTTTTTTGTTACTGAAGTCATTAAAAGCAATGTGGAGGCAACTTTCTCTAGGGAGAAAGTGTGTAAGTGGGGCTGTTCCTTGGAGAAATGTTGGTTTTTGTGGTGCTCCCACACTTACTGTGATGCAAAATGTGCTGCTGTTTTCCCCTAGCAGCAGGGGGTGTGGGGAATCTTTTGGGTCCTCCTTTCCTACCAGAGCTACACAGGGCCTACCAGGCATCACAGGGACCAGGAGGAAATGCTGATGATAGATGACAAGGCCAAATCTCAAGAGAGGCAAGAGCAGGAGAGGGAGTCCTAGAGCACTGATAGGCGCCTGCCCCCTCCTTCCTCACATCCCTATGGGTATGTCTATGCCCTGGGCAGTATGGGAGATGCCGTGGCAGTGTAGGCAGTGCTGTGAGCAGAGCCCAGCCAGCCTTTGCATGGGTCTTGCCAGTGTTCACCCTGGGGCAGGAGCATGAGCAAAGGCTGACCCAGTGACTCATATACAGATCCCTTTCTTTCGACTTGTTAGGGCTGCAAGCTCAATTGACAACTGCTTGCACTAACCAAAACTCTGCCTCAAATTAAACTGGCTGTCAGGTCAAGCAGGAAAATGGGCCTTATTTTCTACCTTCCTGTGGGAGCTGGAGTAGTTTATGATTTTTCCAGGAGGGACCTCTCCTCCTAAACACACCACAGTGGGCTTGAGAAAGTCTTTCCAGCAGTAGCATCATTGATGGTGATACATTTCTGCTGGCCACTTCAGATTTGCCAAACAAACGGACAGCTTGTATGAAAAAATCCCCTGTGAGGGGTAATCATAACAACATTTGCGCTGCTCGACCCTTGCTCCATTCAGTCATTGCAGATGGCGAATGTGTCTGCATGGGGACCGTCCACCGTGCCTTTGCTGGCACATGGGGCTGCCCCAGCCCGGGAGCGCCTCCCCACTATTATTAATAATAAATTTGCTGGACTGGCATGTGCTGCCTCTGCTTCCTGTGGCAGCTGAAGCCAAGTCTGTAAAACAGGTCTAATTTTAGAGCAGCCAGGGCTGAGCACAGAGTGAGACCAAACCCGGGAAATTTTGAGTTTTCATTGTTTCCTCAGCTGTGGGTGAAGATCTCCCATGGATGTTTGGGAGAGCTTTTCCCAGATACGTGAGCCCTTGCCTCTAGTTCCATCTCACACAAGCTCAGTCTCCAAAACCCTGGTGACATCAGCCTTTTTTTCCCCTTTGTTTCCATGTCTTTAAAGTGGGAGACTGTTATTTTCCTACAGTGCTTCAAAAAGGGAGAAATTAGTTGTGAGAATTCATAATGAATGTTGCTCAAGTGTTTGAATAATAAGATGTTGAGAGCTTTGTTTTGTGAGGTAGTGCTTCAAATGCAATGCAATTTGTTTACGCTTCCTGGGAAATTATGAAATGCATCTGTATGTGTGCGCATGGAGGGGGCAGGGAAATCTGAGACCAGTTTTTATATGTGCAGGGAAAGATTTACAGAGCCGTGCTTTCTGATGACTTCTTGCCATCAGTCAGTTTAATGGTGCTGCGTGCTGCTGAGCTCTTACTGTTTTGTCATTTGGCAATAGTGGAGGGAAAACCTACGGTGAGGCCAGTCCCTGCTTGAGTGCTGTATATCTCGAAACCTTAACTAGCCCCTGCTGCACTGCTGGACACGTAACCCCAACACTTTGTCGTGTGAAAGGCTATCAGGTAGCACAGCGGTGCAGAGTCGTTTCAGTGAGCACACTGGAATATGTTGCACAAGGAAAGGTACTCTTTGCACAAGAGGTTTTTCTTGTAAACAAACTGACCGACAAGCTGAAACAAAGCTATTGAGCTACGGCAAAGAAAAAGGAAAAGTCACATTTCCTTTGTGTTCAGCAGACTGTTGCAGTTGATGAAGTCTGCTATAACTGACCTTAAGAAGGCCTATTGTTACTGAAAGAGGTTTTCCTGTTCTCTGGATGGATTAACTTGAGCTTAGAACATCCCGCTCTTTTTATTGCAGGCTTTCATCTCTGCCCATTTTGTCAACATCCTCCAGAAAACAGGAGTCAACTGACAGAGTGACACTGTGGGAGGTGAGAGATTCTGTCTGCATTATTTTCATTATTATTTTTATTAAATGGCCGTACAGCATTCTCATTTAATACTTCTATGCTAATTAAAACTATAATTTAAAAACATTTTCATAAGGCTTTAACTGTCCTCCTTTGGTCTGGGAACCATAATAGGCCATTTGCAAGGTTATTTATTTGTTTCCAAACAGAGTATCAGAAAAGTGAGAAAGCAAGGGAAAGGATTCTTGAGTGCAAGGTACACAGTACCAGTTCCAGTGTTAAACTTAAGTCAGACTTCAAAACACAGACCAATTACATGATAATTCTATGAAATATTTAATTACATTTAAGCTGTATTATGGATGGACAAGGAAAGGTGTTCCAGTGGTGTAACATAACCATCCCTCTTCCCTAGCCCTGAAGACTGAGGGTTTCTAGCAGTTTCCCTCCCTGCAATCCTGCTTCCTGCACTTTTAGATGTTATGGCTGGAGGGACTGTTGTTATTATCTGTTACAACACAGTCTGTGGGATTGAATGACCAGCTAGAATAGATAGGAAGATAGCCCATCTTTAAATACCACACATGGATGAGAGTCTATCCCATTCCTAGATAAATTTTTGCATTTATCTAGTTCAGATTAATATAGTGTCAGATTCCACCTACTGGATGTCGTGTCTGTCTACTAATTCAGAGATCCCCCTGGTATAGGAAATATAATACAGCTACTTGCAAGCTAAAACCGAAAAAAACCTGGAATTTTCACACAGTGGGCAGATGCGACTTGTCAACATTTGTTTTCACTCCAAATGACACACACAGAAAAGCCTTATTAACATAAAGGAAACCCAGAATGGAAACATACAAACAAACCAACCAATCTAAACAAAATTATCATTTTCTTTAATGATAAGAAAATTGTTGTTTGAATGTACTAAATTGATTGACCAGGGCTTTCTTCTGTGTCAGTTCAATATTAAAAACAAATATTTTCCCATAATGCTGCATTGCTCCTGGGAATTACAGCCTGAACAAACACTATCTTTATTCAACTTAGGCAGAGGCTTCTTGGCTGGACTACAGCTCCTGTAATGTTATACACAGCTCTGAATTAAGTGACAAATTACTCTGTGGCTGGCCTATAGGAGAAAACAGGTACCTATAGCACAGATAAATGTGTTCACAAGAAGGTGAACTATAAAGTTTCCTTCAACAGAAGAAAATGAGAAGCAGGCTGGCTTACAGTGAACTATTTAATTTTGCTTGTCCTGAAG
This sequence comes from Aleadryas rufinucha, assembly GCA_013397815.1. Taxonomy (NCBI): domain Eukaryota; kingdom Metazoa; phylum Chordata; class Aves; order Passeriformes; genus Aleadryas; species Aleadryas rufinucha. The sequence continues at coordinate 282,135 of VZTH01015250.1, read as the reverse complement.
GAAAATTAACATTATTTTTTCTTTATAGAAGTTTTTGTGGAAATTTCATTTTCTATTGTTGAGACAGAATACCCAGCCAGCTCTATTATAAACCACAGATAAATCACCATTTATCCTCCTATTGGATAAATTAAATGAATTGAGATTTCTTATTTTTAGGATCTCACTAACAGCTTTTGCCAATTGCAAGTATATTTGCATTTCTTTCTTGAACTCTTTCCTGTTTGTCAATAGTATTTTTTAAAATGTGAACATTGAAGCTGAACCTGCTCTCCTTTCAGTATTAATATTCCAAGGAACAGTGAGCATCTGCCTTTCCATCCTTGTGTTTTATAGTCCCCTGCTTGCAATACCAAGATCCCATTTTCTCTTTTTGTTTCTTTTTTGCATTGAATGAGGAGCTCTTGTGCAGCTTGGCTGGTTGTCAGCCATGACCTCTCAATCCTTTGCTAAATCTCTTTTTTTAAAGTATCATCCAGTTCTTCAGTGTACAAACTATCTGGAATATTCAGTTATATTTAACTGTACATTAAAATATGTTTGGGGTTTTTTTTCTAAAGAGATCAAGTTACCATACAAATTAGATTCCATGTAGAACAGACCTGCTTTTCTCATTATATCCCACTCTATGATTTTTGTGTCTTCTGCACACTTTGCAAGGAATGGATGCAGATTTTTTATACTGGATCACAGATAAGCATATTAAATAATGAAAGCAAATAAAAATGGGTCTCCTGTAAAATATCCTCACTGTAAGGGCACTCTCCACTTAGTTGCTCTGGGGACTTCTCATTTCTTCCTGTGCTTATTATGGGCTACACTGTCTTTCTGGAAGATCCATTTTCTGGCATGTTGTGCCGTGCTGAACTTGGACATTTGCAGGAGCATACTACATTGGAAGAGTTGTGTAAGATGGTGAACCATTGTAGCTGCTGTCTGAAAACACCCTGCTGAGCTTGGGAATATAAAAGTATTGAATTAGAACTGAATGTTACCCAATGTACCCACCAATACACCATTTTCCACTTTATGACAAAACACCCCTATTCTGCATCCCTGCCAAAGGCCTTATCTGTTTTGTCTACTCTGATTATTGTCTTACGCTTATGGGAATTGTGTTTATAACATCTGATGTGTTTATAACCTTATTTATATAAGCTGGGAATACATACTTGGTGCTTTGATACTTGTACTAAAGGTATTACGTTATTCTTTTCACCTATCAAAGTGTTTTCTATTGCATTTAAATTTTACTCTGGAAGGTTGGTTGTTTTTCTTAAGTAGGTAGAAGAAGAAGAACAGAAAGAGTTCCCAGTGTTTAAGAGCAGAAATATCTGGAGCTGGAAGTGTGACTAGTGTGTTGCAGTCCCACAGAGTGATACTCCCCTGCAAATCACAGCCAAGGGGAGGATGTGAAATTGTGTCTGAAGTTCGGTCTGCTCTTCTTGCAAGCATGTTTGACACCATCTTCCTACTTACCTGCATGAAATATCCAAATCTCCCATGACAAATCTAGGCTGTCGACAACTTTAAAATTATTCAATTATATCTGTGTTAATGGTTTACACTCAGATGACACAAAGCTGAGGTTTTACTTTCAGCTATCCAACGAAAGGGATGGGTCCATGATGAAATATTTATTAAACCAGGAGCTGCTAATCACCGTGTTTGTGCCTGAGGTCCTATGGGCTCTGCTTCTCCCATTTCTTCAACAAGAGATGATAACTGTGATCACACCCAGGCTTGCAATGCCAGCTTAGCACGTGAGACCATAGGCTGACCAGCACAGCTGCAAAACCATAGGGTGATTTCAGTTCAAAGGCTGCTTTGAGACACCAGGTACAGAGAAAGCAGAGTTTGAGGTACCCCATGCTGGTATTTGTCAGTAGAGGATGTTTTTGGAGGCTACCAGTGTGGAGTCTGTGTGGGAAGTGTCTGCTGGAAGCCTGTTTTGGGGTCATTATCTAGGGGACTACAAGGTGTTAAATATCTCCCACTCATCCTGGTTTCTCTGAGACCGGGATTCACCTGTCAAGAAACAATGGAAAACCCGTGCATTAGTATTTACTGAGGAAACCCTTATTGAACCTGGTTGTATGTACAGAAGGCATGTGATGTTAAAGGCTGAGGCTGGAAGAACGGGAGTTTGTGTTCATCACCATGTGGTTGTGGCACTTAGGGACGTGGTTTAGTGGTGGACTTGGCAATGCTGGGTTAATGGTTGGACCTGATGGACTTAGAGGTCTTTTCCAACATAAAAGATTCTATTCCTCTGATTCTCTTCTGCCCCTTCATATCAGTCTTGCAGGGTGTTCCCAAAGGCTACCAGTGATGTAGGAAAGTGGTCATCCCTAGGTACCCAAAGGGTTCAAGGGATTGTGCATGACACAACTGAGCGAGGAAGCTCATATACAGCAGACATTATATGCAAGATTTGTGCAGGGGAATGACTCCTCCACTGGAAAATTCCAAGCTGAAAGGAGTGGAAGGAGCCAGCTCCCTGGTCGGTGAGGAGAGAAACTCTCTGATTTCAAGAAGAGATATAGCTTTAAGAAATAAGGCAGAGAGGAAAATCTTTTTCTCCAGAGTAGCCTTGGGCTAAAGTCAGCTCGTAGAAAACAAACCAAGGCCATGTGTCTTACATATCCAATGCACAGCCCTGAAACAACCCACAGTCATAGATCAAAAGCGAAAGTGCTCATTGTTTGCACAGAGTTTGCTGAATACTTCAAATACAGTCATGTATGAATCCAGGGAAAGCAATGAAAGGGAAAACAGTTGTTCGGGAGAACAATTTATTAGGATTAATTTCTCTGGTTTTATTCCTTCTTCCGAGTTCTCTGGACTGGAGGGTTGTTAGCAATAATTTAAGAGCCAGATACAAAATCTAAGTTAAACTCATCCCTGTGTAGATACCCAGCCTTACGGCTTTCATTACATTATGGTGCCATGAAAACCTGGTTTTAAAGGCTGCCCTGGTGCATGGGCAGGTTGGCGCTCATCCTCTGTTATTTGGTGATGCTCCAGATCACTGCCTGCAGGCCCCTGGTTTCTTACCAGGTCCCTATTTGCATAAGAAAAGACTTCCTATTTTAAAACCTTCTCTTACTTACAAATTAGTGCAGATGAATGGCCTCTTGTTGGAACTGGAGTGGTTATCCTAGTTCCAACAATAGCACAGCCAATGCCAGATTTTAAACCCTCATAATGCATATAATTGTGTGATATTATACCAGAGGGGAAATTTGTTCTGTAGTCCAGCTGGTGATTAGCTTTACATTGAGGCATGGAGATTGGATATCCCTCGAAACTTTATCCTGGTTAACGTAACTACAGCTGGTATTTTGTGGTATAACAATTCAACCCTTACTCCTGAGAGCAGTCCCATTGGGACAGACCTGGAAGTCCTCACTTGGAGTTTACTCAGGCAGAACTTTTGCCACCTTCAGTTGAAGTTTTGACCCAATAAAGTCCAAGTGTGAGCACCGGAAAATGATCCACCAGCACTTCTTTGTTGGTTGGACAGTGTTTTTTCACTTCAATAAGATTTACTAGATCAAACCCTAAACTAGACAAAAAATACCTGCTAGAAATTTAGGAACCACTAAGCTGTATTTTACTAATAGCTCAACTACATTAATATCCCAGAATCACTGACAGCAGCTACAACACTTCTATGAAGGTTACTCTTAACTCAGTGTTCTATACTAAGTCTGCTTATACCTGCTTATTCTCTAGGATCACATTAACCAGTCCTTAATGGATGGCTGATAAACAGAGCCATACTCATTTGCAGTTCTTCCCTTCTGCATCACCACTTCTCAATGTGCATGCTCCTACTGTTTCTTTTGCCTCTAAGTCTCTTTTTGAAACTTCTGAACTAAAGTAAATTCAAAGTGTTTACTTTGAAGGATATTCCCAAAAGACGAACTGGCTGTCATGAAAATCTCCCTCACGTATCACCCTCTTTTTTTTTTTATTTTAATTTTTGTGAAACTAAAATTCAAAATTATTTTTTGAAAGTTACATTGCAACAGTATGGTTATTTTTGTGTTTAGCCAATTTTAAGAAAAATCTGTTTTCCCATAAAAAGTGAAACAGCCCAATACTGGACAAAAACCATATGAAAACCAATGCCAGCTGACAGGAAATAAGATTCTTCCTTAACTTGCATTCTGACTGTTAAAAAAATTTGGCTTGAAAATGCATTTTGAAATTCAGTTTGAAAAATGAAAAATGTCAATGACACTTTTTTTTTTAATCGAGTGGAAACAGGGCTGGAACTCTTTAAGAGCAAACAGAACAGAAGTTCTTCCCTAAGAAAGTGGTCAAATCTGTGTTCCACGGATATATTTATTTCAAAGATGTGTGGTAGCAGTAATCTTTAGAAGGTATTTAGGAATTGCAAACAAATCTGTCTTCTTTCACTTGTTGCATTTCGCTTCATACTGACTGCATTTTTTATAGTCTAGAAGAGTATGGATAGAAACATATTCTTGGACTTCTACACACACTGCACTTTTTACATATCTCTACCATATGTTTTCCTTTGTCCGTTGTAAAATAAATGGTCCTGTTTATTCTTTTTTTACTTATATCTCCTGTAGAAATTCCCTCCCACACTATTAATTCTTTGAATCATTTTCATTGAAGCATTTGGAACCTTTTAAATGCCTTCTATGTCTTGTTAAACAGGATCAAAAAGGACTCCAGTGCTGTAGATGAGAGCATGTCTTCAGCCTTTCCACAGCACAAAAGTCTAGGTTATGTTTCAGTTTTTTTATTAAAAAAAAAAAAAGAAGAAGAAGAAGTTTTGCATCTTTGTGCAATGAGCTACCCAAAAAACACCTTCATAATGAAAATACATGAGAGTTGGGGCTTCCAGTTTGGTTGGATCAGACCAGAAATTGCCATAACCTAACAGGTTTTTGAACAGCAGAGTTGGCTGAGTTGGAAGAGCAGAGAGCAGGGCAGGATGGAGGGATGCTTCCCCCCACCACCCTTCCCACAGTCTGTCTCAGGTTGCAGCTAAACCATCATTTTTATAGCCACTAATGGCCTATTCTCCACTAATCCGGGTAATCCCTTTTTGACCACTTTTATACCTTTGCCTTCCACAAACCTCTTTTGCAATCAGTTACGGGACTTTGCATGTGAAACTACATCTTCATTTGCTTCATGGTTTAATGGATGCCCCTTGGATCTGGTACTGTGAGAAGCAGTGGTATCATTCCCCACCTACCTCTGTTACACCATTTGGGATTTTATTTTGTTCTCCATCATTTTCTTTTTATCATTTCCTTAAAGAACTGAAAGTTTCATACAGTCCCAGGAGCTGAATGTTAAAGTAAATCTCTAACGAGGTAGGAAAGAAAAGCTCTGATTTACTGAATGTGCTATGATGGATGTGATTAAATTCTTGAGAGTAAAAACTAAGTGGACTTAATTGCGAGTCCAGTTACTCTAGTAGAAACATATGTAGAGTTTATATATTTGGCTGGTATACTCTGTGGAGGCTATGATGGCCAATGGAAAGATATAAAAGAACTTGGCAGTGTAAACAATACAATTCATTGAACTAAATATTTTGGATAAATCAAAAGGCACTGGAATTCACATTTAAGCATAGTACTGTAGGGAAATCTGAGGAAAATTCTGATATTGAAAAGTGTACCAGAAGGTGGAAAAGAATGAAAGACTAAAAAGTGCCCTTGAAATAATTTCCAGTTTACTTTTGTCTTCTGAGAGCTTTGATGCTTAGTTGTGCTGTCTGTGAACCTGTCACTTGCTTTATAAATGAATGGTGTTACCCTCAACATCCGAGGATGGTTTTGAATCACAGAATGTCACATTTTCCAGGGAGTCGAACTGTGCCAGCACGGGCGCACGCAGCACAGCCTTGCAACACTCACTGTGGCGTATTTCCGTGAGCTTTTTGGAACTGATATAGGTGCCGTTTGAGTTGTTAAGTATGGTGATATGTATTCAGCAGCCACACTTGCACATAGTCTTGCTGAAAATTTCACATTGAGAGATATCCATTTATTCATACTAAATGCTTGAATAACTGTCAGCCTACGAGCTCTGTTCAGTCTCTCTAATGTCTGTCCTCCAGTGGTGTATTGTAATTTTGAATCAAGCACTAAATTCTCTCTGCAGACCAAATTTTTCAGCATTTACCAAACACTAATTGCCAACTCCCTCAGTAAAATCTTTCTGCTAAATGTATGCATTACACATTAAAAAACTATCTAAATAGGGCATATCTTAGGATTTAGCAGGGAGTTGGCTGAAGTGTCTCATGATTGCTTTTCAGTTTTCAAGAAAATTATTCAGAAGGAAAGGAAACAAAATATCATAAAGCAAGAAAGGGAGGATAAGCCCAGGCTGCATTACAATGAACTCAACAGGCTCCCTGGGGAAACCTAAGGAAACTGGTACTGTGCTAATTCCGTGCCAAACCCTGCCCCTCAAAATGATGGAGAGGCACTCACCTTTCACCAATGAAAGGAACAGAGCCAAAGAGAGGTTTAAATATACCTTAGGGCACATGAGAGCCTCGTGTCAGCAGCAGTAGTGCTTAAGTTGTAGGAAAGGGACAGGTTCATCCAGCTGGAACATAGAGAAGTGGACAAATTTCTCCAGAATGCACATGGGGTAGCAGCATGATACAACACATCATGTGGGCAGCTAGATCTGTGCCCTGCACAAGGTGTCTGATGGACTAATATGCTTATCTCACCAGTATAAATCTTGGAGCAAATTAGGGCCCCAGAGCTGCGTGGGGGGATCAGGGCTAGGAGGTGACATCTTGCAGAGGGCATGAGGGCTGTGCTCCAGGACAGTTACTGAGTCCCTGCGGTGCACAGGGGGGCCAGGGAGTGCAGCTGCAGCTCCCTGTAAGGTACTCACCTGCTCCCTCCTCCAGGCATGGAGGCTACCCTTGGCATGCTCTCAGGAGCCGAATGTGGGGAAGTTATGGCTCTGGCCATGACTGTGAGGAGGTGCACGTAAAGAGCAGGTTTCAGGGGCAGGCTTGGCGTGTTTGTGCAGAGGATGCTGAGTCCCCTACACTTGAGGACCAGCTCCTCAAGCCCTGTGACTGCTTTAGTAATGCTCAGGTAATTTATCAGTGAGGCACTGGTCTTAGAACACTTTTTCCTCTCTGGCAGGAAAATAATTACCTATCCAGCTATTGGAAACATTAAAAAAATTCATACTAATGAATCTCTTTCTGTTGCCTTCATTATTGTGTGAACCACAACAATTTCGAAGATACAAGTATTTTCCATCAAGACTATGAATAACAGCACTTGGCAAAACATCCCTATAACAAAGAATAAGCCTCCAACTTTTTTAGTGACTTTACATACAATGTGCCTTAATTACTGGCAAGCATGTCAAGAGTCTATTCCCACATGTGTCAACACTTTCTTAATACACTATAATTCATCATGTTAGTATGGCAGAAACAAGGTACTCTACATCTTTACACACATCCTTCTCCAACTTCTAGTCCTGAACTGAGTAGTAAATGAACAGAAAGTCTTCATCTAGAAAACAAAGAACAGACCACAGCATCGAAACAGTAAGGTCTCCTGAGTCAATCAAAGTCATACATCACAGAGCACTTTATCATATTCTTCACAACACTGTCTAAATCCAAGAAGCACTGCTTTATTGTCAAAAGGACATTCACTTAATAACAGCAGTAAATCCAGAAAGGCAGGCTAATTTTAGACGGAAAACTTGGCTAAGAGAGAACCCTATCATTTCCCACTCCTGACATTTTTATTCATTGAGTTCATTTTCATGCTAGTTGTGTGATTAAATGCAGATAGGGATTTATTTCCTTTTAATAAAAAAATACACGATTCTGAAAAAAGCCAAAATTGCAAATAAGGGACCTGATCCTTTTCCCACAGAAATAAACAATAGTTTTGTTGTTGGCTTCAGCAATGACAGGAATCAAATTCATGAATCTCTGTTGGAAGAAAAGGTTAAAATTCCATTGAAAACTCTTCTTGGACCATACATTAACTCTGGCAGTTCTGGGGGCAACCAAGAACCAGCACGATTTCTTTTCTATTCTGCCTGCATGTATGTACAAATGTGTGCATTGGTATAGGGAGCCATTTCATATAGAAGCAAGTGAAAATAAATCTGTCCTCAGTGTGTTGAAGTGAAATGTTTTATTTGCACTCATAAACCAAAGTGCTTGCTGTATTTTTGCATTGCAGTTTTATTATCAACAGTGATACAATCTCCCTTCCTTATGCATAGATACTTGTACAGAGCCAAGAATCTTAGATGAAGGAAAGAGGTACCATGCAGTGAAAGTAAACAAGAGAAATGCTGAGTCTTTTGAAGAACTGGATCTGAGCTCCAGAGACAGTGTACATATTCCCTATTAGTCACTCAATCAAAAGTAACTGGGTTTCATATACATTCAGAATAAGATCCAATTCTTTTCTTGGGTAGCAATTACTTGGGTAGAAATTGCTTGAATTCCACTAATCACCAAATTTTGATCTTGTTTATGTCACTTTAAACCTGCCAGGACTCTGCTGAATCAGCTGAACTATTCTGTAGTAACAAGCTTGAAAGACATTTTAAAAGGTGGTGCTCAGAGAATTGGGTATTTTTAAAATGATTTGTGTTCTTCCACAGGCAAAATTTTAAAAAAAATTAGTAAAAGTGAAAAATATAGTTTTCTTCATGCTGTACATTTCTCTGCATTGGTAGTGCAAAAGCAGCTGTATTTCTACCATAGCTGTCCTGTCTGAATGGGCTTTGTGGCAGGAGAACAGGACAAGAACTCCTTTGCCCACTTTTTCATCTGCTCCACAGATGCTTCCTACAGCTTTTCTGTTACTGTATGGTAGCAGGCAAATCTGGGAAAATAGTTCCTAATAAGAAACTCAATAAATTTCACCTCCTCTCCTCTGTCCACAAAGTTTCCATCATCTGACCACAATTTTAGTTCATTTGCTCATTACTGAAATTTATTTGGAGTGATTCATCAGATAATCTCTATGAATAATTCTTGGTCTGTAGCTTGTTTGCAATCAGTTGGTCATGAGCATATTGATACTTGAAATTCAAGCTCTTTTGGCTGCATGCAAAGAATGATCCCTAAACGACTGTGTTTAACATTCACAATCTTTTTTTCCAATGCAATTTCTCTCCATTACAAGTCTCAGCTTCGACTTTGCGCAAATATTCTGCATTATTAATTTTAGGTGGTTTTAGGTGACCATATCTTGCCGGAGAAGTATCATGTTCAAGTATTCACAAAAAATGAAGGTAAGAGGATTTGCAAATGCAGGTCAGGCCAAATTTCTGTCCATACTGAATGAATGTTTTCAGGACCTCATGCAGAAGTGACAAGCTTATGTTGCAGCTTTGGCATTATTCTGCTCCTAATTAAATTCATTGTAGTTCTACAATCGATGTGAGAGAATGATAAACCTATTCTTAAGCATAGATATAGATGTTTTCTGGCTTCTGTGCATGTATTCATCTGCAGACTTTTCATAGTATGTGCAAAAAGGTTGTGTTATCATTGCCTCATGTGTAAAACACATTATGAAAACACTAGTGTATTTGATCCAAAATAAGGCATACATATAATATAATGTGGTTTGGACCCAAATATGTTTACTGCATCTGCCAGAACTTAAAATGACAATAGAGCTTATTTCTTAAGGCGATCGTTTGATTAAACAGGAACATCCCAAGCTTTTCTGACAGTTTCTAAATGAGTCAATCGGAGATTTGGAGTTTTTTTCAAATGTGTGATTCAGTGAACAGAGCAAAGTAGAAGGATTCTTCAGGGTAAAGATGGGCTTGGAAAAGCTTTGTCCCTCTCCTACCAAATCTTTTTGGAAAAAACTTTCTCAGTTAGGATAGTTGGGTGTTTCTTGCACTATTGAATAGGATTGCCAGAAGGAATCTATTCTCAAGGCACTGACTGCAGCCAAGTTCAGGCCTGTTCTGTACATGGTAAAGCTATGTTGCTTAGCTTTCAAAATATAAAATAACCTATTCATCTTAAATCTCAAATGCTACATTTAATCCTGTTACTGTCTTTACTACATCACTAGGTAACTCATGAAGCAAAGCGTTCCTGTATCAAACAGGTCTATATTCCCTTGTAGATGATAGAGACTGTAGGGAAGAAAGACACTTTCCCCTCACCCTCCTCATCAGGTTTAATTGAAAAATACGTGCCAAATTTTTTTTCTCCATAGAATTAATATTTTTTCATTGTGTGGGCTGATAAATGTTGTCTGGCAAGTCTGTATGCGTTTTCACCAGCAACTGGAAACTGCACACATTAGAAATCTCTACTACAGACAAGCTGGTTACAGCCCTTGCCCCCTGACGAGGATTGTCTGGTCTAATGAGTGTGAGCTATTTCACTTCTACCAAAGGAAAATTATTGCTTATTATTCCTTGGCTAGTAGTAGTTCCTTCAAACCAAGTGTGAGTGTTTCCTTACACAAGCCCTAACAACCTACAGAGCCTACGAGTCTAATTCCCATTTACACCAAAGGCAGTGTAAGTAAACACCTTCAGGTACCTTATAAATTATGCTTTGAAGCTCTTTACATTGCTAAGCTTATAAGGTACCTTTAATGTAACAGAGAGCCGGGCCAAATTCAGTCACCATATAGCAGTCGAAGAATAGCCAGGGCAGGAACCCATTGCCCTTCTCCACAGTATTTTGAGGACATTGGTCCTCCCCAGCTTCCCTATTTTGGGATACAGGTAAGTCACTGTTTAGAAATGGCACTCCCAGATTTCGGGCTCCCACAGATTCTCCAAACCACGTGCTGCCCACTCGCTCACTCCCCTCTCTTCTCCTGCAGCAGGCTGGAGAGGAGAATCGGAGGCACGAAAGGTGAAAATCACGAGCTAAGAACCATTTACTAGAAACAGCAATGAGATAAGAAAGAGAATAGTAACAGCAACATTGTTAGAACCAAACTGTACGAGATAGGCAAATGATTCGCATGTGGTTCCTCGGAACCGGTGTTACCCGACTCCTCCCTCTGCCGCTCTTACTTGACTGGAAAGGACCCTTTCTGCCCGGAACAGAGTCCCTTCCCTCCACCCCCAGCACCGGCATGAAGTGGTATAGAACAACCTCTGGGCCCTGGCCGTGCCCCCTCCTGGCTACTGCAAAAATTAACCCTCTGCTGGCCAGAACAAAGACAAGGTAGCATCTTGGAGAATCGGGGAGAAAGAAGAGACACCTCCTAGCTCTCTAGTTATTAGGGATGTGAGGAACCCTGGTGCAAGTTCATGCTCTGATGGAGCAGATTGGAGTCTCTTGCAGTGAAAGTTGCCATACTGAGGGCACAGGACTTATTTCTTCTGCCAAGCTGAGCCTGTGGATGTGACGAGCCTTGCAGTCTCCAGGTTAGCAAATCTGACTGTAAATGGAGGAGAAATGCCTGCTGCCTCTCTTGGGATGATGTGATAGACTGGAATTTGACTTATTGGTTTGGGACTAGCCCTCAAATCCTTTCTTGAGGAAAAAAGCAAGTGAATATTTTTAAAAAGAGAGTGTTATTCCCTGTTCCACCTCTTATCCAAAGCATGTGACATATGCAAGAAGAAGACCCACCAACTTTGCTTGCTGTGCTATGCCCACATCTCCCTGTAGCCAGGGTATATTAGCTGGACTGTAAGGATTAGGAGAATCAATCTCATCGCCTCCTGGTCAGGTCACAGATCAAGTATCTGAATTCCTTCCAAGGAGACTTGGATTAATTTAGAAAAGGACGCTGAACCCTCTTTCTTATAAATGTGATAAATGTTCTTCCCACTAAGCGTGGACACAAAGGAGGCAGTGGTACAGTTACAACTGCTGCTTCTTCCACCCACATTTGTAACAAGATGGATTTATCCAATATGCCTGGAGAAACAAGAACTTCTGGAAAAGAACAGCTCTAAACTGCCCCTAGAGCTATCCAAAAGCTCAATGGCATTTCACAGGTCTGAATGTTGGAGTGAGGCACCTGAGGTGACTGTTAATCACCAACTCATTTCACCACCCCTTCCTCTTCCCAGTGTCTTCAAAGCTGTAGTCCAGTGATTTTTCTCTGTTCATGAAGATGATCCCATTAACGGCATGATCAGAAAACCATCACCTCATTTTCTGTCCTGGCATTTCATTCAGACACAGGAACTTTAATCCTGGACTTTTCCAGCCCTCATATGTAAGGTAAACCATACCAGAGGATGCAGGATCCTTTCTCCTTTACACTGCCTGGCACAAGGCAGGACAGCAGAAAAGTTAGCTTCACTGTTTGTCACCAAGTGACAGACAAACTTCAGTATTTTTGACTTGCATAATGGAGGCTTTACTTTTTCTATAAACTATACAATGGCATATTCAAGAATTACAGTCCAGTGAGAATTGTCCAAGTAAGTGCACATTGTGTTTTGTTACCCTTACTTTTTATTGTTGTTCTTCACTTGCTTTAATTTGGTAAATTCAGTGATTTGAATAGAGTCTCCAGTTCTTAGTGTGTAATAGGGAGGACTTACTGAGCAATTTGTTAGCTTAGTTATAAATAGTGAAAAAGCTCCTGGCCAGTCAACGTCATTCATTAGTACAGGTGTTTTAGAAACAGTTATTCAGCCCCACTACAGAGAAAGAAAATAACTTGTGGTGAGGGGAAAAGAAATATTTATTTGTCATGTGTACAGAGCATGTAACAAACTAATCTCAAGAGCCAAGAACAGCTTCCCACAACAGGGAATAAGACATCCATTACCATTCCCTCTGGTCTTCACCTTTACCTCTGCTATTTGGAGAAACATTTCCTGCTTTCCCTAGTGCTCCTCTATCCAAGCCTCAAAGTCTTTGCCTTTCCTAGTGTCCAGAGCACTTGCTTTTCACTTCTGTGTTTGATTCTGCTTTTATGAAGCCTTGAGGTGACCCCTTCCCCTATGCTTCCATAAGTTTCTAGCTGAACAATTTTGTTGTTCTTTGTCATGCACTTGGTTGACTATTGAGGTTGCAGGTGATGTGGCAGGACAAGGCCAAGATGGAGGTAGGGTGGGTCTTGCATGTCTGGAACATCATGGAGTATTCAGAGGATCTTCTTCATCGTGTGAGGAGGCAACAAGATGAATAAAAGTCTTGGGATTAAGTTCAGAAAAATTTAGAGGGGCATGAGGATGTTTTCCTGAGGTGATTCATCTGAGGTAGTTCTTAGGTGTGCAGGTGACAGTGCTTACATACGATCTCCTTCCCCCAGCACAGTGTGATACTCCATCCAGAGCTTCAAGAGTTCTGTCCAAAACTTCAGCAGGGCTTTATTGGGTGGCAGACTCCACTTTCTCAGGTAGAGGCCTTTCGCATTTACAAACTGTGCCTACCTGGACATTCTGCTGACAGCTGTCTCTGCTGTGCTCTGCAGGTGTGAAGCTGCACAGATGCCTTCAATGCCCTGGGAGATGAGATGGGTTTGCAAGAAGTGGAGGCTGCAAGTACCAGCCAAGCCTCTGGATGTAGGATGTTGACACATCTGGTGGGACAGTACTCTCTGTACAACATCTCCTCTGTGAAAGGCCAGAGTATGGCTGGATGGAAACATCATAGGAGCAGGGCCAGCCCGTGTCTTGCCACATGGACCGTGTTGGAAAAGCAAGATATAATGCTGTGACTGACTGGAAGAGCCTTGGTTATTACAAAGACAGATTGTGTGCAGCAGTGATTAAAAGAATTGCACAACAGCTACAAATCAAAACAAAAGAGAAAAAGTTGGTGGGAGTAAAAGATGCAATATAAACTATAAGAGATTCCACTATACAAAGTAGTGTCCACTAGACCCACACTAGATCAAATTTGTGCTTAAATCACAGAAACTCCAGTTCCCTTATGATTTGTAGCCAGTCTGATGATTCTTCTTTGCTATATGGTATTTTCCTTTTTTTTTTTTTTTTTAAGTCACTGTTAAACTTTCCTCATGACAAATGTCTGGACACTCCACCTTTCTCTCCACCCAACCTCACATTTTTAAGAATCTGTCCATCAGTCAGAAGAGGAGGTTTCTTTTCCTACAAGTAGTTCATCATGTGGCGATAGGCAGCTAGGTCTTCTGAGAGCAGTATCTCCAGCTAAGCAAAATGTCTTTCCTCTTGCCATGTGCAGAGACTGTGAAGCTGCAGATCCACCAGGCATGCCAGCACCTTCTGTTTAAAATCTATTTTTCCTTTGGGTTTGGGCCAACAGTTCAAAGCCAATTGCAGTGGTTGAGTCCAGACTTCTACGAAATGGCTTTCTCGGGTAGTGTCTAATACCTTTCCTTGACAGCCTTGTCAGTACTGGAGCATGTTTCCACATCTTGGCTGAGGGTTAAACACATTCAACATGTGCAAAATGGAGGCTCAAATACAAAATGGAATTCACAGTTTGAGACTGCCGGATCCCACTGTGTCATGGCATAAAGGGTACTTCTCCAGCTGCCTGGAATGGCAGGCTCTCCACTGGTCTCCCTGCTCTGGAAAGAACACAGTAAAACTAGATAGGGAGGCGGACAATAAAAAAAGATTGGAGGCATGGAATGACTTCCATATGAATAGAGACTGAAAAGGTTGGGATCATTTGGAAAGGAAATGAAAAAGTATATGGTAGACCTATCCAAGCTAGTTAATAGACCTGAGAAGATAAATCAGATGCTCTTCCCTACCATTTTTCCTTACGCACACAAAAAAAATCCCAGGGGAACACAGTGAAACTGAGACAGCAAATTAAAATTTATAAACAATTGCACAACAGGTATTTACCTTATGAAAGTCATTATTCTGGGATATCACTGAGATCAGGAAGATAGAAGACATGAAAGAGGCTGAAATTTATCTGTAGGGGAAACACCCGTGGGATCTTAACTATGAATAAATAAATAGAAAAAAAACCCCCTAAGCTACTCTATACTTGGTAGGAGACAGGTAAAACCTTTCTTTTGTTTACTGAACCTAGTTTCTATGTATTTGGAAACATTTGGTGTCCCTGATCATGCCCTGGCAACCATCTGAAGGGAAAGGAAAGTGTCTCAGGAGGATGGTGATGAGGGAGAGGTGTTGGTGGCCTCTTCTCTGTGCCAGCGCTTTGAGGATTGTGGCCATCAGCACCTTTTGAAATCACTGGCAGCTGCTAGCCTTTGTTGGATTGTTGAGTTTGGCATAAGGGAAATACAGAGTAATGAGGCACCAGGGACAGGACTTAACTGTGTGGTAGGTCCTCGTCAGCAGGAATATCCACAGCTCCCAAGACCTCTTGGTCCATAGATGCCCCTGACATGGATAAATAACTATTGGGCCCCTAGGCCAAAATCCAAAGAAGGATGTAGATGCCTAATGTATGATTTAAACTGTCACCAGGTGCCGAAATTTGAACCAAAAAAGCTCTTAGGGTCCTGCAACTCTGCAGCTGTGTACACTGAGTACAGTCCTGCTGGTTTGGCTGAGCTGAACCTACATCTTTCAAGAGCTAGAGTTCAGGAATCTCCATGTCTGGGGAAAGTGTCCAGAGCAGAAGCCTGCAGAACCTGTCCTGTCCTTTCTCTGGCCTCATGAACTCCTGTTGGCACAGGCGGCTTATCTTCATCAGGAGATGTGGGAGCTGCTCCACCCGCCTCCCAGGGAAACAAGCAATTTATGCAGTCCACAGATGGGTGGCTAGGACAT
Source organism: Aleadryas rufinucha (assembly GCA_013397815.1). Taxonomy (NCBI): domain Eukaryota; kingdom Metazoa; phylum Chordata; class Aves; order Passeriformes; genus Aleadryas; species Aleadryas rufinucha. Next base: position 266,427 of record VZTH01015250.1, on the reverse strand, counting down.
CTTCATGGAAGTGGGTGATATGGAATCTGACCACCCAAAGACAAGGGAACTTACATCTTCCTTTAAGGAAATCACAGGGTAACTGCTAAGCTGTTATATATAAGACTCTCATCATCACCCCTGCTAATGAAAGCATCTCAAGCGTTCATGATTATCGGGAAACTGTAGGTGTGCTTTGAATATATTTACTGGCTCCAGCCTCCTTGAACTGAGGCACAAGTCATGAATCTCACAGTCTTTGGCAGAGATGGAGAGAAAGTATTTGGCTTAGCCAGTATCATGGTTCCATTGGGCATGCTTTGTAGCAGAAACGTTGACGCCAAACTAAGCTTTCCTGTGCAAACTTAAGCGCTTACAGACTCTCAGACATCTAAAGGATTAAGCAAATCCTTTGTGGATCACATATTTGGACATGGGTGACTAAATTCTGCCTAAAGTGCTTGAGAAGTTGGTTTGTGCACATTGTAATTTTCCAGTTCCTTCCAACTAACCCTTTGGTGTTATATTGGTGATAATTACTTCCCTGTCTTTGAGTTTCAGTCTCAAAAGGATCTGTCTTCTCAGTAGCATAACTTTTTGTGCAACTGGTAGAAACCATCTTCTGTCTCAAACCACCTCACTGATTAAAATAGCCAAATTCAGAGAAATTGTTCACATTCTGGATTTAGTTATGAAGTTTGCTCTCTCCCTTTCTGAAGTAATGAGCAGCTCCTACACCTCATCTGTTTTTTCCCATCCATTTCAGCTGGTGTGATGCAAGATGTTGTTTCTTTCTATCAGCTTCACCTTGTTTCTATGACAGCATCACATGTACAAGAGGATTAAATCTCTGGGAAAGACACATCCAGTGTCACTGAGTGTTTTCAACAGCTCAGAGGAAAACCAAGTACTTTGTCTAACTGTGTACCTCTTGCAACCAGAATACAAATGTTCTGAACCTGTGAGGAAAGAAATGTGAGTTTTCTACCACTGACAGACAACTGAAGAGCTGTGTAGGTGAAGACAATTATTACAGTCCTGCTGCTCAGCCACTGTGCTCCCCACAGAAAAGCTGAGTAGCTGGTCTGCTATTTCTCATGAAAGACCAACTCCTTTTCTAGCTGGTTGTACCCTGGGGGAGCTGCTCCAGGAGTTTTCCCAGCTAGAGCAAGATTTGGGAGGGTGCAGATGAACTCCTCATCAGGAGCAGGCAGGCGGCAGACTACTTGTTTCAAAGTATGAGGAGCAGTGAAACATCCAGGGCAAGATTCATCCTGGCTAGCTGCTGGTGTCAAGAGTAGAGGCGTTCACACCTGTATTAGTCTTCTATCTCTCCCAAGAGCCTATGGAGACCTAGTTCTGGGTTAGATTAAGATGAAATGTGTCCAAAAGCATCTGTTTCTCCCCTCTGCCCCAATGCCAAATGAGCCCTGTGCTATCTAGGTCAGACACAGACATCTACATCCAACCTACCCCATCCTCAGCCGGTGCTTGCCAAAGATGAGGAGGGTGGAAGTCCCTTAGCTGACTCTGGCTGCACCCACAGAACCTGCCTCAGTGTGTACAATGTGCTGCTGCTTCACAGAGGGAGAGCAGCTGTCCTCAGCACATTTGCTTTGCTGCCTGCTACTTGTGCCAGAAGGATGGTGGCACATCTGCATTCCTCCCCAGTCACATCTGGTTGAGATGCAGTAACAGATTCTTTGTACAAGGCACCTCCTGAGGGCTGTGAGGAGAAGACACTGCTGCAGCATTTGAAGCAAGGGTGGCCAGCAAGAGACATATCTCTCTTTGTCTCATTTTATTTTCACCCACATGGCACGTAGCTGCTTATAGAACGAGATCCGGCCCTCTAGGAAGTACACATGCTTGCATGTGTTGGATGCACACACATAGATGTGTGTTTGTATGTGGTTTATTGAGAATTAAAAATGCTCCTTTTTGCCTCAGACAGCGCTTCCAGTGCTTGCCTTTTCAGTTGGGGGGACTGTGTTTTTAATCTTGCTAATACAAAGAAAACAATGGACCTCTTTCTCTGCTAGCTGTAAAGGGTCATAAGTAAAATGAGTTTTGGCAGACTTGTTCCAACTAGACATGCAACCACATGCAAAAATGACTCTAAATTTAGTATGTCATTTGTCAGGGTTAACCCTTCCCTTCCTCAAAGGAAAGGAGCTTATTTGCTATCTTCTTGTAGTCTGTATTTGGAAATTTGTCTTGCCTCTATAAAACTCTAAACTGGAGGAATTTATAGTGGCCTTTTGTTTTATAAGCCTTTATTTCTCTTCAGGGTTATGATAAATGCAACTTTATCCCTGCTTCTGGGAACAGGTCACAGTACTTTCATGCAAGAATGGGTACCCTTCAAAGCAAGGAAAGTGTTTTCCTCCCCTGAAAGTGTTTTCCCCCCCTGTTCTGGTGGGTGGGGTGGGGGGGGGTGGGATGGTCTTGCTTTTTTGTATGGACCTTAAAAACTGTTGGACTCAACCGTGTGTATTTCTGCAAGTCCTGGTTACCAGCATGAAAGTAGTTTAATGAAATAAGGTTACCACTGTGAGAAATCACCAAACTTAAGTCAGTCCAGAAGTCTTTGAGAAATATTATATTGCACCTGAGACTTTAAGCACACAGCCATTGGTGTAATACCTGCTACAGCAGGAGAAACAGGAACTGACCTTCATCTGCAGCTATTTCCAGCAGGAAAAGAACCACTGAAAACATCCCAGTCCATTTTCCAGCCTGTGAGGTTTCTGATGTTAGTGAGTGTTGTTTTATACGGTTATCATAGATAAACAAGCAAGGGGTCCAATGCAAGACATAGTTCACATAAATCCTTGGTTTACTCTGAGAAAATGGTATCTATAGAGCAGTGCCAGTAATTATGTTGGGCAAGGCAAGTGACTTAGATGTACGAGAGAAAGTGGTATCTTACCCACTTTGAAATGCATTTCTTGGAAAAGCTGGTCTGAACCAGTCTCATTCTGCCTGTGTTTCTCCCTCTTACTCTCTTTCCCCTCCCACAATCAAGAAAACACCGTTCCCAGAAATCCCAGAGGACATTCCTAATTGAAAGCAATGATCGTGAGTCATTCCTGTATATTAAGTGAAATACTCTTGCTTGCCTCCCAAGGGATAAAGTGATTAAACCCAATAGAGATGGGCCCAGGAACTCCTGCTGCCCCTGCAACCTTGAAATTAAAATTCAAGAAGATAAGTTAGTGGTACAGCATTTTCTTTCAAACCACATTTCTCCCTGAACTACCAGAGCCCACATACAAAGAGACATAAAATGGATTGCATTTCTGACAGTTTAAGATCTAGATTTTTTCAACTGAGGCTGTTTGTTCTCCTGAACAAACTCTATGCTACACTGTCCTGTTGTCTGGGATATAATGGAATATAATGTTAGCCTCGGACAGTGGTTGTTGAGCCAGTGCCAGCCTCACTAATGAGCATGTGGTTTCAATAATAATATGGCTACTTGTAAGATGGCTGGCCACAAGCCAAGCACTTAATATGGAGGGGGCAACAGATGTAAAAAAGTACCATCCCTGACATGATTGCATTTCCAAAAATTCTCTGGCAAAAAAGTTAAGACTCAGCAAATCGGGATAATGAAGAACCTCCCCATACCAGGAAAGGATGAAGCTCTGACAAATGAATAGGAGCCCTATGAGCTTTGTGCACACATGGTAAAAAATAGGAAATATAAGAACAGGGGTGATAAGAGAACTGATAATTCTTCTTTATGGAAAATATTCAGGCTGGTAATGGAAGGCGCTGGATAGTTAGATTTCCCTTTCCCTTTCCCTTCCCTTTCCTTTTCCAAAACTTTTGTCATTCCAGACTTGGACCTAAAAGTCCAAGTGCATCAAGATGGTGAAATGAATTACAGTTTAATAATATTCCCACCACACAGACAAAATGGATTCAATTACATAATGGTAGCATTAAATGTTATTATGAAGGGGATCCAGAGTCTTGACTCCAGACTTTCAGAAAACCATGATAAGCTGCTTAAAACAGCTGAAATAGCACATTTATAAGTTTTCAAGCCATACGTTTGCTGAGGAGCACAGGGAAGGAGTCATTATGTTTTCTCAGAGGCTTTGGTGTGCTAATCTGGTGTTGAGGATTAAGTGTGTAGAAAAGCAGTGACAGAGAGTTTCCAATTTGATTATTATGTCTTAACCTGTATGGTCTGAGGGTGCTTTCTGGAGTGGCTGCCTTTACGGGAGAGCACACGTGTCAAGAGTTTTGGGTGGAAACGCCAGCCCTTGGGTTCCAGTCACAGCAGCAGGGTGTGGCCAAGCCAGCCAAACCCGGGCACTCCCAACAGAGAGGATGCAGAGGCAGCCCTGCCCAGGGCCAGGTTGCCTCCAACACTCCCTGCTCAGTCACCCATGGGCTTTCAAGTGGTGCTGAGGTGCTGAGCTGCTTTCACACAACCAGTACCCTCTGCTCTGGAGTGCTGAGAAGGCCTCTCTTCAGATAGGACACCACTGAAACCTGGAGCGTACTGTGCAGCTCTCCCAGAATGGGGCAGGCACAGGCAAAGCATTGTTATCTACTATAAAAACCCCCAAAGAATTTCACATTCTTGATATTTAGAATTACTGATAGTATTTCACTATCCTTTAACAATATTTTTTTCTTTCAGTCTTGGAGAAAAGGAAAATATGATTTAAAAATGGTAGGAAAGAAGCAAATTAATGCCATAACTTTTTAAATTAATATCTTCCCCTTTTTTGTAATTTGAAAAATTGGAAAGAAATTAACAAGAAGAGGAAAGCAGAAGAAAGAGTGGTCAGAACACAAAGGAGTTCAAAACTAAAAACTAAAATAGTGGAATGAATTTTCCGACTGCCAGCACACAAATGACTTGTTGTTTTCAGGCAGAGGAATTTTTAGTTCTCTTTATAACAGTGGTAAGATGTAAATATTCCTCCTGAATTTTATGGCTGATTATATTAGCAAGATTTTTAAAAAAATCAATTTCTATTAAAAATATATTTCTATGAATGTTTTGAAAACTTCAATTGTTCCTCTGGTACAAAGTGTTCCAAAAGCTCTAGACTCCTTGTTTTCTTGATGATTCCTCCCTGAATACTTCCCCAAATTTGGATGCACTAACTCAAATTGGGTTGCTGCATGCTGTTTACCAGGAAATGTTGGTGAAAGCTGCCTGGACTAGAATAATGTTGCGCACTTCATGCCCTGCTGGGTGGCCAGTACCTTTGTCAGGTCATGCTGATTCATGGTCTTATGCTAAATGTTCTGTGACCAGGGAACAGCACATACCCATGGCTGGCAGGCAAGAGAGCATTTCACTTCTACACCACTTCTAACAGTGTCCACATGCACCTCAGGTCATTATTGATCAAATATGCGTACCCTCAAACAGTGTTTTGGGGGCTTATCTGAGAAGAACTCTTAGGTTTCTGAGTCCTGAACAGTCCTGTGCAATATAATACCTTGGATGATGCCCTAACTCTGGCACTGGCCACTAAAAAATCATTTTTGTGAGGCTCCCTCCATCCTTGATGGGAAAGGAGAGTGACAGAGGAACCTCTACATGATCCTTTATCTCAGCCTCAGTAGATGTCTAAGGGAGAGGGGATGAATTGACCTTTGAAGGTGCTGCTTCTCATGTGTTTTTATCAAGGAGGGTGCTAAACATCTAGCTGGCAAGCAAATAGGTTGCTGAAATCGAATGAGAGGCATCTCAGCTATACCGCTGGCAGTGTTGCATCCTTTATGTCCAGCCAATCTGAAAGTGCTCTGCGATTGTCATTCAGCTTTACTTTCAATGAATTGATATTGCAGATTCTTATTTTGGCTGCAGTGCATTAACTGAGTAAACAGTCGAACAAACTAGGCACCACAAAAGCTTGCTGGCTGGTTGCTGCATGCCCCCCAGGCAATAAAAACATGTGCAAAGAACAAAGAGCTGCACAAATCGACTGCAGATATGACCACACACGTTAAGATGTAACACGTCATTGAGACAGGAGAAAAAGCCTTTGTAGCAACCAGCACTGGGTGGAACTGGCTTAATCCCATTAAAGAGCCCCAAAATCCACTGACAAAGGGCCAGCTTTTGTGCTCTCACTTACACTGGGGGAGACCTACTGACCTTGGAGAAAAGGAGCCGAAAGCAGGACCCGGTGCAGCATGGTCACTGTCCTTGCCTGCAGAGATGGCAGCATGTGTGGTAAGTGGCAGGGCTGACATGAAAGCGTGTGTGGCACTGGTTTCTCTGAGCACCCTGCTGTCTGAGAGACAGAAGGATAGAGGAAACTTGTAAATCTACTCACGTCAGGATGTCATGGCATGTGAACGTGTGGATTTCAGAGGAAAGACAATGGGAGATGCACAGATACTGCACAGATACTGTGGTTCATGGAACACCAACTGCTCCGAGCCTGGATCCTCAGAGCCTTCAGGCTCTCCCAGACATCCTGTATTTCAGCATGGTGTGTAGATTCAGTTGCTCTTTTCTTGGATGCCTGGATGAGAAACTGGGGAAGACCAAAGGCAAGGTGCTCATTTGTACAATCAGTGAAGGAGGTGCAGACCCTGTTTCCAGCCATGACAGGTGTCCAGGGATCCCCCAGAGGTATTGCACTGCCACCTCTGTTCTTGTAAGTGATTGTGCAAACAAGTAAAAAGGAGACTGAACTACCATGAATAATTCCTGTTGTGCCATTTTATATTCTCTGAGTTTTTCAGTCAGTAGTGGTTTGTCTCGTGCAAACTCTCATCCTTTGAGTACAAATGCCTTGACCCTGTCGTGATAGCCCTGGCTTATCCCAGCTCCCCTCCAGCAGAGAGCTGATCTCGCATTTGTAGCCTGTGTGCATGCTCACTTGCCAGCCAGAAAGGCTGTGCTGGCTGCTGGGGCAGTCACTTCCAAGGATAACAGTTGAGTTTGGAGCTCTCTTCTCTTACTGGGATCACAAATTCAAGTCTCTCTTCTATTCCCTCACTTCATGTTAGTTGAAACTGGAATTTATTAGGGTGTGTGTACTGAGAGGAAGGGGAGGCTAAAAGACAGGCAGGCAAGCAGGCAGCACAACTTCGGGATTTTCACTTCCTAGGCTAAAATTAATGAAAGCTTACACCAACTTTAGTTTGAAGTGAGCCTTCGTTTGGGGAGCAAACCCTGGTGACAGGCTTTGTGAAATGGTCCTGGGACTGCTGTGGGATGAGAGGATAGAGTTTTCCTTCGTCCACGGATCCTTCTTGTCATTTCGTTCCGAGGCTGTTGCCTTGGGACCACCTACAGGGATGCCACCACAGCAGAAGGGGCTCCCTCTTGTCCTGCAGGGCTCAGGGATCCTTCTCACTGCCCCAGCACATGTCAGGGTGAGCCCTAGATGAAGAAATCCAGGGCAAGTGTGCTGCAGGAAGGCCCAGCAGGACCCAGCCCTACCTGGGCTGGATGTCCTGGGCAGCCAATGTGCCTGGTGACACGCTCAGCCTTGCCCGAGTGCCTGCTGGTGGCAGGTGTCAGTCATTCCTTATCTTGCTGTCTCACACCATGGTATTTTTGTGAGATTGTTTGCTTGCATGAAAGGTTTAAGCAGTTTGTAACTGCCTAGCTGAAAAAAACCCCAAACCAAGATAATTCTTGAATTCTTGTTTCTTTCCACACTGGCCTGCTTCTGTATACAAAAGGTCTAAAATAAAAGTGGGGAATGCATCTCTGCTTCTATAATTCTATTTGGTGGCTTTTGCCACATATAGTTACACATATTTAGGTTTGCACCAGCTCTTTGCAGTTCACCTCCAGTTAGATGTTTGTTTACACCTGAAAACATGAGAAGAGCTCAGAGTTGGCTCAACCAAGGAAGGAGAGACTGATCAACCTACACATGATCATTTACAGGGAATATATTTATAGACCTAGAATTTTAAAACTTGTGTATGTGAATTTGGTTGAGAATGAGGCTTTCTTTTTGTCTGTCTCCCAAACCTGCTCCCTCCTTTCCTCCTCCTGCCTGCTTCCTACCTATCCCCCGTCCCCATCCTGCCTCAGAAAATTAGCTTTCATTGGGCTTTTATAGCTGCACTTTCAAGTCAGTCAAGATTATTTTCTGGTGCTTAAATTCCTAGTTAACATGTCATGGTGCCATTCAGTGCTGGAAATGATGTAATTTATTGGGTAGCTGGTCATTTGCACAAATAGCTGGAAAAACAAGTTTAGCTTGATATAAATAACAAGACACAACAGTATATACAGTACAACACCTTGCCTCCTGCTGCAAATCTCCTGATTTCTGTTATTCTGGTTTCAGCATGCCTAGCTGCCTCCTTACATTCACTGCTATGAAATAAGATAATTATAGCGCAAGTAAATATTACCCAATCAATCTACAGTAACAACTGTTAAAACAAGCCATCTTATAAATTTTCCTAACATAACATGCCTCAACCCAAGATACACAGAAGGTAAGTTTCTCTGACCTTGAAATAAATTTCAAGAGCAAAGAACATTATGCACATAATGAACATCCAGCGACAACCCTGTTTAATCTGACCCCCCCCCGAAACCTCCCCAAGCTCAGCAGCAGAAGGATGGTGTGTTTTGGGAAAGCTTATCTTTTAATGTACAGTGTAAATAGGAATAGTCCCCTGAAATCACAGTTCCCCTTTTTCCTTCTTCCCTTACACCTAGTGGCTGGACCGAGACAAATTAACCCTCCTCTTCCCAGGACAGCACCAGACTCCAGTACTGATGGGTGTGATGGCTGCACAAAACATCTGCAGTTTGGTTCGAGTAAACCATAAAGCCTCTTCAAAACCCAGAGCATTCTTTCCATTTCCCAAACAAACACATTTAAAAAGAAAAAAATCACCCATGAGCAGAGATCAGACTATGTTACTCAGGGGCAAGCTGTGTAAAAGTACCACATGGGCTCATAACATCGTGTACTACAGAAAGTGGCTCAAATAGGGGAAAACATTTGCACTAACTACAGCAGCAGGTCTGTTTTGAAATGCTACTGGATTTCAGGTTTACATTTGGGCAACACTCTGTAGGTTTGCCTAACTGACTCATGAGAAGATAGTTTCTGTTGGGGTGGGAATAGGGGAGAAAAAGAAGCCAAAATGCCTGACTGTAAAGATTAATGCCTTTTAGAACAATATAAAGATGTTCTGAATCTGCGTGTGGCAGAGAAGGGTCTCAAGGGAGAAGCTAATTATGATATACTGCTTGAATACCATTATGCACTAATTACTGAAAAAGGATGATGGATTTAAAAACCTTTGTGCTACTAAATGGAAGCAGAATAGGGCCAGTGTGGGCAGATTTTGAAACCCCCACTTCAAGAAGCAGCCAGATCATGCATTGCCCAGACATCTCCCAACAAGCACGTGCTGAGTTTCCAATACAAAAGGTGAGACATGGTCATCTAACCCCCTGCTAGATCCAGTTTTGGAGGGGGTTGGTTGTTCTGCTCAGACCCTTTGTGGGATGGAAGGTGGAAAGGATGCCATGCACTGTTTGTATAACTGGTCTGAAAGCTGTGGGGAGTGCATGTTCTGGATATGCAGGAGAGGAGAGCCCTTTCCTAGCTGATATCACTCAGAAATATTGCCTTAGATCTCTAAGGTTTATCTACCTCCATACTTGAGATATGGTGTTAGCCACCTAAGACTCCTCAGAACTCAGTGGAGAAAGATCTCAGAAGGTGATCTGGGGCCCAAGGTAGGCTGAAACATCTTTCTAAAAAGCTGTTGGTGTTTTTCCTCCTGCCTGGGAATGTGCCAAGGGCTGGTGACAGGGTAGATCTGAGCTGACATACCATGGCTAAGACTCCTGTAATATCCACCCTCCATTTCAAGCGTGTTATGTTAAAGAGGAATGGGGTGGGCTGGAGGTGAAATATTGCATCCATGCCTGTGGTAATGGAGAAGCAGCACTTGCTGGCTCTGGTGTACTGCATGCTGTGCCTTCTCTGCCCGTCTCTGGACCAGCTGCATTCCTCCTTGCTGGTGCCACAGGTCTGCTGGAGAGTCAGAGATGTGTTGGCTCTCACAGGGGTTTTGCAATGTGGACTAACATTCCTAGGGATGGGAACCACTGAAAACCCTGCTCTGGCTCATCTTGCTCAGTGTCTATTGTGGTAAATGATATGTCCTTTAGACCATTTACTGCTGTAGAATGGCCCACTTATGTATTGGGCTCTTCTGTCTGCCCAAAAGAGGTACCTGTCCAAATTTCCCACCTGAACAGCCCCTTCCTCATGCTAACCCTTGAAACATTCCTGGAAATTGAGTGAGAAAGTGCTAGTTGGCATGGGACAAATGCCATGTCTAAATTTTTCATGCTGTATGTCCATTTTGGCCGCTTCACAGTCCCTGAAAATTGTCTGGGGCCTGACTGACCTGAAAAATCTCACAGGGTCCATTCTAGCAGTCAAGCAGTACAGACAGCTAACCTCAGACATGGGAAGCGTTTATTACATTGGCTCCTAGGCAGACTTATGGTCCCATTTTCACTGATGTGGAGCGGCCAGAGAGTAAATCTTCATGCCTAAGGGATGCCAAAAAGGCAGATAAGCTCAAATGCACAAGTGCATTTGCTTGCTGGGGACTAACCGCCCCTGGAATCTGGTCAAATCCACTGCTTCTGGCAAATTTTGAAAACTACAGACAAATGCTGAGGAATATGCAGATCTCTGGAAATGAAGTCCCTGACCTGGTAACCTCCTCTTGTCAGAAAGCAAACCAATTTTATCATTACCTTTGATGTAATGTTGGTTAAAAGAGAAGGATGTACTTTCACTCCCTCCAAGGAGACATTTGTTTTGTGTGTCAGCCATATTCATCCAGCCAATTGACATGAATTGAATTGAAACAATATATGTCTTTTGTTGTTGCTTTTCACTGAAAGTATGGCTTTCTCATGAAGTGAACTATGTCCAGTTCTGGGGTCCTCAGTAAAAGAGAAACAGGAACATAGTGGAGAGAGTCCAATGAAGGACCATAGAGATAGTCAAGAGACCAGAGCAGTACAGACCAGATGATCTCTCAAAATACTTTCCGACCTCAACTCTTCTGTGATACTGATTCTGAAAGACTACTGGCAGCAGTAATGTAGGAAACTACAGCAGAAGTCCTCTTGCCTGTGCTCCCCATAGAGAGCAGTCCTTGAAACCAGCAATTCCCAAAATCATCCATGGATTTAATTTTTTGAGAGAAGTACTTGATATGCTCCAAAAGATACAAACAAGATGTGCCAAGTAAACAGGAGATGAGGACCTGGGATTGAAGGTGGGATCGAGGTGATCACCTTGAGCTGGGTCTGAAAGGAGGGAAGGGGTTCCCAGGAGAAGAGCAATTGCACCGGCAGAGGCAGAGCCTGCTAGAAAGCCAGGATAGGGCAGCGTGGGAAGGCAGCTGTGCTACTCCCTTTGGAAGCTCTCATTTGTTTAGTGCTGCCTTTTGTCCCACAACTGGACCAGATTTCCCCAGACTTGTTTCATGCCTGACACTCAAAGCTAGACATTCAAAATGGCCTCAGTGCAGCCTTCCAGTAGAAACACCCAGAATGAATGTGTGGTCCTGACTGCATCCAGGCAGAAATGGAACAGGCTCTGCTGGCTTTGGAGAGTGGATGTTTTCTGCCTCAGTAGAAAGATCTAGATTTGTTGTTGCAAAGCTAGGGGCAATCTCACAAAGCCAAGATTTGACCAACCAGAGGGGAAAAGAGAGCAACACACTGCAAGGGTGGAGAACAGGAGCATGGGATTTGGGGTGTGTGGTTTTGGGTGTGCATGTAAATTGTTTGTATGGGCAATTTGCTGGTTTTACAGTGAAAAATCCTGATCTTCCAAAACTGCCTGTGTGGAAAAAGAGAGAGAGCAATTTTCACTACTCAGATTTATAATCTGCTCTCAAAAGTATGCCCACAGGAAGCAAAATTAGAATTTTCTTCTCAGGACAGTGGTAGCTCAGGAGTTTAAAATATATCTTGAGCTAACATTTTTGTGAGTCATCCTGCATCACTGAATAAAGATATACATGATGTGAGCACTGCAGATTTAGGAACAAGCCAGGGTTTTTTGTGCCTTGCTCCATTATTGAGAATTTTCTGATTCTGCCATCAGTAGTTTATTAGTGTGAGCCTGTCCGAGGTACAGCTCCACAGGACATGATGGAGAGATTACTTTGGTCACATAAACACGCTGCTAAGATCTGAACACCCAAAATATGTGACTACAGACTTTTGTGTTGCTTTCATTATATGGAATTACATGGGTATCATCATATGGAATAGATAGTTAGGTACCAGCTCACAGTCTTATACCCTCAAAGGGAAAAATTCACTTCAGTTTCCATGTGTGACTTTATTTTGTTTAGCAGGAGATATATCAAATCACTACAACAGAGTGTAAAATATGTTTGGTTTGTAATTACACCAGCTGCGCTGGGAGAATAAAGCAGGGGTTAAACAAGGCCACATGTTTAATCAGAGGTCTCACAGGGCTATGAATGCAAGGAAAGCTGATCTTTTTTCATGATATCAATACAATGCAGTCATCCTGTGTGGGTTTTGCATACCATCCTGTCCACAGCCAGAGAAGTGACTTCTATTTCAATAAGAATTAAAGCAAAAGCAAAGAAAGAACAAAGGAGCGAGAGAGTTGATCTGGAGGAGATGATGATAAATTCTACTGCATCTTGTAAAACTCTCCTGCTCTTTCCTCCACAACGGCATTATTTCCCCATCATAACCACTTCCTTAATAAACAATTAAGCTTTGTGTTTGGAATCTAAACATATATTTGGGGGCTGAGACAGAGAAGGACTGGGTGGCTCAGGGTTTGGCAGTAATACAGGGAAGAGCCTACAGTGGTTTGAATTTGATCCAGGTTGTGTTGCCCTTGATTTATTAGCCATCCTGCTGCAGGAAAAATCACTGTCTCTCCTCCACACTCTTTTGGTGGGTCAATCCTGTAGTAACATCAAACAAGACAAAACACTGTGCATTTATTTTCTTATAAATATTTGACTGATTTTTTTTGAGAACTGAATTTGTGCTGCTGCTGTTCATGTCCTTCTTCTGTGGAAACTCAGCTCAGTATCCAAGTGAATGCTGAGGAAATGAATACAGGTATTCAGTCCTGACACTTGATTACGAAAGTGATAGGGACAGAAAAATAATGAGCCTTGTGGCTACATCTGCATGTACGTTCTTTACCTCCATTGGTAACTGTGGGGACGCAGCACAGCCAATGTGATATCACTGCATGGATGGACTGACACGGATCAATGAGCTCAGGAGCCACAAACTCTGCTTGCATTGCACAGACACTGAGCTCTTGCCTTCTCTCATCAGCTAAGGGACACGTAGCTTTGGGCTGAGCCCTGGGGTGGAAGTGGTCCAGTGTGAGTTCTTTCCTCTGCTTTTGGTGGCCTCCAGCCCCAACCTGCACCCAGAACTAACCTCCCTCACTCTGTTCAACCTGTGCAACCTCAGTGTGAATAGCTTGTGGATGCGGTGTGGGCCAAGAGTTATTCAACAATTCTGAAAAATAAATCTCTGAAATCATAAGTGCCCTGCAAAAATTCGTTCCTCAAATCAAAAGTAAAAAAATAGAAAAGTGAAAGTGCACTGGCAAATGTCTTGCTCTGAATAATTCACTTGTTTCCAGGATAAAGCCTGGGTTCCTTCCTCTGCTCCCTCACCAGAGGCTGTGGGGACAGCTATGCTGCTACTGTTCAAACTGGTAACAGTCCGTGGGCTGAGACACTCCCTTCCTTTTCAGTGCCATCAATCTGGCAGCTTCCCATTGTATGTAATTATTATTAATATATTTGGTTTTTTCCCCCAAAATGCTTGGAGAAAATTATGAGATAGTTTGCTAACTATAGTTTTCTTTCATTAAAGAAACAGCTGGGTTGCTCTACTTCTAGCTCTTTGCAAAAGCCTTCTGCATGTCTGTCAAGCCAGGGTGTAGTGTGATGAGCTGTTTCTGTTGAGAAACCAGAGTTTACAGAATAAACAGAGTTGAGGTAAACCCTGATTATGGGGAAAATCTGCACGTTAGGCTCCCTTGCAGGCTTAACTCACACGACTGGCCCGTATTTTTGGAAACACTTCCAAAGTTTTTCCTTTGTGAATTGATGCAAATGGCTTGTTGGAGCCAGGCATGCCTAAATTCTCACTGACTTTTCCTTAATCTGTCTCACTTGAGCAGGGCCTCAGACAGGCGTAAGCAGATCAAGGGGATCCCCGGGGAGCGCTCAGCCAGTGGGTACCGTCCAGCAGAACCGGCTTGGCGCTCCCAGCTGCCGGCCGCACATGTAATTGTGCACTTCCCTGAACAGGAGAAGAAAGGAAGCGATGTGTCAATAAGCTGAAGGGAATTGTCTCATGTACAAGGAACAGCAAGCTCTGTGTTTTGCCTTGTTTGCTCTGGGATTTTTGCTATTTGTGCTAAATTTAGCATGCCAGAGACTGAGTGCAGCCCCCTCCCTCCCTGAGGGCCACGCTCAGACATGTCAAGTCCTTGGGGTGGGAGCAGCACAGCTAGGGAGATTTGATGAAAAATCTGCTGCAAGGGGAAGTGGTGGAGCTCAAGCAGCTCTTTTTCTTGGATTTTTTGCCTCTAACCGCAGTCTAAGTGCCCTTGCTGCTACCAGAGCTTCTCACCAGGGCATTGTGATGTGGGTGAAAATGGTGCCCACTGCCTCCAGCTCCTCCTGCTCTTCTCTGATGCCTATCCTTGGCCTTAAAATCAAGAACCAAACACGGTTAGAAGGGAAAAACAGGTTTTACCTTGGTATTCATTTTAAGGATCCTTTGTGCACCCCATCCAGATGGAACACTCTGGAATGCACATCGAAAATGTACACACAATAGTTTGGGTATAACATTATAGACCTTGCCAATTAACATATCTAGCAAAGATTCTTCAATGAGAGGCTGAGTGAACCCCCCTCCCCGAGGAACTTTCCCCCCCTGGACAGGCCTATCTTAGCTTACAAAATGTGTTTCAGAGAAGACCTTGGTGTCTGAGGCTTCTAAGATGTTTGGTCTCCTGGCTTAAGGAATATTGGGTCTATGCTATTTATCAAAGCTGAAGAATTAGAAGTATGTGGGCTAAAAGGCCTTTAAGAATACATCAAAGCTATATAAAAGAGTATATAAAGGGGGTATATATAAAGAGCAAAAAATCATCATGGCATCATCTCCAGGCCCTGCCTGAGCCCCCATGTGATGAAAGCACAAAGAACTAGAAATCTTTTCAACACACAGCTATTGATCCTTGCAGAGTTACTAATATAGGTGTAGGTGGGATGATGCATGTGCTGATGTACCTCACCTGTCCAGAAAAGATCATGCAATTCAAGTGCTGATGCAAGGACCTGATTGCTCACTCTGCTGTGTGGTGGGAGTCACACAAGCGTCCTTGGTGGGTATGAAATGTTGGATCTTTATTTACTGGATCAGCCAAAAAGCCCCAGGTCTGATGCTGACTTTACTTCAGTCTTTGCTTTAACTAAATCTCTTCCCTCTTCGCTATGGTATTACCTGTAATGGGGCTGGGGTGAGATCTCCAGGTTGTGTGACATTAGTTGCTGATTTTTCCTGCGCAGTGGGATTTTGTAGTTTTGAAGCAAGGAGGTGAGTGGCTTTCTAACTACATACTCCAAGATTTCTGTTTGTTTTATCTTGCTCAGAAGAAGTTCAAAGAGAGAAGACTGATTAAGAAATGATGATGTGTGCCCATTCTGTTTCTGACTGTCCTTTAGCCAGACCTTCCAAGAGAATTTTATTTGCTTGTGTTATGAACTGAATTTCTTGAGATCCATACTTCCAAGAGGCCATGATATTACCTGGAAATTATTAATTGGGAGATGCTTACTACCTTCTGCTGCTCAAAACCAACCGGAACATATTGTTTGTGAAATGTGAAAGAAAAATGAAAACAGTTTCCTATTTGCTGTCTTTGAAGTTAGGGGGGAAAAACCCCTCAGAGTATAGCTGAATTACCACATAAAGCAACATATCTTTTTTTTTTATTATGTAAAGATCAAAGTAGAGGGAGAGTATTGTGAGGAGTTTACTTTGATGAGTTTGGTTTAAAATCAAAACCTGGTTTGATGGGGGAGATACAGACACAAAACACTACGTGCCACGGATTTGCTGAATATGTTAAAAAGTGCTGAGCAGTATTAAATTAATGCAAAACTGAAGATTACACAAGGGTAAACATTGCAGCTAATGTTTGACTAGAGCTGAGCTGAGGGTTGAGTGCCTCCACTTAATTTACAGACCATGCCCACGGCAACCCCAGGAGGCTGGGAGTGGAGGAGACAGACATTTTATAGCAAAGAGACACATTATTATTTTTAAATTTAGGAAAAAAGAATCTGGCTGAAGTTACTGCTTCTAAACTTTGGGGAGAGGCAACTGAGAGAAAGCAAGAAAGAAAGGTCAGTGAGTGGCTTTTGGAGCTGAAAGATCCGCTAAGTTAATACCCACTAAGTGTGAATGTCTCTAGTAAATGCTAGATCATAAACAGCACTGAGAAGATCAGCGTAAGGTAGAGATTCAGCCCCGAAGGGACTTGCAGACACTGCTCAGGCATGTGCATGAAGAGCTTTCCATGAGTGGTCATTTACATACCCCCAGCACTGACATGGCTGTGAGGAGGGAGCAGGACAGCTGAGGGAAAGCGGTGAAATACAAAGTGGCTTTCAAGTTCAAATGAATATTTGGAAATTATTTCTTCCACCCCACCCAACAATTTCCTTCCGCAGCAAGACGGGCCATCCCCATCACACTGCCTGGTGGCCTGATCCTGCCTTCTGGAATGAAGAGGACAGAAGACTGCTCTTGCTTTGCAACTGAGTGTTTTGTACGAGATCTTCCGCTTACGAAGAGCACATCTGAGCCCCTGAAAACCTGCTGCAATTCCTATTTGTATGAGTGGTGTGAGAAGTGAAAGGAAAGAGCAGAGGGCACCCCCAGGCTGGGACTATAGCTAGTTTAAACTTATTCCTCCAATAACTTTGGTTGGTCATTGAAGCCTGAAGTGACTCTAAAGCATGAGATGCTATGTCTTCAGTAGCACAGCAGTGGATATCTTTAGATTGGGTTTTCATCATATACTTTAATTTTCTAGGCTGGGGGATGACCATAATTGCTGAACAATTCAATGTAATGGAATGGGCTAATTCAGCGCTTTTTACTGCATTTTTCCACATAATATCTAAAATCTCTTTTTCCACCATAACCCATGTTTATGAAAGCAAGTACTTAACCCGCACATTTCCTGGGCTTGAATCATTTCCTTAATAAGGCATAAAATTTTGCAAAATCACTCGCTTTACATTAACACATCATTATAAGGAGATATCAGTGTTTAGCACGTCAGAGGCATACACTAGTCTGTGCAATGTACAGCTACACCACTCAGCTTCAGAGTCATATACCATGGTTTTCAAATAATAATTCTATAAAAACAAGAGCTTTCCTTTCCTTTTCTTTCTTTCCTTATTTTTTTAATTCAGTGTTTTATTCCAAACTGTTATAGGCTGTTCTCTTGCACAGGACGAAGCATGTCAAACATGTTAGCTTTTTTTTTAGTTTTGGCTTTGCATTTGATAAGTAGAAACAAAGCAGCAAGCAATGGCTATGGTTTGAAACATCTATAACCACAGTTCATAAAATAATATTAAAAGATGACAAAAGCCATAAAAATCTCTGTGTTCCCTTTTGTTGCTGTGCTCCGTCAGACAGGCATCTCCTTTTTCAGGGAGTCACTGAAAAAGCTGATATATGGCTTCAAAAATAAAAGATAATGTATACAAACCAGAATTGTTCCTCTTGTGGGGTTGTGAACTCATTGTTCTGCTGCAAGAGAAATGTCTTTGCCCAGTGGCCTGTGCACACAAGGAGAGTAACTCCTGGGAGGAAGTCCTCTGACATTGAAATATTTGCTTGCAGGCATTGACCTAAGCATGTGTTCAGGACCTAGTCTTCATGCAGTTTTCTCTTTGCTACATGAATTTTGGTTTGGAACAAGATTTCTTAAAAGAGGGTTTTGCTGCAACAGCCTTTTGCATAGACAGGGTCACTGAAATAAAAGCTCTTTATCATCTTCCAAGTTGAACGCCCCTCTGTGTCCATCCACTTGAAGGGTCGGTGCAGAGCTGGCTTCAGGGAGTCAGCCTGTGCCTTGCTCTGGCCTTGTGCATTTCTGAGCTCTGTTAACTTAAACCAATGTACACACGAGGTGCTTCCTAGGGGAAGGTCTTACAGCTCTTGAAAAGTTAATACAAGTTGGATCTTGCTTCATTTCTCTTCGGGAACAGGACTCAGGTCTGCCTGCATTGCAGGTGCTTGGACCATCTATCCCAGGAGCCAACTCTTGCTCACAGGAAGGCCACTCAGCAGCTTTGTTCCTGTCAAAACCATAGCACACTCAGGTTTACATGAATAAAAATCTATAAGATGTTATCCTTTCATGAGCCAACACAAATCAGACTCTTAGCTGGTACCCCTGAACCTTCTCCTATTTTGTGAGCATACAGTCTGGGTTTTGACCATTCAAGACATGTCAGGATGAGCACAACAGAAGATAAAAAGAATAATAGGTTTAATGAAGACCTGAGCGATACAGGGTTAATGAAAACTAAACACAAGAAGGCTAGCCACAACCAGAATTAGCTCTAGTAGTCTGCTGGATCAGTTCTGGAGAGTGTGTTCAGGGTTAGGATGAGTGGCTAGCAGCATATTACTACGGTGAGGCTATTTGTGTGGGACTGGGCTTAGTTCACTTGGAAATGTGAAATCATAATTATTGGGTTCTTTTCAGTTTGAAGCAATCCAGAAATGATGCATCTTTTGAGTGTGGGGGAGGAGATTTGCCTTCTTTTCTTTCTCTCTTGCTCTCTCTCTCTCACATGTCCTTTTCTACTTCTGATCCTAATGCGTGGCAGTAAATAGTACTGTAAGAATTATTCTTACTGAATAATTTTGTTGATATATTTCACCCTGAAAACTCTCCAAGCACGTTATTTCTCTTGAAAATGTTTGAAAAATGCTACTAACTGTAAGCCACATGGTATGGTTTTCCTTGCCTAGTTGGATGACTAGCTGTGTGATGATGACACTAATGGGAATGCTCAAATGGGTCAGAAATGTGAAGCATGTCAGGGTCTTGCCAATTTTTCCTGAGTCATGGCATTTCCACCAGGTCAGAGCCTATTCCTTTGGCTTAAAAAAACCCAAACAAATAGGAAATTTCATCTCTTTCATTAATTTCAGAAAATCCCACTCACCCTTCCTCTGGCTGTTTATTTTCTTGTGTTCTGGATGAAGAGCAGCCCATGAGAGCCCCAGCTGGCTGAGTTCATCCCAATTTCACTTGTAGTTGTGTAAGGGACACTTGTTCCTATGTATTTCCTTTAGGCACAGTAGAATACAGAAGCCCTACCAAAGGGTTTGGGAAGAGCAGCCTGAGCAGAAATCCGGTGAGCCTGCTGGGAGAGGAGGTGTCACACATGCTCCAGCTAAGTGAAAATCTTCAGAGCTCAGGCTTTATTCCTGGACAGATACTCCCACAGTGGATAACAAGGAACTGTGGATGTTGCAGATAAATAACAGCTTAAACTGTGAATGCAACAGACAGAGGAGAATTGTGTGTGTGTTTTGTGCATGTGAATGGTCCAAAATGAGCTTTTGAACATCATGCAGAAGCCTGCTGCTTGCTAGCTGCAACTGATACATGCTGGTTATCAATTTTGGGGTTAAACAGAAGTTTCACGCCCTGAATTCTCCCATTAATAAAGAGATGTGAAGCAGAGACGCCTGTTAGGAGACTGACAACATATTGTGCTTTTGCACATAAACTATTTAGATTGTGAAATGTAGGGCTTGGAAAGCAGAATTGCCCAAAATAAAGGTCTCCCATAAAGAAGTGGCAATGAAAAAGAGAAGAGGACTAAGAAATAAGATGTTTATGATCCTGGCAGAAGGAAATTGCCTGGTAGTGGGAAACAGCCCCAGGCATCAGGGAGATGGGGAATCATTGCCACTAGTCCTGCTCAGTCAGAGCCCAAGCAAGAGCATCAAGAAGGTTGTGGGTGAAAAATCCTATGTGCAGACCAACCACGTGTGTTATTTTCCATAAGCTTTCCTTGGCCAGCCAGGAATATGCAGAACTTGGTGACTGTGCTTTCCCTTCAACCCCCATACACCTCCTTCTACCCCTGAATTAAGCTAAGAAGGCCAATTTGTGTTTGCAAACTGATTTGCAATATAGTGATGCAATGATACAGTGTTTAATCAGATAGTGATATAATCTTTAATCCAGGCAGGCAATGTATAAACATGCAACATGCATATCCCTGTTTTGAGGACTCCTGTTGAGGGAAGCAGACAAATGACAAAAAGTCACAGCAAGGAGAAATAATAGTCTCCAGGTTCGTAAAAGGTCAACAACGTGACAGGTCTAACTCCTCCTGGCACTGACCTACTGCCACCTGACATTTTTGTCCTGGTAAACAACTATTCAACACCAAATGCCTCGAGGCTGTCAGGTACCTTTAGCATCAAATGTTTAACTGAAAGCACTGCTAGTTTGATATGGTTCTCTGTACCTTACCCACGGCCGTATTTCCACATGATATTTTTATCATGTTCAACCACACATGGTTACACTTTGGCTGAGAAATGCTCTAAAAGGTAATTTGTAATTTGGAGAAAAATGTTTTTAATTAGAAGACTTTTAAAAGGTGCAGAATGATCTGAGGAGTGAAAAAATCCCAGTGAAGGCCTGGAAAACCAGGGAAAATGTTGATCATGTCACTGTGACTGAACTTTACCAGAGAGAAAAAAAGGGCAGTAAATAAACTAAGAGTAACACGCATTTCTTTATGTGTTTCTTTCTTTACCTTGTGTCTTTCTTGATTAATTCCTTGCTTGCTTTCCTTCTTGACAATCTCCCCTTCTCTCCCCTCCTCTCTCCTGCTCTCTTCCTTCTTCCTAGCTTTAATGAGGAAGGAGTCAGGTTGGTTATATCAGATGGTGGGACGGATGGAGGGAGCATCCTGAAGCATCCAGCTTACATCAGGATTTTTATCTCCTGCTCTGCTGTTTCAACATGAGAATTAGATCCTACCTGTTGCTAGTGCTGGTGATGGTGGTTTGAGGAGGTTTGTCTAGTTACCTCTTCCTTTTCCAGCCCACAGGGACCTAGACAAATTGAGGCTTTCTGTTGGAGCCCTGGTTCACAGTTTAGGGAGAAGCTGCTGTCTGGACTGTTTCTGTGGATGGAGAGCTGGCCATGGGCTCTCTCAGCAAAACACTGATGGGTTTTGGCAGTGCAGAGCTCACAGGTGACATGTCCTTACCCAGCTCAAGGTGCGGATGCCCTCTCTGACAGAGAAGCAAAAAACTGAGAAAAAGCCAAGATGGTGAAAAAGAGAAAGAGAGAGGGTATGGGAGAGGGCAGGAAAGAGAAGGAGACATTAAAAAACAAACAAAAAAATGTTTAAAATGTGAACTCACAAAGAATCTTTTATTGAGGAATCTTGAGCTGAGCATAGCACCAGTAAGGCAGCGGCAAAAGCACACAGGCAGGTTAATGTCCCTAAAACAAAGCATGAGCCAGGAATAACAGAGTCATACAAATAGCAAGCTGCAGCTCTCAGAAAGACTGCAAAGTAACCCATCATTAGATTTAGCAATCACTGTATATACAGAAGTACCTTCCCACTTCCCAAGAAGCTCTGGGATGCACAGACCAGGCTTTTGCTCCAGATGACAACCCAGTGTTGGGGTGAGGGAGTGCCCAAGCACAGAAGAGGGGCTCAGAGCCCCAGGAGCTGAGGATTCTCTGCTTCACTGGTACAGCACCAAACTAGGGATTGGCATGTAAAAGTCCCTGTGAGAAAATCAGAAGGGTGGCTGTTCAGGTAACATCACAAAGCTTTGTCAATATGACGAAGTAATGAGCAGGACAAAGGCTTTTTTTCTTGCTCAATTTTCCTATCTTCTGTGAGCTTTTTTCAGGTGTTTTTTGGACAGTGAAATTTCTCTTTATGGCAAACTAGAGATGTTTCATGAAGAGAAAAGAGATAGATTGTCTTATGTTTTAAAAATGCAAAAGGAGCCAAAACTTACTTTTTGAAGTATTTCACATTGTATTTTTGTTTATAAATGACTTCTTTTGTGGGTTTTAAGTGCTAGTTCTTCTCCCTGACACATGTTCATTTGCCTTCTGACACACTGTGCATATACCAAGCTGTTTCTGCAAGAAATATAGACTGAAAACAACCAATATTTTTAGGGGCAGTGGCAGATATTTCCCTGCTCCCCCATAACATTTTATTACAGTGAAAGCACAAAGAAAACCACCTGGATATGAAATATTGTGCCTGAAAGGATCCATGCAGATGGAGAAATTTAAAAATTACAGGAATGGCTCAGTAATCTATTCACATGTATAACAGCATCCATACAGCAAATGGTACCCTGTGCAGTCACTGGGAACACAAGGGCCCATCTCCTGGGCTCTCTGCATAGCTCTGCTTTTTCATGGTCTCATGAAGGCACTGCCAGGTTTTGAGAAAGCAAAAATGTAGTGCAGGCAATTAGAAGTAACTTAAGTAAAAGACTCAGACCCTGAGGAGGTCATCATCACTGTTAACTGAATATTTACACACCTCTCAGAGCAGGGTCTGGCTGAGCGGGGCTGCTCAAGAGCAAAGACTGACACTAAAACAGGATTGCCAAAAGAGCAAGGATTTTCACTGAGTTGGCCAAGATCAAAGGAAAATGGCACTGTTGGGCTGACCAGGCTGTAGTAAGCTGTACCTGTGAAGCAGTAATTCCCTATGTGGTCTATCTGTAGTTTCTTGCAGGATGAGGCTTGTAATTTTTTCTGAGAGATTTGATGATTCAGAAAAGTAAAATTAGTCTCTTTTTCTTGGCATGAATACTCTTTTCAGGATGTTCCTCTGCCCAAGACTGAAAATGCTTTTCTAGAGATGAAATTTGAAAGGTTATTGACATGCAAATGAGAAAGCAAACAACCAGCCAGGCAGTGAGAATGGAGAAGACATCTATCCCTACAAAATTATGTGGATGACATAATGGGAAACCAAGAGAGTCTCGGAAGTACACTGAATTTACGATATACACAGTGAACATGCAAGGGACAGAAGAAAAATAGCAGAAGGTGTGCATTCATTGTCTGCAACCCAAGGGCTTTTTCTAAAGAATGTACTAGATTCGTAAGGGTAGGAAATCCTCAATTAATCCTCTCAATGTGGAGATTGACATATGTGTTTGCTATGAATTAGAAGGAAAAAAGAAGAAATAGCTACATCAGAGTCCCAGGATCGCCTCCATCCCAAGACATTATAACATGGGCTTGCTTTACACACAGCTCCCTCTTGAGTAGGGAGACTGGTGACTGGAGAGAGGTTTGGCTTTGTTTGCCCCAGGGAAGGACATTCTCCTCCTGCCACCTCCCAGCTGCCCCCATGTTTGTGCGAGTGGAGAAGGCACTGGGTTGGGTGGTTGCAACCAGAATATGGTGCTACATCTTTATTTAACACAATTATTAGTGATCAAACAAACACAGTTCCCAGCCTCAAATCCCTGATAATCTACTGCCTCTCTTGGGCCTGTTCCCACTGCTGCTGCTTTTAAACCCTTGTAATGCCATTGATTTTGGTGGAGTTAATCTGAAAGGTACACACATGGGAGACAGATAAGAATCACTTTACTCCTGTGCTGAATGACACAGTCTGCACTTCATAGCTGGGAAATGTGTATGTTTAGTGACACCACCACACACTTGGGATAGTACATGTTTGAAATTACAGTAATCTGAATTGAATATTCCAAGCAAAACCACTGCCAAAATACACACCCTTTTTGGTTGCAGTGATGGAGGGAAGCCAGTACTCCTCATTCCACCCCCCACAAAGACTTCACACAGAGTCTTCAAAAAGTTACTGAATGGGTAAAGTGGGGGAATGTCATCATCACCTGACAGTAATGACTGCATTTCTTGGTAAATAATTACCAGCTCCCAATTGCAAACGTGAGCCGCTTAAACTTCTGTAATTCATGGCAACATGCTTGCTGCCTCCAGAGATAAATGACAATTTTTGCTAGGGTGTGGGTGACAGAACCATCTGTGCTGATTTGCAGAGAAGCCTCCAAAAGCCCTAATTTATCAATATTATGTTCATCTTTCTGCCCATCTCCATCGGCCCCAGCTTATCTGGAGAATGTCTTGTTCCTCCCTCCCAGCGCAGGTCACCAGGACAGATCCTCCAACGCACTCACCCA
This sequence comes from Aleadryas rufinucha, assembly GCA_013397815.1. Lineage (NCBI taxonomy): Eukaryota > Metazoa > Chordata > Aves > Passeriformes > Aleadryas > Aleadryas rufinucha. The sequence goes on along the minus strand of VZTH01015250.1, from coordinate 242,114 downwards.
GCCCTGCAGCACCAGTTCCTGTTTGCCCACAGTGCTGGATGGGCTATTTCACCCACGGGCTCTCTGGTGACCCCCTGTTTCAAGAAACCACTGATGTTCCTTGCCTGGTTTTCAGCAGCACAGTGTTCATTGTGAGCCCAGCAGACATTATTCACTTTTTGCCTGGAGGTACAAGGCGTCTCGGTAAGCTCGCAGAGCAGCGATACTCCTACCTCAGCATTCACATCTCTGCCTTGGTCCGAGTGACTCATATACAGTGCTACAGCTGTTTCAGAGTTCTCTCTCGCTCTATTTTTTTTTGGTTAAAGCCAGAGATTTTGGTGACTAAAACTTATGTAAGTAATCTAAACCCTAAGTATTTACAATGTAAAAGCACCACAAGAAACCTCTCTCAGACCTTAAGCTTCTGTAGGATTTAATTTGGGGAAATTTTATTTGAAAATGCAATATCCCCAGACCCCCCTTTCTTTCTTTCCTATGCAGAATGAAAAGAGCAGATCTTGGATGGAAATACACAATTTATAAAAATGAGCTTACCTCATTTGTGTAAGAAAGGAAAGACTGTCAGCCTTGGTTAGAAAGCAGTAATTCTTACAAGGAGTCAAATATGGTTTAATATTATTGTTTTCTTTAGGCCTGAAATGATAGAAGTTTTCAAAAAAATAAAATAAAAAAATGAAAAATGAGTATGCAACTCAGGAAATTATTCTGAGAACTACTGCCAGGCCTGTTAAAAAACCCCTCCAAATGTCCAAAATAGCTTGTCCGTTTTAGTATTGGAAACCTTTCAAAATGCTTAGAGGAGGCACTATCAAACTATGCTGCATTCTGAATTTTACTATTATGGCCAGCTACAACTCTACAACAACAGACTTATAGTGAAATATCACAGTGATGAATCAGGTTCCTTTATCTGTTTTCTTCATTCAACCTTTCAGCTCATGCTCCTTGGCACAACAGTGGGATATGATCCATATAAAATTGACTCAAATTATTTAGTTGAACTGGTACAAGATGTGGTCACTCAGACTGATTTAAATCTGTTCTATATCAATTTAGTATAAATCATTTCCTGATCACATTAAGCTAAATGAATACAACTCAACTTTAAATGTATTCCAGTGTTTGCACTGGCTTAACTAATTTGATTTTAAAACACACCTTTAATTAAACCAGTGCAATTCTGAGTGTGGAAAAGGCTTTGCAAGGCAGAACTGCTTGTCTGTGATAATTGGCTAATATTTTGCTGCCCTGTTCTGCTAATTGAGACCTGTAAAATACAGTGAAAAAGCAATGCTATGCCTAAAAAGCGTGACAGTAGGTGAGACTTTGAAAAAATGTGGTGTCCTTGCCATGGCTTGGGGCAGTCCAGATGTGGGAAGATAGTTCTGGCTTGTCAAAAGACAATTAACATATTTACAGGAAAGAAGTGTTTCATTTATGAAACATGCCACTCTCCTCTAGAGAACCAATATCAGTTGGAGAAAGCAGCTCTACCTGCGGCTTGAGGGTTGCTTCAGTCATTTTTTTATTTTGTTTCCATAATTTTTACTTGGCTGTTCTGATTATTTCTCACAATTTTGTTAGCAAGGGAGTTTTTTTTTCCTGGAAAAGAGTGACCATTTTCACAACTTGGAGAAACATTATAGGAAAGATTTACTCACAAAGAACATGTGAAACTTGCAGTTTATCCTGGGGTTAGAATTGTGACCCTTCTTTGGGTTGCTGGCATGGGTTTATTTTGCTATCTCCACGAACATTGTTGAGTATATTCTGCTAGTCACATAAATTCTATACTTGACTCAAACTCAGAAATTTGCACAGTCTTTTTGGGTAACAGCCCACAGGTATTAGAAACATATGTAATCTCTAAATAATTGATGCTCCAAATAACAGACTAGCCAGGAAGCCTATGCATTGTCAGTGCCATATTGCTAGCAGGGAACTGAAATGCAGAGAAACACAAAGCTGAGATCCAGCCCCCTTCTCTTGTGCATCTTGCACGTCACCAGGTGGCCATGCACATCTGCCTAGTCTGGTGGGAGAGGTGGGTGGGAACAAAGAGGGGCAGAGAGAGAACCACTCAGGATCACTTTAGTTCCTCCATCATTCTGCAGATCCCATAGGGACATTGAGAATTCAGATGCTAATGCAAAGAAAGCACACATCCAGGGCCTCTTCTCTTGCTGTGAGATTAAAGCCTGAAATCACCCACATTGGGCTGTTACTCTTTGTGTTGTAATGGTGCCATGATTTCCAAATGATGGTCAGGGCTGAACACTGTAAGCACGTTAGGGACCCTATGAAACCCAAGCCCTGGCCGCTGACACTGAAGAGCTCAAGTGGTAAGATGTAGAAGGATGGGGAGAAAAACACAGGCATGAAGAGAGAGCGGCTTAGGCAAGATCAGGCAGTAAGCCGGTAGCAGTGACAAAATTAGATGAAAATAAAGTCCAGTGTAAGAGACCATTCATTCACCATTTGAGAACTAGGTGTGAGACGGCCTTGGATGGGGCTCAGATCTGTTCACATACATGTGTAATGAAGACAAGCTAGAATTTCAGTCTTCAACCAGAAATAACACCTCAACAAACCAGCCTTGCTGATGCTCCTGCTCCTGCTCTTCCTGTCACGAGGCATATGATACGACCCCTACTCCAATTTGCACAGAAGTCTGAAACTTGGACCAAAGTTTATCTTTGTTAATGATCTGAAAAAAGTCTGGGCAAAGTAGGTGTGGAAGAAGAATGACAGGGACCAGTGTGAGGCCAGGTAAACATAGCTGAATGTGGAGACAATTGCACACACCCTTGCTCTGCTGATTGAAGGTGATCTCCTAGCAAAAGATCATCATTCCTCAAAGGACTTGATCATAACTGCCATTGGAGTCTGTGCAGAGGCTCCTACAGATGTCAGTGGTACTGAATCAGGCCTCTAGAGAGAGTTTGTGTTATTCTGGTGAATAAAAATATCTGTGTCCAGTGCCCATAGATGCAAAGTTAACAGTGGGGTGCTGCTCTACAGGTCCACGAGTTAACACTCATGAAACTTCAGCTCCACACCAGCAACACACCCACATTATTCTTGTAAACTCCTGAGTGGAAAGTTTCCAAAAACAATACCAGAAAATACATATCTGTCCTTCTCTTTGTGATAGGCAGTGGTGCAGTTGAGGGTAGAGCTGGTTAGACAGAGTATAATCACTTTTTATTTTTGGAGGCAAATGTTTGCCTGCTTTTTGGCAGCTGTAAGTGTGGGTACACTAGGAATAAAAACAACAAACCAACTGCCTTGTTTACCTTACATAGCTTCCAACCCTTTCACTTACTGAAACTATCCTGAAGGTGGTACCTTTTATGGACACCACAGTATACATGATGGTGCTGTGATAGAAGCCTTGATAATATCTCAACTGCTCAATAAACCAGACATTGACTTCTCATAATTGTCTGGGATACAAATTAAAGAAAACAAAAGAAAACCAGAACTTTACCTACAGACTCCTTTTCTCCCCTTGCAGGATCTATTCTTGAAAGTACCAAGGGTGGCTGGGTCTCTCATCTGGCTTCTGTCTGACTTATTTTCCCACTGAAAAGCATGAAACGTCATTGCTATTCACAAGAGTCTGTCTTCGTGTCTTTGGTTTCCAGATTTGAAGCCACGTTGACATAGACATACAAGTGACAAAAGTGTTGTGGTAAGTCTTATCTGGCAGCTGACTTGCTGAAAAGGACCAAAATGGAACAATCAATTTGCTGTATCTGCATCAGATGACTGTCCAACAGTCAGGGTTTTTAAAAAGAGATGCCCAAAGAAAGAGATCTTTGGGATGTGCAGAGGTACGTGAAAAGTTGTCTTATTCCTAAAGTAGCTACCAAAAACATAGTAATGAGAAAAACCAGTTTAAATTAAATACTTAAATATTGGTTCCTGGACCTTACATGGTCAATTTACAGAGATAGGCAAGAGATTAAGGTAATAATTTATTTACATTTTGCTTGGGACTGCATTAAAATAGTATGGCCTGATCTTACACCTGATGCAGTGAATGGGCATCATTCCATGGTCATTCATCGGCTTTGGATCAAACCACCATGTATCATTCACCCTCTTTTGCTCAAAAGCCAGAGAATGTCAGTGTCAATACAAATTTGTTTTGGTTTTTCCTGTCATGCATAGCCAGTATGGTTGCAAAGGTAAGGGCAGAAAATATGTTTCCAATTAACATTTTTCAGTGATTTTTTTATAAAATATATGTCTAAGACAACTTGTTTTCGCTAAAATTCCAATCAGCTTTGTGGGTTGACCCACTACTAGTGAGAGGTGCCTTACTTTTATATTCCCTGATTTTGCCTGTTTTAGTTAACTTTAATGTTTTAGGGAAGGGGATCCTTCTCCATTGTTTTCTTTTGTTTCTTAAACAAAGAGGGCACAGGAAATACGTGGATGTATTGTTTGGAGGTTTATTTTTGCAGAGTTGCACAATTTTTGCACTATTTGGCAGGAGAACTTCAAAGTTCCTCAAGGAGCCTTTGTCAAGGATGTAAGGATCCATTGTAACCCGATGCATTGCAGCTGTGCCAAGAACCTGAGGACCAATCACGTTAGAATCCATCTGTCCAGGGGACAAAAACTGAAGGAGGCAAAGGTCCATTTTTGAAGCATACTCATAGTTTCTTAAAATTCAGGAAGGTCCTGATCAAAGACTGACTTTATTTCCTAATAGATAAAGGAGGCAGATACAGAACTTGCTTGTCAACCTAGGTCCAAACTTCTCCAAAGCTGATTTTGGGTCTAAATAGTTCTGCTCCTTAAATATCTGGAAAGAGGCTCAGTGGAGAACTCAGACTCCAAGAGTTATAAGATGACATAATATGTTATCGTTTCCTATTTCTCCACTTTTATGTTAAAAGCACCCATCATGACGACTCCACACACTTGGGTAATTATTTTAAATATGCACAGAGCTATGGATAAAAATCCAAGTATCTTAATTTGTCCTACTGCAACGGTTCCTGTGCCAAAGCAAAAGGCTTTCTCAACTTGAAATCTTGATTCACTCAACCTGTCATCTCCAATAAAAACTAAGAAAACAGGTGGATCTTGCCAGGATGCCCCCAAGTCAATGAGTTTGAGGTTTTTCATACAAAGAGGGTGGAGGCATCTCCAGAATGGAGGACCCTGCAGGAAAAAATGCCTGCTATCAGTGCCTCCTTCCTAAACAAAGGACTTTTTTTGGTCAGGATTGCACCTGTGGCAATATCATATGTGGGAGGAAGATCTCTTTAATAGCCACGAGGCAAGCATACTGGCTAAACCCATCAATTCCTCTTTGACACTTTATATTCTGTCTTATGTTCCAGTGGTTGTAAAACACTAGCCTTTTGGAGCTCTTCCACACTGGAAAATTTCATCGTGATAAAACACAACCCCGAGGAATCCTGGTAACTAAGACAATGCTAAACATGCTGTTAAACATTGAACACAGACAGGGACTGTAATGTTTAACATCACATCAGCTGGTTGTGGTTAAGCCCATGGGCTGACCAGCTGCCACAATGCTGAACATGATGGTGTCTGCCTGCACTGAATATTTAGCGGTGTGTTAGCAGCCCTCATTCCCAAGGGTCTTTTTTTCTTGCGTGATCTGGTTTTCTAGCCCAGGCACACGTTATACTGATATACACGACAGTTGCAAGATACCAGATTAACCAGATTGGAACAGTTTACATGGTGCTTGGATTTATGTCAAGGACCTCAGTCTTAGTTCAGCTCCTGACTAGAGCAATCACATACAACCCGTTAGTTCATACTTTGCCTTTGTTCCTGCACACCGTGTCTCTGACCCCAGCACAGCTGGATTGTTATTGCTTTGGACTGATGGGGAAAATAGCAGACACATGGCACCCTGACAAACTTTGGGTTGTTTTACAGAGGTCTTATCCTAGCATGGGAGAAAGGGGAGACAAATGCTTGAACAGTATTTATGTACCAGCAAGATGGTGAGGAAAGAAATGACAAGCATCTGCTTTCCCTCACGTGACTGGGCATGATGTATTGATAGTAGTCTCGGCTCTGTAATGTAAAAGGATAATGCAAAGTTAACTTTACTAATGGATCAGTTCCAGGACTATTTCAGCTCCAAGAAATATGTGACATTTGGATATCTCTTTTTATTTATTACTAGATATCAGACTCCTGCAGATATGCAGAAACAATAGATCAGTATGTGAATGGTCTAAAAATTAAGGCCAAGTTTGGGATTTTGTGCGGCATGATGCATGACAAACTCCCCTCAACACTATTGGGATGACCAGATATTTGGCTTATGAAAGGGAAAATAAAAGCATTCAACAAGTGAAACCACTGCTTTCCCTGAACATCAGGGAAAAAAAACCCCCAAAACCCCAACAAATGAGACACATAGCTTAAAGGTAGGAAATGGAAACCTAGGGAAGTATTATTAAAATAGCATATGGCCTGAGAGATGGTCAGCTCTTATTGCAGCTTTTCCATAAGCAGAAGAGCTGTTTAGAGTCTTTCTCCTCTCTTTAGCTCTGATTTCCCAGTGGCTGAAATTATACCTTCAGCTGCACTACATAACATTTCAAAGTTGTTGGAACTTAAGATTCTCTACACCTGTCAAATTTTACTGAAATTAATCAGTGGCTTCTGTTATAAAGCATAAATTATGAAAATATTGAAGCAAATGTTAACTTTGTTTTTCCCAAGAAACTCTCCTAAAAGGAATATATTACATTTTAGTTAATGACGTATTTTTCTTTTTTCGGAGTTTTTGATACTGTGCTGGTTTTGGCTGGGATAGAATTAATTGTCTTCACAGTGGCTGGTATGAGGCTGTGTTTTGGATTTGTGCTAAACACAGGGTTGATAATACAGAGATGTTTTTGTTGTTGCTGAGCAAGGATTACATATAGCCAAGGTCTTTTCTGCTTTTCTTACTGAGACACCGGTGAGGAAGCTGGGGGTGCATGAGAGGTTATGAGGAAACACAGTTAGGACAGATGATCCAAACTGACCAAAGGGACATTCCAAACCGTGTGAAATCATACTCAGTATATGAAGAGGGGGAAAAAGAAGGAAGGGGGTGACATTTGGAGTGATGGCATTTATCTTCCCAAGTCACTGTCACATGTGATGGGGTCCTGCTCTCCTGGAGATGGATGAACACCTGCCTGCCCATGGGAAGCAGTCAATTAATTCCATGTTTTGCTTGTGTACATGGCTTTTGCTTTCCCTATTGAACTATCTTTATCCCAACCCACGAGTTCTCCAGCTTTTACCCTTCTGATTCTCTTCCCAATCCTGCTGGTGGGGAAGTGAGTGAGTGGCTGCGTGGGGCTTGGCTGCTGGCTGGGGTGAAATCACGACAGACACTTTCTTACATTTTTTTCTATAATTTTTGTAAGAAGGAAAAAGCAGTCAGTAAAAGAGCTGGTATTTGTCATGTGGATCCAAACCGAAGAAAGAAATGTGGAAGATATAAAGGGCGAGTTTGAAGTGCGTATGAAACTGAAGATAGGGCTATTTGCTATTGAAAAGTATGTAGAAGATCCAGACTGCAGAAATTCTGCATAGAGGAAAGGCTGGGAGAATGAAGAGGACATAACCACAGCTTTCACTATGCCAAGGAAACACTACAGGTGCTACTGAGGTTTGTGGAAGCTCTCTGCTTGTCCTTGGCAATTTGCAAATCTATTGCCAAGGCCGAACAACTCTTCCCACTGAAAGGGAAGAAAGAGTACTGGCGCACATTTATAGCTAATGCCAATTTGCCTCATCCAGATAAGGATTTAATTTCGAAACTTCATCGCCAAAAAAATCCCATTTAACCTAAATTCCATCACTGTGTCTAAATCAAGATGTTCCTAGCTCTCGCTGGACCCCAGAAGTGTTTGGGTCTAAAGGTGCACAGGGACTAAACTGGAGTTTAAGTGAGATTAATTTGGGTCAAAAGGATCATGGTATGGTGCTGTCTGAATTTCCCCTTTACTCCAGGCATCAATAGATCTAGTTCTGTATCCCTGACACCCCAGTGTTCTGAAGGAGAAGGAGGTAGGCACTCCCCAAGAAAAAGAAGAGACAACCACCATCCTGCTTTTCTAGCCCCAGAGTATGTGGGAGGGTGAGATTATTATTTATTATCTGTTTTTCTGTAGTCCTTAGGATCTTTTACACTCACAGTTGTACTCTGATTTTGGAAAGGGAAAAACAGTTGTGCATAAAGAGGCTGTGTCATCTCAAGTCTGAAAGAATTGCACCCTAAACACTCAGTATTTTCTGCTTGCAAAGAAATCACAATCACAGATTGTGAAAACCCCTCTTGTCTAGCCCCAAAGTTACGCTGTCTAATGGGATAGCAGAGTAAGCAAGCAGAACTGCTGAAGGATTTACTTGCTGAGCCAAAAAATCCTGTAAGTAGTTAACGAGTGTTCAGCCTTGTTGAACTTTCATAACACTGCCATTGATAACCAAGTGGGACCTTCATGGCACAGGATGATGGAAAAAAAGTGCTGGACTTGCCCTTTCTCAATTACAAGAAGCCTCTTAAGCCCCAGGTGGTGAAAGATGTCAAAGCTAAGATGCCAGTAAAAAGAGACAACTGAAGGCAAAGCTTTTGCCCATTTTCTTTGATAAAAATGTAGCAAAGCTACAAATGGGGTGGTCTGGTAGCATGTGCAGTAGGAGTTATATCTGTGAATCTGGGGTGCAAGACCACAGAAAACAAAGAGAAGCTCATGATCCTGAGGGAAAGCTTTCCTCTTCAAGCATTTGGGTGATAGTGTAAATGATATTGTGAGTAAGAGGCTGCAGAAAGGTTAAACCAAGGGCATTTATGCTTTTATTTGTAAGTTAAGCCAAAGACTTTTATTTTCTCTTCTTTATATATGCAGGTTCAATTTTAATTTGGCCCTTGGTATTCAAAGTGCTTGCTTCTTTTTTTTTGAATGAAAATTGGGATTGAGTATGTTTTAAAAGGGTTTTCATTTGGTAACTGCTTTAAAACTAAAGGAAGCTATCACTCAAGACCAATTTTTATAAGTTCTTTTTCCCACAATGGAATGGGTTCAGGTAAATATATCTCTAATAAGACTACCATTACCCAAACATTTATGCCGTTTTCTTCCACGGATATGAAACCCAGTTGGAAACACTCAGTTTTTAAAATTTTCTGTTACAATTCCAAATTTATGACTAGTGAGAACCTAATTAGATTATTCCCTCTCTTCAGGAGTTGATGAACATCCCCAGTTATCAGGATGCATGTGGGCTGATTGATCAGAGCGGGATGGCCAAATTTCTGAGCTTCATACCAAAATATACAAAGAGTCGAGAACTATCAGCTGTCCCATGTGTCAGAGGGCTGTGGGAAGGGAAAACCCAGGAGTAAGAACTTTGCAGAGATCCCACCACTGCCCACTTGCTCCAGGCTGAGCCTGCAGCTGATGATGCCTGGGGTTAGCAGTGACATTGGCCAGAGCTGCTCTCCTTGCTCACCTTCTCTCCCAGCTGGAGAAGCAAATTACCCAGCAGCTTTGGTGCTGCCCTTACACTCTTTGCAGACACATATAGCTTGAATCAAGATGCTCCTTCATCCCCTGGTGTGAGCTACCATTACCAGCTCAGGGTGTTTAATACGGCAGGTTATGAGAGCACATGAGCTTTCAGCAGCTGGTCTACACTGGATTATCCAGCTTTAGAGTAAAGGCAAAAATACAGAATATATGTAGATTGGGTCTAAGAACATAAATTTTGAGTGGGATCAGAGTGGGAAGAAGAAGCCAGTGGCAATGTGGCCATAGAGCATCCAGGCAGGGACTGTGCTGATCGATGCAGACTCTACGGTGCTGCACCAGCTGGGATGAGTTGCTTTGAGACCCAGAGAGGCTGGTGAGGCACCTTGCTGTGCACCTCCAGAACCACAGGGCTTTCCAGGCAATCTGCATGGCCACCTTGCTGTGAGTAGGTACAAACTTCTTGTGATGCGTCGTTGTTTGCTTTTACAAGGGTCTGTTTTCTGTTTTGCATGCAGCAGAACAATGCAGCCAGCAGGCAGAGGGACTGTATTCATGCCACATAGATGTACAAATCCAGCTTCCCCCTTGACAAAGTGCAGTTTGTTGTGCTGGTGAGGGAGGTCACAGGCAGCAAAAATCTGCAAGTGCTACATCTAAACCCTTCATTTCCAGATGTGTGCGCAAAGCAAGTTCCCACTGTTTATCTTGATAGGTGGTTTCTCTCTGAAGTACCACATTTGTGCATGGATCTGTAATAATGCAGGGTGTCTGCAGTCCTTCTGACTATTGCCAGATCTGCTGAAGAACAGTGAGAAGATTATGCTTTCCTCTGAATTCAGTAGAGGTCTCCAAAGAGTACTTGCATAAAGAGACTCAGTCCCAGGAAGCCTGTAATTATCAGCTAAATAAATAATTTAGTTAATACAAACTCTGGGCTAGATCCCAGTCTGACTTGGCAGTTTTATTCTGTTCTGGGAGGTATAAAACAGTGCCAAAAGCCCAAAATCTGGCCTTCAGGGATTGTTCTTTTGTACAAAAGTCCAGGTGTTATTCAGAGGGGAGGACCTAGCCTTGCAGGTTAGCAAAATCCTTCAGAAACAAATAAGAACTGACGGAACTTAATCTTTTTTCCTCTTCAGTTTCTCAAAAGCTCAGCTCTGTTCCTCACCCCAATCTCCCATCATTTTTTTTTTTCATCTTTACATACCTCTAAATTTCCTGCCTTTTGGCTGGGACCAGGCATGTCAGAGCCAAATACTGTTATAGCTGTTTTTGTGTTGGTTCCAGCCCAACTGGAAGCAGGAAATACTAAAATTCTCCTGGGTAATCCTCTTCTCTGGAGACTTTCAGTCCAATTTTGCAGATTCATGAGTGTTACGTGCTTTAGGCAAAGTTCAGAGAGGCAACCAAAGCCAAGTGCTACGGATCTGTAGACTTGAGATACACAGGGAAGGCAGTGAGTTCTGTGTGCCTGTAACATCCTTTGCTATCTGGGCACTTGCCTGCACCAAACTGCTGCAGTTTCTGTTTAGAGCTGAGTCCTAAATAATACTGTTTCTTCACACCTCTGGAACTTGGTCTGCCCTACTTATTGTGTGAGGGCTCAGGTTCAGGGGGAAGCCAGCAGAAGAGCCGTATCAGGACCTGAAAGCAGAGACTAGAATAAAGCAAGCAGACTGCATCATCCTCAGTTTGTTCCTCATCTTTGTTCCTGAAGCTTTCCCCCTTTTCTGACAGTGATGCTGTGCTGGATTACACCTCCCTGCCAGCAGTGCTGTGTGATGGACTGACCCAGCAGGACACAAGTGGCTGGAGACACTGTTGGTGCTGTACAGTGGCAGCATTGACAATTCAATCCTGTGAAGGGACACCTGGAAATGAACTCCAGCTCTCCTGCGCACAAGTAACATTTGCATTCCCTGTGATGGGCATGGGATACAAAAGCACTGCTAAGCCTTGCTGGACCTCTCCTGCCAGACCCTCTCTTCTGGGCATGGACAGTAAATTCAGACCGGTTTGTTCTGGGAAGAGCCCACAGAGATGACAGTCCTGCAAATACAGCTCCTCTCCATGATGAACTTGAGCTCAGATCTGCTGATGGAAAGCATGTTTAAAGCAGCTGCCGTGAAATGGCACCACTATGTAATGGACATTTCTACTGACAGTGCAAAAATAAAATCCTTTTGAGAAAGGAGAAAAAAAAGAGACTGAGAATAATCTGGGGAGCTGTTGGAGCAACAGGAAAGAATGAGTTAGCCTCATATCAATGTGATTTCTATCACTAGTGCACAAATAATCCTAGAGGGTACCCCTGTCCTCATTATTTGCTCAGCAAACAGCATGGACATGCAAAGATTTCTAGACATCATCCACTGTCAGAGAACCAGGGAGATTTGCTTCTTGAGGCCTGTTTCTGGGGAAAAAAATAACCTGAGCATGTGTTTCTTTGCCAGCTTTGGAGCTGATCAGAAGATATTAATTTAATAAGACTATTCTTCTGTATTGTTTGCATGACATTAGCACAACATTAGTGCTCATTGAAACTGAAGGCCCATTTTAAGTGGCACTGTACCCAAGCACAGTAAGAGACAGCAGTTGCTATGCTTATCAGCTGAACAGACAAAATGTGGTATGTTCCCTTTCCAAACGGGGAATTGATACACATAAATGATGAAGTAATCTGCCCCAAAGATATTCAGTGTACAAACACAAGCATGACAGCCAGCTGCAATACTGAGCCATGGTAAGAGGTTTAACAACACAGAAAACAATAGGTATTGTATACTGTAGGCTTATAAAATAGGACTGGGTGAAAAAAGGTTCTTTTCTACCCTGGGAATTGGCAGATTTTTGTCAAACACAATTTGGCTGAAAGCTGGAATATATGCTTATTGTAATATCTTTTGTTTGGTAGTCCATATTTATTTTAAGGCCAAATGCAAAAGTGGACACGTCACGTGCAGAATCTGTCTTTGACCAAAACCAAGAAGAACAATTTTCACTGAAAATTTGCTTTGGCGAAAAATTTGCAGCCAGCTCTGATGCAAAGTACCTTATGGTAGGTGTTTCTTTTCTGTTTGCTCTTGTATCCAGCTCTGCAATCCTGTGTTGCTTTGGCCCTTACTTGAATACCACCTTCTGCTACTGATATAATGCTGCCAGCTCCAGCAGCTCAAGCATAAATCTTCCTAAATTTGAGCACTGGAGTGTTGTGAGAGAGGAGGAAGAGGAGAAGAGAAGGAAGAGACTAGCTGGGCACAAAGGGAATTAAAATCCAAGTTTTAGAAGACAGGTGTCTGGCTTTGGTTAACAAATTAAAAAGGAAATTGGGTTTTAGCTGTTGTGGTCATGGAGAAAAGCTAGAAAATGTGAAGCTCACGGGCTCAAATAACACTCATCCACAGACAAAGATTCATGATTTTCTGCTTTGTTTGTAGTGCTGGGGGCCAGGTGCACCCCAGCTTGCCATGGGCATTCAGGGCAGGAGCTCCTGTCAGCATCTCTGCCCTGGTACCTGCCCCATGGTGGGCCAGGGCTGTGATGCCAGCAGCTGCCCCTACTTGCGCATGGCCTCCGCACACCTCCAAAACCTGGGCCCCACACACCAGGCCTGGGGAGGAGGAGGAGGAGGAGGAGAAGGAGTGGGAAGGACCAGCTGGCTGCAGCAGTGAAAAACCCGTAAGAAGAACCTTACAAGGACCATGTGTGGACTTCTGTTTGTTTGCAAGCAGCACACCCAGCACTTGCATCACCACTTCTTTTTGGACTGTTCAGGATACTTACGTCTATAGGGTATAGGGCTACTTGTACCCAAAAACTGCATGCTGGTTTTGTGAACCCTAATGCTTCGCCTTAAATTTTGTTACAGAGGTACTAGGAATAGTGTGGAGTTGTGTCTATCAGCTATATCTATCCTAGTCGGAAACAATGCTTCTGTGAACAAACACATGTGCTGATATGCCTAAAATAGTGGAAGATTGTCATGGTTTAAGTGTTTTCATTTTTTTGTGGTTTAACCCCCTGTTCTAGGTACCTGATGCCAGACCCCACCAACACTGCCTCTGAAAAAATTTTCCTCTGTCAAAAAATGGTATCATTTAGCTCTCAGGAACTATTGAGCAACTATTATACACATCAAGATATATGGACCAAATGCTTTTTGATCAAAATAATTTCACAAATTCTAATATGCTAGAAGGATTTTAAAATCAAAGGTAATACCAGATGTTCTGTGACATAAACATTATAAAAAAATGAGTTCAGATCCTCTTCTCTTATTTGCCTCTTATTTTGTATAAGAAGTATACTATGGAGTAATGAAAAGGTTATGCCAAGCATTTAAGAGAAAATTCCCAGCTTCAAATACTACATAAAAATGGAAACGTAAACACAGTTTTCAGAAGGATGTGTCTCCAGGGGCAGACTGGATGGCCCTAATGGTATGAGATGCCTCATTGCACAGGGTATCCTTCACATACAGTCATTTGGGGGACAACATACATTGTTTGTAAATTAATTCCATAGCAGAAAATGGGTTTAAAGGGTGAAAACCACAAAAATGTGGGGGAAAACATTTGCAGATCTGCCCATATTTTTTGAAGTAAAATCAGTTGAATAGTTATGGTAGCATGAAGACTTATTTGAGTGGAAAAGACCAGCATATATGTATTCATGGGGATACTTCACATCTCTGTCTCGTTTGTTTGTTTGTTTGTTTTATGCTGGTTGTATTTTTCCAGTTTGCAACAATAAGTTGTATAAAAACCCTTCTCTTCTCTTTGGGCCTTTGGAATACACCATTGGGATAGGATATTCTCTAATGTAGGAGATGAGCATGTGCTCTACTCACAATGGTGAGTAGTACTCAACATGGTACATATTCCCTGCATGATGGCTTCAAAGTGATTCTCAGGAAAGAGGAGAACCCTTTTTTGTAATGTTCCATGTTGGACATCGCTTGTTTCCTCTGAAGAAATTTATTTTGGAACAGACATCTTAGGTTATAAGTTATTCTTGATGTGAATGCACTCCTGTAAAGGCTGTAAGTACGACCTCCTTGAATGATTTTCAAAACCTTCTGCATTTGGTATTGGCATTTGATGCTCAAAAGGACTATACATGGAACTAGAACACATGTGAGTAACCAATACAGATATGCTGAACAATGAGTCCCACTGAACCAGCCCCACTGAAATGGCCACAAAAATGTTTGTGAATTACTTATCACAATAGGAGAGCTTGAAGCATTTTTATTAAGTGTTTATCAAAACACGATACAGACCATCTGCACGTGTTGTCAGCTATTCTCTATTTGTGATCAAAAAGCTATACTTAATACTGAACATCTCTTCTTCCTTCAATAATTTTAGGATGGCTAATATTAGTGTTTTGTCTGACCTCAGAGAGATGCCTTTTTGTACACTGTTTCTGTGTAAAAATAGACCTATATGGCCTATAGGTTTCTTAAGTTTGAACACATCAGGGGAAGATAAAAACAGACTATACTTTCTTAGCTCATTTTGCTTGTGGAGGTACTTTTGAGTACCCATAAGAAGCTTATTTTTGTCTTTACTGTTTTGTTTTGCAAAAGCTACCATACAAGACCACCTTAGATTCAGGAGAGAGTGTGTGCAAACACACACACACACACACACACACACACACACATATATATATATAATACACACACACACAGTTCTGCAATCATGTATGAACTGTGCTGATTACAACTGAATTGTAAATAGCTCTTCCATCAGGGAATACAAATAGCTCTTCCATCAGGGAATCCCCCAACTCTGCATTACTCTGTATTACAAAAATAGCAAACGAGTCAGGTTTCCCAGTAAACAGGAGCTGAAAGCAATAGCAGGGAGGAAAAGCAACAGCCACAATGAGACTTGTCATGACGAGACTGTCATTATCTTTTTTGTCTGTCAAGTAGGTATTATTAAAGTTACCTCAGTTACTGAGTTATTACTTAAGGGACCAGAGGTAAATCAGAGAGGCTACCACTGCTTTCCATGGGAACAGGGGACTTCGAGCATTTTCTGAGCTATTGATTCACTAAAATGCGCAAGCAGGGAGTTAAAGTTTCATGTGTTGTTTCATAAAAAAGAAGCTGCCACTGGATGGTAAATTACCTGTGGAATCCTCCTTCTGGGAAGTCCAGTCCCTTTCTTGGCTGGTCAATGCATCGCACATCTGGGCCTGACCCTTATGTACAGGTAAAAAGGTACCATCTAGGACTGTTTGAGAAACTGGGTTTTTGATTGCCCCCTCCCCTGCTCCCCCCCCCCGTTTTTCTAGAAGAAGAAAAGATAATCCGGAAGTTGATTCATGTTTTAAACCCATGACAACCCAAGAACTGAGGAAACTTTTATCATTAGGCTGGCAGGAAAGGGGAATATGGGAACTCTAACTATGGTGGCTGGCAAATATTTTTTCAAATGCTGGTAGAGGAGTATCAGGAAAAAAGAGCAAGGAGGGTGAAGATGCTTGTTGAGTGACACCTGAGACAACAAATGTATATAACAGTTGGGATAATTTTAGATGAGAGGAGAAGAAATTGGAGAGAAGGGAATGGGGGGAGAAGGAGGAGAAGCAGTAACCCTCTGCTATTTCAAGTGAGAGTTTGGACATAGGAGGGGTACCTGTTCTTCAGTATTCCTGGATTATATCTCTAATGTACATGTGCATTAGATGTGCCAGTCTGACCCTTATTGCCTGAAGAACTGACTGATGTTTAGTAATCGTTATGCAATGTTTCAAAAAGTAGGAGTAAGGAGTTCATACTAAAAGTGAAAAAAAGAATTCCTACTTTCCTTACAGAAGATTACAAAAAACTAAATGGAAGGCTGCAGCCTTCAAAAGGCAAGGTATGGTTTGTGTGCAGAAACAACTTGTGTTCTATTAAAGCTGACTTTTTCAGTTTAATTAAAATAAAGTGTTTAGATGTCTTCTGGTCAAGCAGTTGATCTGGTGTACCTGCAGCCACTAAAGGACGAACTGCAGCAAAGCCAGCATCAAACCACTCTCAAAGCGAAGTGAGAGCCACTCCGAGTTAAGGAAATTGTTTTAAAACTCACCCTTGGTCAAGTGGTGCATGTCACATGAACAATGAATGCCTGCTGACTGCCTGCTCCCTGCTCCTCTGCCTGCTTGCAGCGGCTCCACCCGGGGTTTGTGCCGAGCACTGCGCTGCTGCCTTCAGTTCGGGTGCTAGTGACAGCAGCACGGAGTGTCAGGCACACCTCGCCTTGGGGGCTCAACTCAGAGCTTTGGCAGCAAAGTGAACAAGGCGCTCATTTTGAATAAATTGGCTGCAAATCCCACTTATTTTTGATCCTCGCATTCTCTTAATATTTTGAGAGTCTGCTCAGGATCTGAGGCTTCAACAGAAAGTGGTGCTGTGGGGGAGGTTTCTTCATTTATCAGCCTGTTTTACAATCTTCTGCTTCAATTCCAGGGCAGACAGATTGATGGAATAACTACTGTATGGTGGTGCCACAGCTGTAGAAGTGTGTGATCTGTTAGAGTTTGGTGTGGTTTTGTTTTCACACACTGGCTATTTTTTTGTTGAAGTAACTCTCTTTTTCCTAATACCTCCAGCCACAAAGTAGTTTCATCTCAGCAGATGTCTTAAGCATAGTTCAGCTGCATCAGCAGATATTCCGGCACTGGTATTGCTCCCCTGTGACTCTCAACAGGGATTTTATTTTATTTTTTTTTTATTTAAGTGCTGGCAACATGGTTTATTTATAACAAGGAACATATTTCAAGAGCATTTTCTATATCCATATCTATTTCTTCAATCTTTATCTCAGTAAATAGAACCTAGTGTTCACATTTGGATTTTTCTTTTCCTCCTCCTTGCTGTACTTTCAGCTCTACAAACAGCAGAGTGGCTAAGAAACATTTGGTGAAAGTGCTGTTTCACCAGTGTTATACTCTAGAGCAGACTCAGCGGCACTAGACAAACATTTTCTTTACAGCATTAGTTCTTTCACCTACAAGATATATCAAGCTAAAAGTTCGTAACACTGCTTTTTTCCCTCATGTGTGTTTCAATCTTTCTGACATCTGGAAAAAGTGGTTTTTGACTTGGTCCTTCCTGCATAACTTCTGTTTAAACTTAATTCACAAAAAAGATATAGTGTTTTCCTAGGGTCTGGGTGATTAAGATCATTTCTCCTTTTGCCTGGCAGTGCTACAACTCTTTGGTAGAAGGAGCCCCAAAAGAACTACTCTGGGAATTGTCACGTTTTATGATGTATGAGCTTCTTTTTCTTTTTAATTTTACCACAAGAAAAGAAGGAGCATTCTCCCATCTGCACAGATCTCCTCAGCCCTGCTGAAGGTCGAGACTCAGAGCTGCTTAACCATTAAAATGAAAGGCCAAAATACTGCAGAGTCCTCTCAGGCAAAGCTCCCATCTTGATGGACTGGGGGCTGGGACAGGGTCCTTTTCCCTGGGACAAGAGCACTGCTAATGTAATTACAGGGGTGTGGTGACAGCTGTCACCTTTTTGTCTCCTGTCAATGGGAGAACTTTTTCAAATTTTGATTCTCACACTTGCAGACCCACTGACTGGGTCCCTTCCCCATTTCCTCCAGATGCCACTCCTGAGCAGGAGCACAGCAAAGGCCAGTCAGTTCTGTGCTCCCAAAGGACCAACTAGTCTTCACTATAAGTACCGATCCAGAAGAGCCATTTACATCACTGATCAGGGACCTAAGGTAGGGCCTTTATACTGGAAGTTTCCACTGGCATAAAATGACCAGGGTGAAAGACTTCCAGCTGCTCCACCTTAAGCAAAAGGGAAGATGATTAGGCTAAATGAAATTTGTCTGTGAGGTAATTTGTCTTGGAAGTGAGGTCCAGTGGGATCCTGCCTACTTACAGCTGCTGAATGTGGCTCCATATTTCCAGCCCCTTGGGCTATGGAAAAGTGATTACCCATAGCGCTGAACTGTTAACAGAGTCCTTAGCATGGGTTTGGCCTAGGTCAGCTGTCACTTTCTGTGTATGACTGGTAGGTCCAGAATTAGTGCAGAGGAAGAGAAACTCCAAATGAACAGCTTGGTAATGGCCACCCATTTTTGGAGAGTAAGTGAAGTTAGTCATACGGATGTGGGCTGTTCGCAGCTTGCTACCCTCAGGGACAGGGACTAGAACTCAGCACATTTAATTTACTATTGTATTCACCAGTACAGACTTCAGTGCTCCTTACTATTTCTGTTATGGATATAGAAAACCCAGAAGAAGCTATGAATGTTCCAGAAAGCTGCTTTACTGTGTTCATCTGAAGGTGGGGCTGTTTTAAAATGCTAGTAAAAAGCATAAAGTTCTTCTCTTCCCACCCTCAGCACTAGATTCTGTCATGATTAATAAAACCATTTAAAGAACATTTTCTATTTCTTTTTTCCATCTGCCCTACCTTGCCCTGACCTCAAATTAGTTAAACAAAACAGTGACCTTCTTGAATGTGACTTCTCTTTCCATGCTATAATTCCAGGCTCTGTTTTTTCAGACCTAGAACATTGTTGTAAGGATTAACTGTCCATCTCCATCTCTGATTTTAAACCATCCCATGGCAGTCCTGCTTTGCAGCCTCTGTCATTTGTAACTGCCTTGTATTTTCACAGAGGCACCACTGTAGATGGTAGAAAGGAAAAGAGGAAAGAACTGCTCCTCCCCATTATTCATAACCACAAAACATGGTCCGACCATTCAGCTGCAAAAATCTTCAGAGCAGAGCTGTTTTCATTCCTGATAGTGTTACTTCTGCAATGCAGAAATAATCAAAACTCTTTCCTTCATGCACAGTTATAAATATCTGAGACACACCTGTTTGTAAATAGTACTGAAATGTGTAATAGTTTGTTCACCCTTCATAATCTCCTTGTGGCCACAGGGAAGGTTTGTTGGGGGAAAGGTGTGGTTACATGATGTCTTCACTGGTGATTTCGGTTAAGGACATGCGGTCTGTGCTTGGGCTGTCAGCACACAGCTTCTGCCCTGGTGCTGTTGTGACTCTTCTGGGAAGGATCATATAGCCTTAAAGCCTTTCCAACCTGACATGGTAACTTCAGGAACAGATGAGGAACCTGGGAGCTGCCTGCACTGCAGGTAGAGATGGCAATGTAAACCCTGGCTGGAGAATAAGTGCCTCCCAGTGAGCAACGCTGGGATTTCTGCAGCCTGGCAGGCTAAGTGTCGCTCCAGTTGGGTGATGGGGGCTCCTGGCTGCATCAGCTTCAACCCTTCAGGTCACTTGGTGCCATAGGGCAGGTGGAGCCATATGGGATCATGATCATGGTGTATACTTCACCAGATTGAAGGCAGGAGACACTTAGCAATGGTGAAAACTGAGCTGGAGGTGGCAGCAGACCCTTATCATAAAAAAGGAGGCATGTGGTTCCAAACTGGGTTTGATGCCTTTTCTTGGTCTTAAAATCAAGAGCCAAACACGGTTAGAAGGGGAAAAGGGATTTTACCTTGGTGTTTATTTTAAGGATCCTTGGTGCACTCCGTCCAGGTGGAGCACGCTGGAATGCACATCCAAATGCACACTGAAATGCACCCCCGTGAGCACCCTCCAAAATGCACACCCACAACAGTTCGGGTATAACATTATAGGCCTTACCAATTAGCATATCTATCAAAGATTCCCCAATGAGAGGCTGAGTGAACCCCCCTCCCCAAGGAACCTTCCCCCCCAGACAGGCCTATCTTAGTTTACAAATTGTGCTCCAGAGAAGACCTTGGTGTCTGAGGCTCCTAAGATGTTTGGTCTCCTGGCTTAAGGAATATTGGGTCTATGCTATTTATCAAACCTGAAGAATTAGAAGTATGTGGCCTTTAAGAGGCCATTAAGAATACATAAAAGGCCTTTAAGAATACATAAAAGCTATACAAAAGAGTATATAAAAAGAGGGTATATATAAAAAGCAAAAAAAGCATCATGGCATCAGGTTTTTTTTGACTTTCCAAAGTGTCCAAGGTGCCTTTTCTCAATGGAGGCACTGTTGTTTCAAATCACTTTCCTGCCATCTTGATTATATAGGCCTGACATCTGAAGCCATGTTCATGTTACCCTATGCACACAAAGCTTCCTCTGATCCTATGAAACTCTCTCTGGAGTCTCAGAATTTCCATATTCAGCCTCCTGCCCCTTTGGCTCTTTGCACTTTGCAGTAGCAAACTACAAAGTTTGCTACTGTAGTGGCTGTAGTACCTGCAGCCTATTGAGCTTTGAGGCAGATCAACATCTCAGCCTTGTCACATGAGTCCATCAGAGAACCAATCCACTTTCCTTGCTCCTCTGAAATCAGGGAGCCAAATTTGTGTTGTTAATATTTCACCTTGTACTAGTAGAATTGCACCTACCTTTGTGCCTCAAGCATAGGGTTGATACCTAAACTGAGTTGTCTGTGTAATTTTGCATGTTGAAAATGGCAGACTCATTCCCCCATTTCTAAACTAGATCAGGAGTTTTTCCAAATTTTAAAACCATTTTCTGTCTTAATGTGTTCAGGTTCGTATGTAGTGGGAGAGGGGAATTTTAACACAGTGACATGTCAGACTGGAGTAACAGAGAATTTCAGCAGGTTGTATAATACTGCATTTTTATCCTTTCCCTCTAGCATCCTTGCAAAGATGTGGAATTTATTTTAAAAATATATTTAGCAACAAAATCCAGACTAATTATACATGGCTTAGCAGTATCTGTCTAGGATCACAGCTGACGTTGCTTTTTAGTTTATTTAACCGAGAAGGCTTTAAAGCACAATAGCTATTTCTTTTTTGCAGAAAAAGAAATAAAAAGTTGCAAAGAAAAATTATTGACATGAAAATTATAAAAAAAGAAACCCTAATTAGCGACATTGAACTTTTTTTTGTTCTGCTGACAAAACAAGGTTCTGGAAGTCACGTGGAAAAAGTTATTTTATTTGAAGATGTTTTAGCAAAAAAACCACATACAGCATATACAGCTGCTCTCAGTGCAGCCTAATAACTCAGCTTCTTAGGAGGCCAGCTGTCCTAGAGAGTATCCACACCCTGGTGTCATTTTTTCAGTTGCTTCCAGAAAGCTGCAAGTGAGCCACGGTGAAGGCCCTGCCTCAGGCAACTCATTGAAGTTTGTTGATACGTGGAGGTGCCCTGGAAGGGGATATTTCAGGTGAGTGCAAGAAAACCAGATGGTACCAGATCTATAATAAGATTACCACCACCTTTGTAAGTTTTAGGTGAATTAAAGCTGTGATTCCCCTCAGAAACTGATTTCCCTGAGAAACTCACTTTCTCAGCAGGTTCCGTATCTGGCCATCTCTGGTTTGGTCCCAGAGAGCCTCTGGATGCTGACAGAACCAACAGTCTTTGGGCTGCACCATGTTCCCAGCTATCGGAGAAGTATTTTTCACAGTTACCTGAAGGGTGTGGTTGCAGAGTCATGCACAGAGGACATGAGACAGGAACATGCTCACCATCAGCAGTCCTTTCCTCAGTCAAAAAGTGCCAACGGGAGAACTTCAGTGCCTTTACATATTAGGTTGTGAGTTAGGTGCTGCAATTAAGGAGTAGGTAAGCCGGGTACACCACCCTCATCAGCCTGAGGGCATTCAAACCCATGTTCACTACTGCACTGGGCAGTACCTTGACTCACACCATGAAAATAAGGTCACGTGGGAGGGTTCATCCAACCTTTCCTACTGAAGTGGTATTATGGTGTTGCATATAATTTGGGATTCATATGGCTTGAATGAAAACCAAGATGGGAGATAACTCAAGATGCTCAAGGTCAGGATGTTCATCTGGTGCAGTGCACCCCAGGGCTGGTCTTCTGCTTCCCAAGTGAATGCTAATCACTAGGATACTCTTAAAAAAATCACTTTTCCTATAAAATACTGCAGTTATTAAAAGAGTGATCCTAGGCCTGCTTTCCTGGGTGACTTTGGCAGATCCTATGGAGCCCACTGCAAGTGCTGAGTTGCTGGAGGCATCTTCTGCATTTGGTGCAGAAACCCCAAGGTTATGTGGGAGTCCAAATACATTGCTGTGGT
Organism: Aleadryas rufinucha; assembly: GCA_013397815.1. Classification (NCBI taxonomy): domain Eukaryota; kingdom Metazoa; phylum Chordata; class Aves; order Passeriformes; genus Aleadryas; species Aleadryas rufinucha. The sequence goes on along the minus strand of VZTH01015250.1, from coordinate 219,513 downwards.
TCATGGTTCCTATTGATCACAGAAGAATGCAAGGTTTGGGGTTTTCAGGAGTATTTTTAGATTATTTTTCTGAAGCTTCAACTCTGCCCTAGCTAAACTAATTTGGGTCTTGGGTTCTGTTCTAGTGACCAAGATCCCTGAAGACCCATCATTGACTCAACGGGACCATCAATGTGTGCCTTTGAGCAGCTGTGCGAATCCCACTGCTGAAGGCAACATGCCATGCCATCCAATTTTCTTAGCCAGACAAATGTCCAGCATTGTCAGTGCCTGGTAAGTAATGCATACAGTTTTGACTTTACACAATGCAGCACAATACATTTGGCTCCACAATTTGAAAAGGGTCTGCCCTTTGTCTCTCTTTATCAGTATTATCTGACATTGAGTTATGAGCTGCTAATGACCCAGAGATAATGAAAGTCATGTCTCAGAAACCTCACAGTTTGAAACATTGATGCAAGAAGACAGGAGAACCACTCAAGAAATCCAGTGGGAAGAATAATCTGTGCCTTTGAGCATAATATATATTTTAATTACTATTTGTTTGGCACTCTGGTAGGGAATATGGAAGAAAAAAGCTTTTAGAAGTGTTTTCAATGGTTTGATGGCAGTGGTTTCATTTTCTTAGCTGAATTCCCCTTCTTCCCTTAGTTTTTCTTCTCAGAGTACTGGCACTTTGATAAGTGTTGATGGAAAACACTATCTTTTATGCTTAATGTGGGTGTGAGTAGAGGGGAGAGTATATTGAAAGTTCTGCATGCAAGCGCCAGAAATGCCTGTGGTTCCGACACTCGAAGGAGCACAGCAACTGCTCCTCGCTGGAGGCCCAGCAGTGTCAAAAGGTGCAAAGCAAAGGGAAGGTGGGCTGTAGCCCAAGCTTCTGTCTCTTCCCTAATTCTGACTAATTTAGAAAGCCAAGCAAGGTCATGTAAACTGGGAGCTTAATGCCCTGGCATTGCCTTCTGAAGACATTTCTCTGAGGTGTCTTTACAGTAGTTTTGCAGACTTTGCTTAGGCCAGTCTCCTGTTGGAGCCTGCTGGGCACTTTTTCTCCTCAGCTGTAATGATTTCTGTCTAAATTATTCAAGATTTACACTGGTATGATCTGGATGAGAATCTGGTGCAAGTATCCTGCAGATACGCCAAGAAAGGAGGCAGTTGTATGTGAACACATTCATTATGCATATTACCCCAGAGAGGCAAGCCACTGTCTCCACTTGCCACTTCAAAGGAGTAGAGTGGGTCTGTTAAGAGACAAGCAAAATCCACAAGATGCCTCGAGGGAGAATAACTGAGATTTCGTTGATTTGTACAGACAGCAATGGAGACAGAAATCTCACACTTGATTTTAAGTTTATATGACACCCTTTTCTTAAGTACGCTGTTGTATCTGAGTCTGAAATCTTCAGCTAAAACACTCTGCAGCCCAGCAAAGAGGCTCCATGATCTTCACAATATGCCTTTGCTTTTGTTTTTGTAAGACTGTCACAGATTCCCTGCAGAGCACTCCCAGTCTGAATCTCTCTCTCATGCCACCAGAATGAATCAGTCTGCAGACAGCAGTTTTTAGCAAAGATGCTTTATTACCAGGGCTGCAGCACCAACTAGAACGAGGGAACTCATTACTTTTAGAAAATTATTCTGGTGTTTGAAGTTCTTTTACAACCCCAAACTGGAGAAATTGCAAGGCTCCACATTTCTTTTTTAATGAGAATGAAAGCACTAGATCTCTTTAATTAGACAGAGGTGGAAATGTATTAATTACCAGAGGACAACTCTCCATCTTCCTGTAATGGTACAGATGGACTGACCCAAGCTCCCAGTGGTAATAAAGCATCTTGGCATGTTGACTAACGCCCTTAGCTTCCTCATGAACGGGAAAAAAATGCTGTACACCTTTGGAATGCTTATTTTCTAACTATAAACAATCTTTCTAGGGAATCTTACTGATTTACACATGAAAAATAATTGCCTGTTCCATTTTCCTCTCTGCTTCCACACCATCCTTATTTTAGCAGCAGCCGCCTAAAGGATGGAGGCAGTAGACTATTTTAGAACCCTGTTACTTCCATTTTGAGTGGTTTAACTTTTAAGCATTATTTACTGAGTCTAGGACTTTGTGAGAAGCATGGTTGCTAAAAATCATGCTGAAACCGAAGTAGAGGAAGGTGATAACCAGAACAGACTGATTTTTAAGTGGGTTTGTGAATTAACTTATTCAGCTGGTGTGCCTTTCTGCTGTTGCCTTTATCAGCTGTTGTCTTTCACTCATCTGTTACAAATGCCTAAATAAATTAAACGGAGGAAATATTGGACATTAAAAATATTGACTAGAATTCAAAGTAGCTGGGAATAGTTGCAACACCTATGGTTTGAATGCAGAAGAAGCAATTGTTCAGCATAGATGCAAAAGCCTGAGCACAGAAGAGCTGTTCTGGAGCTGAAGGGTAATTATTGACATCAGGATTTACAAAAGCATAGAAACTTTATTGTTAACAGAAGATTGTGCATCTGTGAGTTGAATACATCTTTTTCTTCCTCTAAACACTGCAAGAAGCTTCAGAAGGACTCTAGTAATTCTTAGCTCTGATAATTTTTACTTTTAGATTTGGCATGTGAAGAGCAGCTAAAGAAAGTGTCCTTCCATTGGCCAAGGTGATTTAGTCAGCGAAGGGGAGTACTACTAACCTACCTCTGCAACTCCCAGACTCTCTCTATTAGCTTGAACTGTGCATTACTTTACTGTTTTGAGCAGTTACATGAAAATTGCACAACAGGAAGTATTTTAAATTGTGTGAGCAAATCTCTGCCTTCTACTAAAGTGGCACCTTTTTATGTGCTTGTGTGATACCAGTGGTAGTTCTTAGAGTAAGGAGATTACGTATGGAGTCATGCTGTGGGTGGGTATGTCAGTTCTTTTCCTCACTGTCATTGTTTCAATTCATAAGCTGATTTCATCAAGCTTTAACAGAGTGTTAAGTCTCCCATATACAAAGTTTCTGCAAAAGGTCTGTGAGATGTGTGGTGAAAGAGCATAAGGATCCACACTTATCTGACCTTCACCATGTCCTGTCTTCTCCTTCTAAAAGAGAAGTGTGGCAGAATTTGTCACAGGGCACCTGAAGCACTGTTGTGGACTGTGCTGTGGCAAAGTGTTTGGTTCCTGACTGACTGGTTGAGCAATCAACATGGGGTGTCCTGGACAGTCAAACTGTGTTCGTGTAGTCCTGGTCCCTACAAAGATCTTGACATCTCTCGGCCCACCAGCAAGCTAGACAAAGTTGATAAAAGATATAGCTAGGAGAAGAAAGAATAGAAAGGGCATAAGGCTGTTGTGGTAGGGGACTGAGGAGCCCTGCAGTGAGGAGAAATGAGGGAACTGAGGTTATTTTGGTGGGGCTGTAGGTAATACAAGGATGAGTTCATTGTTGTGATTTGTTTGAAGGTGCAGTCAACCATGAAGCGTAAATCCTGGGGAAATCATAATTAATTAGTGATGAAGAGCTTAGATTTACTTTTTGCTAGTGTGATGCATTCTTCTGCTTAATTCCCTTTGCCACATCGGGAAAGTGCTCTTCTTTTCAGACCAAGTTATATGAAAGGTCATGTTTCTGACCCAAAAATGTTTACTTAATGGTTTTAAATGATCGATTGCTCTGTATCTTAACTTAATGACAGTGGCACTTGAAAAATGTGATGGTGATGTATGAAAGAGAAAAACAAGGCTTAGGTCCTGGTCTCATGCCAGATTTGTGTTAGTCAGGCTCTGGTGTATTCTGTTTTGTTGTGTTTAAGTGTGTGCATAGGACCCATCAATACTGCACTCGAAGCACCTGACTTTTGCAGTCATATTGAACAGTTCATTTGCCTAACTCTGATCTAATAGGAGGAAAAATCATCAGTGATTTGATTTAAATTGACAGAGATAGTGCAATATATTTAATGTGGTGATGTCAGAATCAGGTTAGTAGGATTTGATCTGCTGTGCTCATCCAATAACTGGAAGAAGTGCTGACTGTAAAACAATAGGCTCTTTCCTTTTCTTTCTTTTACTTGAAGAATACATCTGGATCTGAAGAGTTGTAGCCTTGTGGGAAGCATTGTAGACTTCAGGCCTCCATTTATCCCCAGGGCAGGAGCAATGCTGGTAGCTGACATGTGAGCTTCTCCAGAGCTCTGTAAATGCTCTCCCCGTGGTCCCAGAAGATCATCCTCTCGTGGGTTAGGAAGCAAATTCAATGTAGCCTGGCTTTCTGAGCTGGCTTTAATACTTAGGACCAGTGGGCAACCTGTTGAAAGAGCAGATATCCCCTTTTTTTACCCTGCACTTACTTTCTGAAACATGTCAGGTATGGAAACACTTCCTGGTAGAACCTCAGCCATCCTAACCACCCACTTCTGGCTTCAAATCTGGTGGTTCTTTCAGTTATAAAATTGTGCAGTTCCGAGCTTTGTGGGTTGCAGCTCTGGGTATTTGTGATGGGGATCCTCCACTACGCTTCACCACTCACTCAGTTGTCATGTTACAACCAATATTTTTATTTTAACTTTGAGAAAGTTATCTGTCCTGTTTGAAAAATAAAACCCAACCAACCAACCAACCAACCGACCAAAAAAACCAGTTTGACAAAAGCTGATAACTCAGTTGTTTAAAGCAAATTTTGAGATGATAGGAGGGAAAAAATCAAGAAACTTTCTAAAAGGGTAAGTGAGGGAGAAAGAATTAAAACTAATTTCAGGGTGTCCTGTCACCTTTAGATAGGCACATTTGCCATTAAGTTGAGGGAAGGTTTTGACAGCAAAAGGTAGGACCAAGTTTTCTTCCATCTTCTGGCTGTAAACAGGTAACCCTCACTTTCTCTTGTGGTGTGGAGTGCCCAGCAGCCTGTAGAAAGGATTGCTTTGTGTTGTCGTTTGCCTGAGAGCTGTTCTCCTGCCCTGACAAAAATGATGTTTGTGCAGTGTTCTGGTTTATAAACAGAATGTTCTATTTAATGTATAAAATGTGAAATGACTTACCATGAGAGTTTGATTAAAGTAGTTGAAAAGACCAAGAATTGCATGCATGGAATTAATTTTTCTTTGATATCAAAGACCCTTTGGCTTGTTTTTTTTTCAGACTGGAGAACAACTGTGCAGATAAATTACTTCGGTGTCTGCCTCAAACAGCACGTGTGATGTGAGAAATCCTTGGAGGATTTTGGTCTTGAGACTATTTTTTCATGCCAAGTTGATGCAAGAACACTACAAAATAGTTTAGGTAGCATTTGGGCTGATATAGAGCCAGGTGGGGTGCTTGTCCAAAGGCCTGAATGTTTGCAGCCATCCCAAAAAGCACATCTGTGGGTCACTGAAATGCATCCTGTCTTGCCACATAGCTGTTGGATACTGGTCTGTACTGAGAATTTGCATGTGTGAGTAGTGATGACAGTGCTAGCATTAGGCACCTTATAAGTATGCGGCGCTGCCTAGAACATGTGCTCACCACAGCTCCCCACGGTGTGCCACGTGCCATGTATTTCCCACACCAAGCTCGCATTAGCTCATGAGGTGATAACCACAGGGGTGCTTGGGGCTGGAAGAAACAATCTCTGCCCCAGGGTATTGCCATGAACTTTTGGCAGTCAATAATGGGCACTGCCTGGACAGTTTGATATAGTGAGTATTACCAAGAGGAACTAGCAGAGGAGTTTAATATTTGCTAATCACTTTATAAAGATTCCTTGGACAAAACCCACTTAAAATCATGGGTTTTTTCAGAATTGCGTTTTCAAATATGGTTTATTGTCTGAGAGCTGTCGCAAAGTAGCTATAATTAAAACATGTGTAACTGTAGCCTGCACAGTTTTCAAGAATAGCAAAGTAAATTATACCCTTGTCTCTATATGGATTATACCTAATTGTTGCGTTTCAGATACGTGACTGGGAATAAAATGTGCCTTGTAGCTTTCTTTTAAGACAGTAAAAAACGAAATTGTAATTCATTTCATTTCATTCTTCTACTCTGCTCATCTCTGTAGTACTTGAGTGTCTTTTGCTATTACTATCAAAATAATCTCTGTTGCATGTTTGATATTTCAGTTTCTTAGAGAGAGAAACAAGCATGAGGAAAAGTTTTGAGTTTCAACTGTATGAAATGTGAGAGTGTTTTTACAGATGCACGTGCACACAACCAATCTGATATATTTATGTCTAAGTTATTTTACTTAATGCTCATAACATGTCATTGGAAGTAGATATGTGTGGTTCAGTTCAACCAACTGATACTCTGAAAATTTGTTTCAGGTTCTCTTATACTTTAAACTTAGTCATCTTACATGGGAGTGTAGCCAAGAGGTCTCATTGCTACATGATGTACTATGAAATCAACATACAGTACAGACTAAACTAAAACTGGTGTTAGATAAACAGATCCAAGCATGGAGTAAATCTGGATGACCTGAATGGATGTGTCATATATTGCTATGAGTTATTGATGACCTTTCATAATTCACAAGTGGCTCAGGTTCCCTCCACCACTTCTGAGCTATGAGATCATTAATAATGCGTGCAAATAAATAACATATCTTGAGTCAGCTCATTGTATTTCCTATTGCTCTCCCTTTTCCTCCATGTATGGTATGTATGCCTATCGTATTTATTTCAGAAACAGTGAAATTCCCAGCAGCAGCTGTTGGGAAGAAAATTATATAGAATTGTTATATCATTGGAGAGCTGTATTTCATAGCTGTGAGGTTATAGTAATAAAATATAGCCGTTTGATGTGTTAAGAAAAACTTCTGCAGTTTTTTAAACCAATAGGGCTATTGTATTTAAATTAACTAAACTTTACAGTTCAGTTGCATCCACTGGATCAAATCCTACCCTGATTTACAAACTGAACTCATTGAAAATTGGAAATCAGTCACTACAAAACTGACTCTGCAAATCCTCTGGATATGGCAGAAATTTATCAGGAATGAATTGGTCTAGCAATTAAGGTCTTTTGACCCTAAAGGAGCTGTAGTCTCAGTTATTGTTTGCCAAGTCTTTTTTCTTTTAACTTGGAGTGATGCAACTCTCTTAGCCAAAAGTGAGAATGATCCCAAGTCCATTGAAGTTAAATCTTTCCATTGAATTCAGTAGGCTTTGGATCAGCTCCTAAGAGCAGCTGCCATCTTGGACAAAATCTATGTGAAAATTTTCCTTGATTTCACTATTAATGGTCTATGTCTTGAGACTATTCCATTTTCATATTTTTCCTACGCAGTATTTAAATGTTGGTTTTCATTTCTCATTGTTCATGCGTCTTTTGCGGTCAGTTCTCATCAGCAGCTTTCTTACTGAGCTAATAAGAAAAATACTGCATTTTGTAATCTCTTCTTTCATCTTTGTGTTTATTATATTTTGAGAATGTATGTGGTTCCATGGGTCAGTCATGCCTGTGAGACAAGTTTTGTCATATTGCTCAAGGTTCCTGCTTGTAGCCATGTAGCCCCTTATTTCAGTTTCTGACAGGCACTACCTGGAGAATGCTGTAGGAATTGAACCAATAACATGTGTCCATGGGGGAAGGAATTTGAAGCCTATAATCTTTGTTTTGATGCATGCATGGCTGTGTCCTGGTAGTTCATTGATTGGTTTTTTTAAGGCTATTTCAGCACGTGGCAGTAATCCAATGTGCCAGTAGACAATTATAGCAGCATTGTTGATGAGGCTGGTGCCAGTTTAGGAAACCTCTGCATTAACCTGATGCCTGTATACACAAAGTTAGATTTTCAAACAGCAGAAGCCTTAAATTACAGCATAAGTGTGCGAATCTTATTCTGACTATTTGTTTTTTCCTGATATTATTTGAAGTGTGATTTTGCAATTAGTCAACTAAAGGAAAACTACCAGCATGGTAAGAATATATACCTAAGTGAATCTTCATTCTGACACCTTTAGCCATGCTGTATGGTCAGAGAATCACAAAATGGTTTAGGTTGGGAGGGACACTAAAGATCACCTACTAAAGTTCCAACCCCACTGCCATGGGCAGGGACACCTTCCACTAGACCAGGTCACTCAAAGCCCCATCCAGTCTGGCCTATGGTCCATCATTCGAGGTCTGAACAGGAACATTTTACTCCCTCCACTGAACATACTATTGGGGAGCTTTTTTTCTGTGAAAAGCCATTTTCATAGTTCAAAGCATTCAGGGTGAGGAAGCCCAGAAGTAGAGAGTTACTGCTAGTTTCTGTATGGCCCAGCCTATTTAGCACAATCAGCAGTGCTTTGCTGTAATCTGTAAGGGATTACTTAATTTACTTCAAGACAGCCATCCAGTGGAAACTCTTGGAGGAAGAGTTTGGATGATAGAGAGGAGAGAGAGAGAAAAAAAAAAGTGATTGAATTCCAGCTAAGAGAGCATAGAGGGTCTGCATGATGGTCACCTCTCTGGAATGAAGCAATGTTGGCATTTGTAGCAACTATCCGAGATTACAGTTGAGGTAATTGAGATTATATCTGTGCAATTACTAAAGATTCACTTTCCACATCTCCAAAGTGATCAGAAAACCTGATACTTCCCAAAACTGCTACTGAAGTACTGCTGCTGTTAGATTACACTGGCTACATTCTCCAGATTGTAGTGCCCTCACTTTAAATGTGACTTTTTGGGAGCTTCCCAAAACATGAGTCATTTCTTCACAGACAGTTTTTCAAAAATTGTTGCCTCTGTGTTAGCAGATGCCTGTCTTTCTGCTAAATAAGCCAAAGATTCAGTTAACTTCACTAACTGTGCTGAGTAAATCGCCCTTTGGCCCCTGAATACTGTAACTTTTCCACTATAGCCATGAAGTAATTGATGGAGTAGCACAGGAAATCTTACATGCTTGCTGTTTGGCAAAATCGTAAAAAAAGTGTATTATTTCTTAATGGACTTAGGAGAGATGAGTAATTTAAGTCTGGTAAACATATGAGAGCAGCAGTCACCTTTTCCTTGGATAGTAGAGGAAAACATTGCTTTAAAAACTCGTCTAAATATCCCCCTACATGAACTGAAAAATTGTGTCTAATCCATCTAAGAAACTGTAATAAATAATTTGTTCAAGCTAACCAGGTGCAGTACAACCCAGAGGGGTGCTGGTCAAACTTCCACCAGCAGAAACCAGCACAGAATTTTTCCGTTGGCTCTAATGGGTTTGTTGTGTTGCTCAGTGCTGATTTGAGAATAATGGGGAAGCTGGCAATCAAAAGCTTCTCTGATTCATTACAACAAGGACAGACTTACTCATTGTAGGAGTGCACAGATGATTAGTTGCTGCAAAATTTGATGAAAAACTGAAAAATTTGTCAATGGCCTCTTTGATGTGAATGGGCAAAGTCACCTGCAGTGCTGGATTCAGTCCTGGGCTCCTCAGAACAAGAGAGACATGGACATACTGGAGACAGTCCAAAAAAGGGCCACAAAAATGTTTAAGAGACCAGGCACCTCTCCTGTGAGAAGAGGCTGGGAGAGTTGTGACCGAGGAGAGGAGAGGAGAGGAGAGGAGAGGAGAGGAGAGGAGAGGAGGTTCTCTCTGAACATTGGAAAACACGTTTGTTTACTGTGAGGGTGACCAATCACTGGCACAGCTTGTGCAGGGAGGTTGTGGATTGTCCCTCCTTGGAGGCAGTAAGAAGCTGACTGGACATGGTCCTGGGCAGCCTGCTGTAGGTGGCCCTTCTTTACCGGGTGGGTCAGATCAGATGAGTTCCAAAGGTCCCTTCCAACCTCAACCATGCTGTGATTCTCCAATGAGTGGACGAGAATTAAGATTGTAGCCGGGAAGAGCACATGTAGTCTCAATAAGAGATTCCATTGATTGTTCCATTGATTGTGATTTCAAATCATGATGGGACAGGTAATAAAATATACAGCAGGTGTGAAGGGCAAGGAAACCTAGCCAAGTCTACTCAGAAACTGTTCTATTCGGCAAGTGGTTTTTATTGGTATTGGTGTGGAATAAGTGTAGACTGGGTGAACTTGTGTGTGTCCTGTGAATTAGTCATTGAAGTTAAAGAAAATGAAAGATTTCCCTCCTTTTTTTTTTCTTTCTGAGGAAAAATAGTTCTCTTCTACATCAATAAGGTAAATAAAATCCTCACCCTTAACTTTTAAAGAATGCAAGATTAAAAACCTAGGAAAAAATCCACTATGAATTGTGAACAGACACACAATTAGTGGCAATTATAGACAGAGGCAATGGATACCTTTATATAGTGCTTCTCTAAAGCAATTAAAATGTTACTAATTTTGCAGAATTCCATCATACGGTTAAGACAAACAGTTTAAGAAATATGAACTAGGTCTTAGCAAGCTAAAGGACTTACCAGACCATGGGCAGTTACTTTTTAAAAACCTGAAAGCACTGAGAAATGACTGGAATGAGAAGAGAAGGACACCAGTAATCCTCAAAAAAGAGAATATTTTTAGCAATTACCATTTTTTAAAGTACTTTAATCCAAAACTCAACATCTGATAAGGAAAATAATCTTTGAACATCTAGAAGACAATAAAATTATGATCAATAACCTGCACTGTTTTGTCAAGACTAAATGTTGCCAGACAAACCATTTTTATAGCCTAGACTAATTAGTGGATGAAGAAAATGAGGTAAATGTTATACTGAAGGTCAGAGTCTCAGCTGGAGAAAGGAAACATAACCATATTGACTTCATCATACTTATTAAAGCAAGCTGAAGAACAGCATTTATACTTCAGAGCTACATTTTTCTAAGCCTAATAAAGTTTTACCCAAAAAATTAACTCAAGTTTTTAAAAAACATTTCACATAATATGAAATCTGGGTAAAGGTCCACAAAACTGAGCAGTTTGGAATGCCTTTAGGTGTTGCAAAGATTGTTTCTAAAATGTGTCTTATTTACTGGCTTTGTTAATAATCCAGGGAAGGTCCAAATTTTGTTAATGCAGCCTGGTATGTTCTGTAAACATTTGGAAAAAAAAATATACACTGGATTAGGGAGAAAAGATGGGTAATAACACATATACCATATTTTTAAGGAAAGAAATGAAAAAATACTGATACTCAGAATGAAATATGCCTGAAAGAAACATGACATCAGTAGTGCCATTTTTACTGCATGAAGAGCTAAGCCCAGTTTTGGTCTGTGTGCATTTTGTCATAAATTCTGTGTCTTCTATGTATGTGTTTTCATTTGAATTAAATAAGTTCAGTGAAAAGGATTTCCATTCTTTTCCTTATATTATTATCTACTAAGAGAATTACTTGGTGTTGAAATTACATAGTTACTTACATATTTATTAATATTCATAACTGAAAGTATTTTGGTGCATAGAATAATAAAGAACAATCTTTTACTACAAGAGAAGAGGTAAGATTTAAATGTGGACAATCAAAGAGAAAATGAAAGATCAGTGACACAATACTGGCCAGCCTGATAAGCAATGATTTCTCTGGAAGTGATGTGGATCTGTTCCTTATTAACTCCATCTTGAGGATATGCCTCTGCTGTCAGATCAGTGCTGGTCAGAGTTTGCTCCAGGATGAGATTTTCCAAGCACATGCAGGCATAGCTAAGCATAAACAAAGAAGGAAGGGCCAGCTTCATCTGCCTGGATATTTGTGAGAAAATAATCACAAATATTTGCTACTGGAAGCTCTTGTGTCCAGACTTGCATAAAGGTTATGTGCAGTGTTAATGCTCACACGCTACAGTTTGTAGTGAGAATGTGGGGCAATTATGAAAGTGAAATTTGCTTTTTCTGCAATGTGTGCAACATTTATTTAAAGTGAATTGTTTCAGGGAACATATTTGCCAAGAAACTCTTTCAGGAGATAATTTAAGGAAAATGAGCGCCAAAGAATGGAAATTATGGGATTGACTTCGCTTAATTCAAATGGAAAATGTCTTCATGGTTTTTACCCAGCAGGTAATGCATATGTTTATTGCATTATAGAAATTACAGAGCTAGTTAAATTATTTTACTATTTTTGACATTCTGAAGATCTTTCCACTCCTTATGATCTGAAATTGATACTTTTTCTGCTTATTTTTACAATGTATTTCCAGAGGGTTTTGCCAGACCTTTTATGATATAATTTTAGAAAATTCATGTTTACTAATAATATATTTTCTTCCTGAAAGTAAGAAAAATAATGAAAGAAACAACGTTCAAATACATTTCAAAAATATTGACATATGCATTTGCCAAAATTTTAATAGGAAGTGCTGATACTGCTTGAAACATTCCCCTTGTAAAAGTATAGACCATTTTTTCAACAACATAATGGCACAGGATTTGCTGAGAGCTATCATAAATCATAGAATTGTGGAAAAATTCAGTCTGGATCTCTGGCGGTCTTGTAGTCCAGCCTTCAGCTGAAAGCTGGGCTAGCTTTGAAGTTATATCAGGTTGCTCAGCCTTGTCCAGTTGCATTTTGAGTACCTCTAGGGATGGAGATGTCACGATTTCTGTGGGCAGCTTGTGCCAGTGCTCAACCACCATCACCATAAAAATTTTTCCTTACTTTCAATCAGGGCCCAAATAGGGACACACTATTCCAGATGTATCTTCACAGGTCCTGAGAAGAGAGCAATAACCACTTTCCTCAGAACGCTGCCTACACTTCTGCTTGTACAGCTCAGTGTGTGCTTAGCCCTCATTCCCACAGCTGGGATCAGCAAGATCCATACCCACAAACCAGTGCCCCAGCTGGCTGACCCCAGTCTGTGCTGAGCAGGGCGGGTAGATCCTACCCAGGTGCAGGACTTTCCATTCGTCTTTGTAGCATTTCATGAAGCTCCTTCTGACCCATTTCTCCAGGTCATCTGAGTCCTTGGGTGACATCCAGTGTATCAGCCACTCCTCCCAGTTTGGTGTCACCAAAAGACTCTCTGAGGGCTCATTACATTCCCCTGTCCAGGTTACTGATGAGTTCAACATTTGTTAATCCATGCTGGCTGTTCACAGTTGCTGTCTTTCCCTTCACTTACAGTGAAATGACCTGCATAAAGACTTGCTCTTTAATTTTTCCAAGAAGCAAGGAAAGAGTAATTATCTTTTAGTTGCCTGGATCCTCTTTGTCACATGTTTTAAAAAATACTTTTTTCTCTTACTGCAGACCCAAAGAGGCAGTCCTCCTCAAGGACATCTCTTCTCCATGGAGACATTTGGGCAGAGGAATCACAGATCGTGTAAATAATCAAGTCTGTCCTCTTCAACCTAAAAATATTCTGTTTCCTTGGGGGAACAGAGACTTCATGGGGCACAGCTCTTCAATGTCCCCAGACACGTCAGTGTCGTCTGTTAATCATGAGTCTTTCCGTTTCCTGATCCAGGTTTCTCTGTCTGTGTGCAAACATATGCTCAGGTGTAGGCACAGGCTGAGTTTTGGAGTTGTTTATGAGAGCCTAAACACGTCTGGCACTTTTGCGCAGGACAAAGACCTTGTTCACTGAAGCAGACTGTGTAGAGGAAGGACCAAACATTCCTGCTAGGTCTGCTGATCCATGCCCCAAGCATGATTATTCCTCAGCACTTCATGTAAGCTTCAAGTCTAGGCCACATTTGAAGAAGTATGCAGTAAGAAAGACAGAAATTATGAGGGTGATGGGCTTCCACCCACTGTGAGGGCGGTGGGGTGGGGTGGAATGGGCAGTTTCTCATTCCTCTACAGTCCAGGGGGATGTGATGGGTTTGCTGTGTTGCGTGAAGTTGAAGAAAAGGTTGTGGGATTAGTCAGGCTTTGCTTGTTCCATGCACTCACTATGAGAGAAATGCTAAAATAACAACTAATGGGTCTAGTAAAAGAAAACATGTTATTTGCTTTCTCAGAGACTCTAGGTGACTTTAGGCAAAATCCATGGAGAGGGGTTAGCAATCAGGCTATAAAAATGTTACAGCTCTAGCTTCATTCTGTGTTTCTCTATGGCTGAACACACTCTCACAGCTGATCTCAGCCAGTTTGATCCATGAACTATTCAGACAACAAACATTTTATCTTCCCAAATCCGAATTACAACAACTCCTCTTTTCGTCAAACAATCATTCAGAAATGAAGGGGACTTTCACATCAGAGGGGTGTTTCTGTGCCATAACATCTTGTCTGGGCTCTGGGAACTCCTGTTTCCCTGTGAAAATGAAGGTGGATGAGTGCTTGCTCCAAAAACACTGCTGACTGCAGGGCTCAGCCTAGCAGCTCCCAGCGGAGCCTGAGTAGAAAGTGGCATTATCTCATATGTCACTGTGATATTTTAAAAGGTTGCATAATTACTTTGACTGTTGCACTCAGACTGGGTGACAAGACTATGAAAACTGAAATGTGTTCCAGAAACTGTTTGGATTTTTTTTTCCTTTTTTTTTTTTCTTTTTTTTCCCTCCTGTAGTCTAGGGGTGCACAGCAGCCTGAATGGTTACACTGGGAAGGAAAGCCAGTGAGGAAGGGGAGAAGTAGGTGATTCCAGGCCCACTCTTTCTGCTGTTGCTCAAAGCTCAAAGGAAGGGCATACAGCCACCTGATTTCCATAACCATGGTGGGCCTCACCGATGGTGCCCAGCACATTGCAGGTGGTGTTTTGGCACAAGACAGCTGTCTCAGCTGTGGTGCCACAGGAGGAAAGACCAAGCCTTACCCAAAACCACTGTGTGCCTGAGGCAGCTCCTACCAGATGTGTCATGACGAGAGAAAACAGGAAACTCTACCGTGTTAGGAACTCCTTTACCCTTTTTGAGGCAATGCCTACTAATATTTCCCTGAGAAGGCACTTTTTGGAGTGTAATGATGCCTGTCCTGCCCCTGAGGATTACAGTCTGTGTTTGAAGGGACACAAAGACCTGGTCCTACCTGACCTCCACAAGCTTGGTACCTACCTGGGACACGTAGCAGCCTCACTGAGTGATGGCCAAAAATTTAAAATACAATGAGATTGCCCTGTGAAAAGTAAAATTAGTTGAGTGCAAAGCAGATGTCCTTGACTTTAAAGAGAATAAGGAGGAAAAGAAGTTTTTTGTTACCTTCATAAATTGCATTCAGCCTTTAGACTGTGACCTGCATTTTCTGATCCAGACTAAACTTCTGGCGGTTTTGGGACTTCACAGAACCATGGTTAAGATGAGTGCACACTGAAGCGTGTGAGGATCTACTGAGTGGTCTCAACTTTTGCACAGATTTTGTAGAGCAGAGAAGAAAAATGAGTTTCAAGAAAGGCATTTCTCACAGGCACAGAGAAAGCCCTTTAAGTGTGGACTGCACTCCACACAGAAAAGAGACCACATTAAAAAGGCATTTAAACCCCTGAAAGTCTTTTTGACTTCTGACTTCAAAAGAGTTCCCTCACAGAACCGTACCCGCAGTAGCTGCCTCCTGATCATATGGTCAGGCATGAGGGAAATTCAGCTGATTTCTCCCTTAGCTGTACAATGAAGCATGTTAAAAACCAAAAGAATTGGAAAATTATGTTGGGTTTTTAATCTTTTTATGCCAAACAAATGGATTCTTTGTTTTCCACTCTATCTACCAGAAATGCAGACAGTGATGTATGAAATTAATTCGGAAGCAATATATTTGTAAGGTTAAATTTTAATTTTTTTTCCAGGGATGGGGTGAGCAGTTAGGCCTCTTTGGTGCCTTATGCTAAGTAAAAAGACAACTGCTCCTGGGATAATTTGGAAAAAAACCAGTCTGTTTTATCCAAACATCTAAATAAAATGGGAATAGGTCAAATGAGGGCAGCAAGGAAGGATTGAGTAAATAACCAGGATATAAGTTTGTTGCTGATCAGCAAAGTAATTGAAATAAATAACTGAAATGCAGATCATGTACTACTCTCCCAACATCAGGATTTTTAATTTGCCCGAGCGAAAAGAGGTTAAAAAACCCCAAAAATTTTGGGGTAAAAAGTCACATTGTTTGTTGCTTGGAGTTCTGAGATAAAAGCCAAGAAAATTAAATGCTAAATTGGTGAAGTTGGCAGCAGCCTGCACATCTCTTTGACTTGAAAGGAACTCCTGGTTACTCCTCTGCCCATGTTGCAAGGGAGTGTAGGATGTACTGCTGCAGGCAGCTCTGCCAGCTGTGCTCCCTGCTAGAGCTCCCTCCTTTGCATTGGTCATCCTCATCTCCTGGCAGTGCTCTCCTCCTTGGAGCATCCTGAGCCTCACACGTGGGGTACTGGCAGAGCACCAGGAAAAATTAAGATGGACCAACAACTGGCTAAGGGACTACTATCCTCTGAAGGAGTAGGAGGCTTTAGTTCAAGCCAGTCCTTTCAATCAGAAGGGACACTTAACTTCCAGAGTGCAGTACCATCCACAATGATCCAGGAGAGCAGAAACACATCAGCACTGAATTATGGTCAGTGGAGTTTTCTGGAATGTGGATGCAGCTCCTTGAGCCACAGGAACAAATCCAACCTACATCTTCCATTTTCTAGCTGAGGGTGTTAATTTTGTGTTATTGTATGGAAAGTTAACTACCATCGATTTTATTTTCATGACCTTTATTTACATGACCTTGATTCTAAGTACCCAAAAAGCTGAATGTTTCAAAATGTGAAGGGCTTATGCTCAGAAAGTGTCTAAACAAACTGTTTCTGACGTATTAAAACCCACCCCCCCGTCTTCATTTGTTTCGTCAAAACCAGTTTATTGAATTTGTTCAAACTTCAGAGAATGATCAGCTGACCTAAAATTTGTTTTGTGACTAATGATTTACCAAAAGAAATATACTGTCTTCTTCCCAGAAGGCATATCATTCATTTGGAAGTTCATGGAAAATTTTGCCTTTACTACTTTCTCTCCTTTACAGTGGATTTGAGCTTCCCCACGAGACAAGTTGCTCCCTTTTGCATTGCCTTTGATTTGGCCTTTCAAAGAGGGAGATTGCTAGCCTCCTGCTTTGGATGGGATCAGTAGACCATCCTTTTTTGCTCTGCCTCAGGCAGAGAAGGGGGCTGCTGTCAGCACTGGGGGGCTGTGAGTGCAGTCAAAGAAAGCCTGAAATCATGAGGGCTGCAAAATCAGTGTCAAGTCGGTGCCTTACCTGACTTTGCATGCTGTGTTTGGGCAGATTTGAAAGCAGGCAGAGGGGATTTGGTTACCTCTGTTTGATTTGCACCATCCTCAAGCACCTTAGGCAGCCGACAGAACCAATTTTGATCCATGGGTCCTTGCCGCAGAAGTTTTAGGGAATGGGCTGAGAAAATACAAAGTGAAGTTGCTCAATACTCAGTCCTTCTTGGTGCTCCTCTAAAACTGCCCAACATTTTGCTTAAATTAACTCCCTCTGGGTGCCACTGCAAACTTCCAGTGTTGTCACAGTGCTGATATAACTGCAGGAGGGTATTTTTCAGGGAGAGTTTGCAATGAAGGAGAATTTGAGACAGAGCAATGGTGAAAAGTTTCCTGGGTCTCTTCCCTCACAACTGAAGTGGGGCCCAGCCCAGGCAAGGGGCTAGCAGAAGGAGGACAGCCTAAGCATAATATGGAGCGCTGCGGGGTGCTGGGGAAAACACCATCTCCTGATGTGGTAGCTTTTCCATATCCCATGTAACACAAGGGCAGGGATCTTGCCAGTCACATGCTGAGCTCCATATGTGAGCCCGGTTACATTCACTCAGAGTCATTCAGCTGCTGATTGCAGAAAGCCTCCCGGGAAAGTGGGTGGTTATCTTTAAAATGATCTTCATCCAGCAGAGCAAGGCTTTGGTTCAGTTTTGCTAGAGTGGAACACTCCCATAAATTTGAATCATATCAGGATTTGATTGTGGGTTTAAATATATGTTGTGAACATTCAAGTCCTGTGCAAACAAAGACCAGACAGAGGCCAAGAGAAGCTGACGCATGAGCAGCCATGTTGTTCCCTCTCCAGTCCAAGAACTGGATTCCTTCACAAAACCTTCTGTGTTGCAGTGATAAAAAGATGAATATTTGACATAGTTAAATAGATAACACCTGACGCCCTAGTAAACAAAGGTGAATTAATGGTTATGAGGAGACTCTATGATGTGGTTGCTTGCAACAGCAGTGAGTTGGATGTGGTGACCCAGAGGGCACCTTCCAGCCCAATCATGTTGTTTGCTGGTACAGATCCATGAGGCAGTGTTCACTGGGATTTGGGTTATTATTTTGCTTAGAGAAAATCTCGCCTACCCCTTGCTGTATAATGCACTCAATGTGTTGGAACTATGCTTGAAAAAACAGATCTGGGTCATAGTATCTCTCACTTTTCCATCAGATAGAATTGTCATGCCCCTATTAGAACTGAGTGGATTAACAATCCACCCCAAAATCAGTACAGCTGCTTGTGGAACAAGCCGTACTAAGTGCCCTGCCTTTGGACCCCCTGAGAAAACCAGAAACAGGGCTGCAGCTCGGTGGTGGTGGTGATGATGTAGCAGCCACTGACACTCGTGCACTCGCCTGCTGAGACCAAGGGCCCACCAGAGAAGTCATATTGGTGTTCACTGGGATGCAAGAGACTGAAAACTGATGAAGCTTTGAATCTCTGCAGGCTATGTAGTTCATTCAATATCGATTAAAAGCTCAGATAGGAGAGTTTGCCAGTGTAAGTCCAGTTTAAAAATTGAAATAGATGGAATATCTGCAAATTGGCATATCAGACTCTTACAGCAGCATCCAGAGTCCTTGTCCCTCCTGCAGGATAGCTGGTTCTTATATCATGAACTTGATTTGTTAGCATGTCTGCTATCAAAAGGTCTGTTTCTTATTTTTGTTGAGTTATACCTTAAATGTGTCTTTTTTTGGCTACTTACGTTCTCGTTTCTGCACAGCTGCAGCCAAGCAGGGGCCCAATTCCCGGCCCTCAGATTTATTCCCATTGTTTTGATGGGTTGAGTCTGGTGCAGCCTGTATCACAGAGCACCTGGATGGGCTGATTGCAGACATTCGCTGGCACTGCAATCTCAACTGTGGAAAGAATTTTGCTGGCAGTGGAAGCCCAGTTTTCCTGGGGAGGGGCCCATATTTCTATTTTGAAATGTGTGAAGCTTCATCAGAGCTCTGCTATCAGACCCGCTGGAACTTTTCCCCCTCACTCTCTTGGTCCACCTTTTCTCATCCATCCAGATCTTCTGCTTCTTCTCAAAGTCCCTGACATATGTTTTCTGGCTTCTTTGGCTGTAATCTCTCCCTCCATTTTTTCTTCACACATTAGTTCTTCCTTCACTGTGTTTCTCCACTGCCTCTTCCATTTTCTCTACCCTTCCTCATAATTTCTCAGGACCCTCCTGTTTTTCTCCTCGTGTCCACATTTTCATCTTTTCTCCAGAAGCTCCATGAATGACAACTCCAGTAATGGACTATATACCTTGAAAAGGCTGCTCTCTCGGACCTCAGAGTGGCAGTGAGATGCAGGTCCAGATGGCATCACTGCTATTAATATTTTATTAACAAGTAATGCTGGGGACCTATGGTGCCAAGCATTGTACAGCTAGGCAGGAAAACATAGCTCTTGTACCACAAGTCCCCATGTCCTCCACAGGTGTAAAGGGGTTACAGCCTCAATCTTACACACCAGCAACTGAGGCATATGGAAAGTAAGGATAAATTTACTAAGCTGTTTTGGCACATAAAGTTGTGAACACATTTTTTCTCCCCAGTCTGATATCCTTATGCATGTTAACTGTCTGAATTCCATTCAACCTATTGATTTTACTGGGGTATAGGAGTGACACCCATGTAGAAAACTTAGAAGGACTTGCTCTTGGTGTCTGAGCAAGACCACTCAGAGAGTTCAAGACGATCCATTTCTCTCCATAGTGTCATGGTGGGGAATTAAAACTCACCAGAATTTAAGGCAAGGAGAGAGAACAGTGGGAGAAGAAACAAGGAAACAATATAGTCTATGCTCACCATCTGACTGTGGCTCAAGGGCCTGGACTGAAAAGCCTGTTTTCCTGAGACATGGATAGAGCTGAAAAATGCAGCAAGGTCCTTGTATTCTGTAATATTCCAGTACAGTGTTCGTGAAATTCTATGTGTCCTGGGGTGACTGTATGATACTGTATTCCCTATTGTCTGCCCTACGCCAGACATGAATCCTGTTCCTCTCTGTACCTTTAAGGGAGAGAGGAGAGAAGCCAGGTGAATTTTTCACAGCGATTTGTATCTCAAGGGCATATACACTCCCCTGAGTTCTCTCACTGCTGTGGTAGAGGGGAGAAAAGAACTTTTCCTGCTTTTCTCAGCTCTTGGTTCCTTTTCTCAGGAAAGAGAGATGGAGAGTTCAAATTCTTTGCTTTTTTCACTGGCCTGCTAGCTGAGGCAGGAACCTTTCTGAACTGCTCAGAACACCAGAACACCAGAACACCACCGGGAGGCCCTATACCGTGGCTCGGAGGAGCCCACACTGAACCCCAGCTCTGGAGAGAGAGCAGAGCCACACCTACAAAGGACTTTGAATTTTACCAGGTTGTCTCCACAGCGAGAGGTTTTATTACTTAGCATTATTCTTTTTTTTCCCCCCATGCCTTCTTGCATTCTGCTTGTTAAATAAATAACTTTTGGTTTTCACTTTCCTCTGAGGAATTTCTTCCCGAACCTGTGGGGGAGCGGCGGCTGAAACCTGCT
>VZTH01015250.1:136171-198372 GCA_013397815.1 Aleadryas rufinucha | reverse complement strand
GATGATGTAGCAGCCACTGACACTCGTGCACTCGCCTGCTGAGACCAAGGGCCCACCAGAGAAGTCATATTGGTGTTCACTGGGATGCAAGAGACTGAAAACTGATGAAGCTTTGAATCTCTGCAGGCTATGTAGTTCATTCAATATCGATTAAAAGCTCAGATAGGAGAGTTTGCCAGTGTAAGTCCAGTTTAAAAATTGAAATAGATGGAATATCTGCAAATTGGCATATCAGACTCTTACAGCAGCATCCAGAGTCCTTGTCCCTCCTGCAGGATAGCTGGTTCTTATATCATGAACTTGATTTGTTAGCATGTCTGCTATCAAAAGGTCTGTTTCTTATTTTTGTTGAGTTATACCTTAAATGTGTCTTTTTTTGGCTACTTACGTTCTCGTTTCTGCACAGCTGCAGCCAAGCAGGGGCCCAATTCCCGGCCCTCAGATTTATTCCCATTGTTTTGATGGGTTGAGTCTGGTGCAGCCTGTATCACAGAGCACCTGGATGGGCTGATTGCAGACATTCGCTGGCACTGCAATCTCAACTGTGGAAAGAATTTTGCTGGCAGTGGAAGCCCAGTTTTCCTGGGGAGGGGCCCATATTTCTATTTTGAAATGTGTGAAGCTTCATCAGAGCTCTGCTATCAGACCCGCTGGAACTTTTCCCCCTCACTCTCTTGGTCCACCTTTTCTCATCCATCCAGATCTTCTGCTTCTTCTCAAAGTCCCTGACATATGTTTTCTGGCTTCTTTGGCTGTAATCTCTCCCTCCATTTTTTCTTCACACATTAGTTCTTCCTTCACTGTGTTTCTCCACTGCCTCTTCCATTTTCTCTACCCTTCCTCATAATTTCTCAGGACCCTCCTGTTTTTCTCCTCGTGTCCACATTTTCATCTTTTCTCCAGAAGCTCCATGAATGACAACTCCAGTAATGGACTATATACCTTGAAAAGGCTGCTCTCTCGGACCTCAGAGTGGCAGTGAGATGCAGGTCCAGATGGCATCACTGCTATTAATATTTTATTAACAAGTAATGCTGGGGACCTATGGTGCCAAGCATTGTACAGCTAGGCAGGAAAACATAGCTCTTGTACCACAAGTCCCCATGTCCTCCACAGGTGTAAAGGGGTTACAGCCTCAATCTTACACACCAGCAACTGAGGCATATGGAAAGTAAGGATAAATTTACTAAGCTGTTTTGGCACATAAAGTTGTGAACACATTTTTTCTCCCCAGTCTGATATCCTTATGCATGTTAACTGTCTGAATTCCATTCAACCTATTGATTTTACTGGGGTATAGGAGTGACACCCATGTAGAAAACTTAGAAGGACTTGCTCTTGGTGTCTGAGCAAGACCACTCAGAGAGTTCAAGACGATCCATTTCTCTCCATAGTGTCATGGTGGGGAATTAAAACTCACCAGAATTTAAGGCAAGGAGAGAGAACAGTGGGAGAAGAAACAAGGAAACAATATAGTCTATGCTCACCATCTGACTGTGGCTCAAGGGCCTGGACTGAAAAGCCTGTTTTCCTGAGACATGGATAGAGCTGAAAAATGCAGCAAGGTCCTTGTATTCTGTAATATTCCAGTACAGTGTTCGTGAAATTCTATGTGTCCTGGGGTGACTGTATGATACTGTATTCCCTATTGTCTGCCCTACGCCAGACATGAATCCTGTTCCTCTCTGTACCTTTAAGGGAGAGAGGAGAGAAGCCAGGTGAATTTTTCACAGCGATTTGTATCTCAAGGGCATATACACTCCCCTGAGTTCTCTCACTGCTGTGGTAGAGGGGAGAAAAGAACTTTTCCTGCTTTTCTCAGCTCTTGGTTCCTTTTCTCAGGAAAGAGAGATGGAGAGTTCAAATTCTTTGCTTTTTTCACTGGCCTGCTAGCTGAGGCAGGAACCTTTCTGAACTGCTCAGAACACCAGAACACCAGAACACCACCGGGAGGCCCTATACCGTGGCTCGGAGGAGCCCACACTGAACCCCAGCTCTGGAGAGAGAGCAGAGCCACACCTACAAAGGACTTTGAATTTTACCAGGTTGTCTCCACAGCGAGAGGTTTTATTACTTAGCATTATTCTTTTTTTTCCCCCCATGCCTTCTTGCATTCTGCTTGTTAAATAAATAACTTTTGGTTTTCACTTTCCTCTGAGGAATTTCTTCCCGAACCTGTGGGGGAGCGGCGGCTGAAACCTGCTTTCTTTGGAGGAGACGTTCCTTCCGGAGTGTTTCCCTTTATTTGTCTCAAACTGGGACACTGTGTCAGCTTCACAGATGTATTGAGACAGAAGACTGTAAAGATGTAAGCATGAACGTCATGATTTGCATTCTTCCTTTTTGTGTCACTGATGTTTAGACTCAAGGCTTGATGTCATCTCCTGGTTAGTAGGTTTTGATATGCCACAGGCTTTTCTATCAATATATGCTTATATAGTTTCCTGTGACTTGGAGGTCAGTTGGCCAAGGGATAAGCAGACCTGTTAAGTTTGAGAGCAGTGAAATATTATTTTGATAATATTTAACTTGCCTAACACTTAATATGCACAGTTAGTTATGGTACTCAGGAGTACAGCAGGGCAGCGTGATCTCCCTTAGCTATCAATTCAGAATGCCTGCAGAACCAGGAAGGCTGTGTATCAGTTTACACTCAGCTTGGTAATCTTGCCTCTTTGTGTCTCTTGCACTGAAGGCCGAATGTAAAATGAACATTGTTAGCCAAGAAAGTAAATAAAGGGAACTATTTCCCAAGGCGTTTTACTCTGTTTATTTAACGCCTCTGAACAAACCCCTTTCCACATCCTCTGAACCTACTGGCCACTTCAGATAGCTCCATTTCCTGCTGGGTGAGTTTTTTCTAAAATGTTTATTCACCTCCAGGAAATGATGATTTCCTGAATATTCTGAAACTTCATATTTTTGTTGTATCCCTGTTTATTTAATAGTCTTACTTATTGTGCAAGTGTGCAAGGCACAGCAACACCTCTTGAAATGTAACTGTCTGTGAAACTAGACATAGCACAACACAAAACAGAGTGAAACTAAATCTGGATTTGCTAATTTATACACAAGTGTATTTCCATTAGCATGAGCCGTTACTCCTTATTTATACTGGCCTTAATGAGTTCACAAGTAGGTTTTTAACTTTATCCTGCTCTAAGGAAAAGTGCCTAAAAATTCAAGTTAGTGAAGGAGAATTAATTAACTTAAAGATTTTATATTTCACAGTTTACATTAATGTCTTTTAGTTTTATTTAAGCAACAAACCAACGGAAGGGACTATATGTTTTTTTCACCCTACAGTGGGACTGAAAATAAGCAATGCTTATTTTGTGAGATTGAAGTTAACCTGCCACCAGCACTCCAGCCTGACATGAACGTCACTACCTTGTGAAATTTCTGCACATTCTTAATGAAAAGGACATAATACTTTATGCACAAGGATGGGAACCAAAAATAACTACTCTGAAATTAAAAGAGCTTCTTTAAAGTAAATTAACTGGGATTTGTCCCAGAGGAAATTCAGGAATTACATAGCATTGCCATTTACCCCGGACTGAGCCACGTGTCCCACTCGTGCTTTCCTCTTCTCCCTTAGTGTCTACTTGTTCTTAACCTTCTTCTATCACTGCTGGCTGTGACTCCCTTTGGCTTTTTACAGGCTGAACAAATAGCTCACATCTCCACTGAGTCCAAAGAGAAATGCAATGTGAGCATGATGCTTGCCCCATGCTTGCCTGAAACTTGCACCCTCACAGAAACCAGATCCTTCAAAGTGTGTCCGTTTGGTAAGATTTTGAAGGAAGAAGAGACTGAAGATTAGACTCTCCTTTTCTTAGACAGCCTTTCATCCTTGCTCAAGAAACCAGCCTCTTCCTCTTCTGCGAGTCCTTTGTTGCCACTCCTATACTGTCTGTTATGAGGACACTGGTCATTTTCCCTTGCTTTTAAATATTCTTTTCACAGTTTCTCTCCATTCCTTCCTTCCTTCCTTCTTCCTTCTTTCCTCATCCACCACACTTTCCCCAGTTCAGGTGGACACATGCTGATGACGATGTCTCTGTGACCAGGTCAGTGCCAGAGACAGAACCTTTGTAGCACCAGAATGGAGTCTGCTTTCAGACCACCCCTTCTGATACAATGTGGTACCACTGTACCCCTGTCTGACAGGAGTGGTCTTGCTTCTGACACCAATTACTTGATATCCACATTGCTGAGCTGAGGGTGCCCAACATGTTGCTCCCTCCCTGAGTTCATGTTGCGCAGCTTTACCACCAGGATGCGGGACCAAAAGTATTTGATTTTTAAGCAGGCTTTGACTAATTTTGCTTGATCTCTGATTAATTCACTTTAATTCCTGGTGTGACCTGCTTGCTCCTTTTGCAGGGGGATAATTCCCTCTCTTCCTCCTAACATGGCCAGACAGAGCTCCAACACTTTTGTCTTTCATTCCAGGAGTGTTTTTCTTACTGCCTTTTCTGCTCTACTGTGGATGCCAGACCATCAGCTCCATCAGTGTCTTCCCCAGCTTTCACAGGAGGTTGCATCCTTTTGAGAGATGTGTTACATTTTAGCCCTCTTTAGGCTTGGCCGGAGTGTTTCCCTTTATAGGGAGTTATAGGGAGTTAGTTTCAGGGTTATGGAGAGTGTTTTTTGTCTCCTCCAGAAGTTTTTGCTACTTGGCCTCTATTATCACTTCAGTTGCTGGGAGTCATTTGCAGTAACATTTTTAAACCTGAAATTTCATGAGAAAAATCTACCCCAGGCTACAATTGCATTTGTAAAGTAAGCTGCTAGGTGATACAAAAGCAAGTGAATCACACCAAATAAATAGGTTTAAATTAACTCCAGGTCCTATACTAATGCATGATGACATTTACAGCTGCCTTGGCTTACCCTGCCATCTTCTGGTGATACCTGCCGCAAGATCAAAAGTTAGAGGTGAAATGAGATGAAATATTTTATTACTAAAAACACAAGAGTTGGCTCCAGTCCAACAGAACAGTTTCCTTAAATAACTGTTTTTAATATACAGCACCATATAAGATTCCTGCAGTAAATGTTAGTATTTTAGATTTGATTTAACTTATTTCAATAATGTATTTCTTTTACTGGATGATATTTCACTAGGCTAGAGAAACCTTTCTGGCCTGACAATGCCTGCTCTGGCAAAGGCAGATTAAAAAAATGTACCCCGCATTTCTCTATCATTATAAAGCACCCAAAGATACTGAGGCAGAGAGGGCCACTGAGTGGCCAAGCAGTCAAGACTGTAACTACTTGGTCCCCAAGTCTTTAGATGCTCAGTTGCAAACTGATTCTCAGCCATCCAAAATCAAACCATTTGACATTTCCTATAACAAAACTGCCAACCTAAGCTCCAATTCTCTCACTGTGTCTCCCAGACTAATAGCTTAAATTATTTTCTTTTTTTGATGGTTGTATGGGGTTAGCATGTCAAGATTTGGGTGGCAAGGGGCTACAGGGGTGGCTTCTCTGAGAAGCTGCCATGAGTTTCCACCATGTCCAATAGAGCAAGTGCCACATAGCTCCAAGATGGACCCACTGCTGGCCACTGGCCAAAGCTGAGCCCAGCACGGACACAGATATATATATATAACTCTGGGATAACAGAGTTCACAAGGGGAATGGTTACTGTGCAAGACCAATTGCAGTGGGAGAGAGGAGCAAGAATGTGTGAGAGAAGCAGTTCTGCAGACACCAAAGTGAGTGGAGAAGGAGGAGCAGGATGTGCTCCAGGTGCCTGCAGCCCCTGGTCAGACTATGGTGAGGCAGAGAGTTCCCCACAGCCTATGGGGTTCCGTAGGGGAGCAGAGATCCAACCTGTGGAGAACCCTATGCCAGAGCAGTGTGATGCCCAAAGGAGGCTGTCAACCTGTGGGAAGCCCATGCTGGAGCAGGCTCCTGGCAGGACTTGTGATCCCATGGGGACTTGTGCTAGAGCAGTCTGTTCCTGAAGGATTGCACCCTGTGGAAGGGACCCACGCTGGAGCAGCATATGAAGTACAGCCTGTGGGAAAGACTCATCTTGGAGAAGTAAATGAAGGACTGTCTCCTGTGGGAGGGACCCACTGGGATGGACCCTGCTGTAGCAGGGGCAGAGGGTGAGGAGTCCTCCCCCTGAGGAGCAAGGAACAGCAGAGACAAATTGTGATGAACTGACCACAGTCCCCATTCCTCAACCCCCCGTGCCGCTGGATGGAAGCAGGTAGAGAATTTGGGAGTGAAGCTGAGCTCAGAAAGAAGGGAAGGTGATAGGAAAGTGTTTTAAGATTTTTTTTTTCTTTTTCCTCATTACCCTCTTCTGATTGCTAAAAAATTCAATTAATTTTCCCTATGTAGAGTCTAGTTTGCCTGTGATGGTAATTGGTGACCACTCCCCATCCTTAACTTATGAACCTTTTGTTGCATTTCCTCTCCCCTGCCCAGCTGAGGATGGGAGCAATAGGACAGCTTTGGTGGGCACCTGGCAGCCAGCCAGCATCAACCCACCACACTGGTTTTCCTGGCTTTTTCCATTTCTCTTTGCATCCTGTCCAGAATCAGTCTGTTTTTCTGCTTGGTTTTGCTCTTTGACCAGCTCCCAATACTCCTTCTTTACAAAGATCTCAGCACTGGCCATGCCTTAAAGCTGCAACTGAGTCTGAATTTTTTATTTGGATATTTAAAGTGCTGCTGGTTTGGAAAGTGCCCCCCTTACCCAGAGAATAATTTGGACTTTTTAGTGGAAAACCAAGAAGTATTCAGTGTTTGGCAGCAAAGGGATTAGTCATGTCTCAAAACTACAGGCCATTCTTTAATTCTCACCAAAAATGTTTTGGTTTTTTTTTTTTTTTTTGCCTGAAAATGTTTAGTTGCCATAAACAGAGGGTTGGGTGTTTTTTGGCCTTTCCACAAAATGTTGAAAATTTTCATGGAAAGCAGCTGTTGTGGGTAAAAAAAAATAAAAATTAGAGTAATCATAAAAAGTACTCTTTTTACTGTTCAGTAGAGAAGTTTGGATGGAAAATTTTGACCAGCCTTACTTTAAGACCTTTTATGGTGCTGTGTTGTGAAAGGATTAGACAGGCGCTCTATCTGGCTGTTCCACCTATTTCTGCTTATACTTCATTACGACAGTCTCTTTGCTGCCCTCAGGCCTGTAAACCTTTATCTTTTGATATTTACAGTATTTATCCACTCGCTCTAAAATGTTTTGCTTGCTTCTACTTTAATTTTACCAACTAGGCATCTTGTTGATCTGCCTGATTTCCTCCTGGCTGCCTGACACTGCTATGACAGATTGGTCTCAAGGGTTGCTCTAGTCATGGGGCACTGGGTCTTTAGGGCACTTCAGCCTTGCAGACCTTTATGGCTCTTTTGGTGTGCCTCAGTGGCACAAGGCTCCCTTGCATCTCTGCAGCATCTTTATCCTGGGACTTGGCAGCACATTCAGACTTCTGTCCTCCTTGATGTTTCAACACTGAGGAACTTCCACTCTACAGCAGAAATTGTTATTGCTCTGTCATTGAGGGAGACCCTACTTGTTGTTATTGCATTATTGCTCAAATTCATGATGTTCAAGTTGTCTGATATTCTGATGATCTCAGCCTCCTGCACTACCTTGTGTCACCCATTCTGCTCCCTAAGAGGCACTGTGCTTCCTGAGGGCTCCTGTTCCCACAACAGCACTAACTAGGGCCCTAATTATGGCAAACTGCCCAGGCTAATTCCAAATGGTGATGGTTGCCGGTATCCTGCAGGGAAAAGCATTGTGGGGATGCAGGACCACAACTGTTACAGGAACTTCAGAAAGACAGAGACACTTTTGAATTCCCCCACAAACAGCCAATAACAGTGGTGTGTAGAAAGCGTCCATGGAGTTGTGTCCGTGTCAAAATCATAAGGTAATGTTTTTTTCCTTTAATGCACTGAAGGTCTCCAGGGACATGGCAGGTCAGCTTGGCTGATTAGTATCATTACCCCCAAGTGTGTTCACCAAAACCAAGACTAATTAATTCTCCAGACACTATGTGAATGCAAACATATCATCTTTTATTTTCCTTCCTCTAAATCCCATCTGATCTCACTCAGTAGCACCTTCAAGCAGTAAACACACAAAGAAGTCTTGCCATCAGTCCCAAGCTCAGGAGCAGGGGATGCAAGGGAGAGGTGATTTGCTGCAATTGGCAAGGTCCTTATGGACAAAAGCTGATGCCCACAATATGCTATGGTGGCTGTGCTGTGGTCTAAGTCTCCATCGCCCATCAGCTGAGGCAGTTCTAATTCTGTTTCTCATTCTCAGAAATAAGTGTAAAATCTAATCAAGTCAGGCTACCTATGCCCTATACTCCATCTGTACTTCTAAGGCAATGAGGAAAGTGTCACGTTTCTCCCCAGGCAGTCAAATCCCTGAACCCACTGTTGTTGGCAGGGCAACCAACCTACATGGAGCATTGATTCAGATAGAAGGGGCCATTTCCTGCATGAAACTAGACAAGTATAGGTTGTGTGGGCTCTGCCTCTCTCTCCAGCCTTGCCAGGATCCTTGTGTGCAGGCTCAGTCAACAACTGGGCTAAGCAGTGACCCAAAATATTCTACAGGCAGTGACATTGTGTTTGTTGTGGTGCTTGGTCGCACTGTGCCCCCTGGAGCACCCGATGTTGCAGGACAGCATGAATTTTGCAGAGGCAATATTTGAAATAAGTGTGACCAGATCGTGAGAGGTTTCTAATAACCAAGGACATGCTCTTAGCCAGTCCCTTTACTGGGGAAAAGATACTTTTGGCATCTTTTTCTAAATATTCTTTTTGAAACAGTCAGAGAGGCAGAGCTTGATCACAGTGACACTGGTGCAAGTCCAAAGTACCAGCCGTGAGTGACTGAATTATGTTAGATTCGCTGCAGGGTAATGAGGTCAGACCCTGGTCTGCAGTGATCACTCTGGTCTGCAGTGGGCATATGGAATTCCTATTTGAAAAAGGCAGGGGCTGTAGCTATAAAGGCTGGCCGTGATTCCTAGTGTGTTTTACAGGAGATGCAACTGTCTGTGGAATCTCTATGATTATAAAAGTACAAACCCATCTGATTTCTGTCTCATTTCAGGGGCTGTGGTGCATCACAGGTGGTGAATTGCAGGTGGTTTGCCAGGGTAGCCACAGCAGTATCCTGCTGGAAGCTCTGGCTCTCCTGTGCACAGCGTGGGGAGCCGGCAGCCTTCCAAAGCATGGCAAAAAATTGACACCATTTCATGCTGCAATGCTACAGAAAAACACTTGATTAACGAAAGTTCAATTCCTTATTTTTTTCTGCCATCTCTACACCAAAAATTCTCATCAGACTGTTTTCCAGACATCACACACTTATTTAGTCATGTTTGATGCATGTGATAGGTGGGTTTGAAATCTTTGGGTGAGGAAAAAAATAGCTGTTCAAGAGATCAGAGCTCGTGAAGACTGCTAAAATGCCAGGGAACAGTATAACCTTATGATATTTGGAGAAATATTCTTTAAAGGAAATATAAACAGTCTCTTGAAAAAGCAAACTGACCATGGCTGAAATCAAACCTGTGAAGAGATACACCTACCACACTGGGATGTACTTATCTGAGGGAGGCAGGAGCAGATAGCACTCAGGATGGTAGAGGCTGGAGAGACATTGTTGATTATGGATCCAAAGTAATTTTTAATTTAACTTTGGTAACAGATTCTCCTATACTGTCATTTTTCAGCATTTCCTTTTCTGTGCTTCCTAATTAGAGATTTTGCATTCTGTTGCAATTAAAAAGAAATAAACCCTTGAAAAGATTATTTGAAAAAAAGGGAGATGTTTGGAAGAAATGCATGATTTTAGTCACAGTTTGTGTTCCAAGAAAATCCTTCAACAATTTTGCCTTCTGGCTGTGGATTTCCCCTTCCTATCTATTATAGGATCCCCCAATAAATCTCTACTTTCAAGGTGAAAAGCTATTCTATATTTTTGGTGGGCTTGCTTTAAGCAAAGGATGCAGGCAGATTCAAGTGATCCCCATGTCTGGCTTCAGACACGCCCTCCCATCCTGTTTCAAAAATAGTTAACAGCAAAATACATAAGTTTAGCTGGGACAGTGAGGGTTCGGCATCTGAGCCTGGCTTTGGTGTCCTGTTTGGGCTAACGATAGAGGGTACTCAGAGCTCTCAGTTGTGGTTTGGGGCTGTGGCAGGCACATACCGCACTCCTTATGCTATTTGATGGCTGGAAAATTATTACTACCTAGACGATCAAAGACCCAGCTTTAAAAAATAAACAAAGAAGTGGAAAGTGGTGTTTCTGCCAGGTAGACACAGCAAAGGTTTGGTGAGCACTAAATGCTGTGTGCTGCTTGCTGTCAGTGCAGACCCCAGCCATGTGGGAGCACAGGCACAGACCGCATCCAGCAGCAGGATGCCATTGACTCTTTGCTGGGACAACACAAGTGGCAGATAGGATTGGGAGGTGCATTTAGCACGGCCTCTGCCAAGTTGAGCTGAGGTCTCTGCTTGGAGTGGTTATGTCTGGGAACAGGAAATTGAGAGACACATTTACAGGGCAAATACTTTAAGAACACATGAGGTTGCACCTGAGGAAAGTCCTATGATGAGGACTTGAAATCGAAATATTGATGTATAGACAAATACTGAAAAACTAAGAACTTTTCATTTCTCTCCCCCTTCTGAAATAAATTATTATGAAATTTGCATTCAGTAGTTCAGTTACCAAGAGAACTTTTTCAAAATGGGATTTAAGCTCCCAGATAAATCTGATAGGACATTACCCTTCTGAAGTATGCAAGATATTCTTTGGCATGCTACTTGTTGTTTAACACAGCCATTAAATGTGGTTTATCTGTGAAAGGGGAGAGGGAGATTAATGAGACCAGCAGAAATGATGAATTAACTGACCGTGATTAGGTGCACTTGCAGAGTGAGCTACTGTGGTGAACAGTCACGTGAAAACAAGAAATATTAAAGCTGAATCTCTGGGGAGGATAGAAATGTCATGACTCTAGACAAGGGGCTGCAATGGGCTCTTTTCATGGGAATAGGAAACAGATTTCTATAGGACCCCTGGGCGTGCTGTAGGACTCAGGGCTTTAGGATACCTGTGGTACTATCTTGTGATCATACAGTCACATATTGCACACTCCTAAGATATCTCTCTGAGGCTAGGCATGATATTTTGGCAAGCTGCTCAGCATGTTCTTTTCAAATGTAGACTCAACTTTTTCAAAAGTTTCATGGGATTTCTTAGTAACTCTTGTTGACAGAGAATCAGAGCCTTTGGACACACTTGAAAAAAGACTGAAGAGCATAGTATTGGCCTGAAGAAAGTTAACTTTGTTAAACAAATTTAATTTAAATGAAACAGACTTTAGAGGATAATTTAGTGAAACCAGTGCATATCTTGTGAACATGCATAGGTGAACACCAGAATCTTCCTAAAATGTGAGGAAGAGGCTAAAGTGCTCAGGTACAAGGAGCAGAGGAGCTGTGGGGAGTAGGACAGTGTTTTCTGCCTCCATGAAGCCCTTATTTCCTATCTGATTTTGTACACACAGCTAAAATTACCATTAACTCCCCATGAGCATTGGCACCTAGGAGTGAACTGTGTCAAGACATAACTGGGTGTTTTCTGTATTCAGTGCTGTGGTGCTGCCTGTGCCCCACTGGTTGTGCTGCTGCTTCCTCTCTGGTTTGAATGAGTTAGGCTTCAACAGCCCATGATCAGATCCATCCCCAACACTGGGTTACTTAATTGTGGACATGATTATTTGTGTTATGAAAACTGCTATGGCACGATGTTGCAGCCTTTTTGCCAGAGATCCCATGGTGAGGTCATCTGAGTGGCACTTCTTTTTGGTGGGGAGGGTTGGGGAAAGCTAATAAGTATGTCAAATGTTGCTGAAGCCAGAAAAACCCCTTTAAATGTACAAGCAGAATTTTTTTTGATGTTCACATTTGTGCCATGAACATTTTCAAAACACGGCCTTTTACTGAATTGGAACACAGGGAAAAGACTTTTGTTTCCAAAAGTAAAATAAATGTTTCACACTGGGTCAAATGTAGTGGTTTGGGCTGACACAAAAGGAAATTTGTCAATTCAGCTTATATTAACGTTTTTCCCCCAACTAGACCATGATTGCCCTGCTCTGCCTGGACCAGGGTGGCACAGCAAGGACTTGTCTGCTTTTGCCCATAGTGAGGGCTCTGATGATGCCTTCAGAGCTGGAGCAGGTACCACTATGGTATCCCTAACCCAAGCTGCCTTTAACAGCCAAGGTAAAAACTGCTGAATGTCCAGAAAATTATTACAGCTGCTTATGTCAGCCAGTCCTTAGAGGCAGTGGTGCAGAAATCCGTTCTCCCTGGGGCCGTCCTCAACCTCCCACCCTGGTGATACCTTTACCCCCTATTCCCTGTGAAGTTCCTCTGAAGATGACAAGTCTTCAGTTAGCTCTGGGCACGCTGGGTCAGGGGAAAACAGCGTTAGGACATGGCAGAGGGGCTGGAAGGCTTTGTCCTTCAGAGAGCAGACAGAAGAGCAAAAGGTAGCACAAAAATATGGCTTGATCTCCAGCAGAGTGGACTGGTTGTGGGACTGGGTGTGGTGTGCCATGCACTGGGGAAGAGAGGAAGAACTTCGTGCATCAGTGTTTACATGTCATACCAGTGAAATAATTTTGCAGTCCTTGGAAAAAAAAGGAAGAGCATGATTCTGCGTGGGGAATGTGTGATAGCAAATCATGCTGGGGCAGACTAAAGGTCTGTCTAGTCTGTTAACAAGTTTTTGGCAGAGGTCAACAGTGGCTGAATGCCTACTATGAGGGTCCAAGTGTACATGCCACTTCCACAGAAGCTTTCCCAGCATCCGACCATTCACAGACCAGGGGCTACCTGAGCCAGAAGTTCTGTATTACACTGAACCACCTTCAGTGGATTTTTGCTTGTCCAGTCTCCCTTTGAGCCCACGTACAGTCTTGGCATTCCATAATTAAAGTGCACACTCCGTGCAAAACCACCCTCTTTCACAGGATTTGATCCAACTACCAGCTGCAAGCTCCACAGTGAGCACTGGAAAAGGCAGTGAATGGGCATTTTCTACTTAAGCTTTCCATGCTTCTCATGATTACTTGATTTTTGACTGTATTAAACCCTTTCCTTTACTTCCAGGTCTTCTGTTTTCCAGTTTGAAGCATTCTGGGGCATTCAGCTGCTCCTTGTGTGCAAACAACTCTGTACCTCTGACCCTTCTTTGCTGCTTTCCTCCGACCCTACTCCAGTTTGCACTGTATCTTTTTTGAGCTGTGTGGGTGGAAGAACATCCAGGGCTGTACAAAGTGTTCACGATGCAAGCCCATCCTGGCCTTACGTAGTGGGAAAAGCTGCTGAGTTAGCCTTTGGCTCAGCCACACCAATCTGAATGGTGCTGCAGTCAGAGACAGGCTGCTGTGGTGGGAACAGACCGTCCCGGAAAGGGCAAAATGCTCCCCAACAGCATGGGAGCCCTGTGCCCACAGTGTCCCAACAACCTGGCAGAGAAAGCTCCTGCAGACTTGTCCTGGAGGAGTAAGAGGAGGAGAGGACATTCATGAGGCAGTTGTTCCTTCTCTTCTGAAAAAGCTGAAAACACTCTAGCCTGTGAGCCGTGATATGCAACACCCCATCAACAGCCAGGTTCTCTGTGAAGAAGCAAGGGAGTCAGGACGCAGAACGAACTGCTTGCCAAGGGGCATAACCTGGAACAAGGCTGATTTGATAAAAGCAACCACTTAGGAAGGGAAAAGACCTTAGGGAAGTCTGGATGCAATTGAGAGTGACTGCTTACAAACTAAGTGAGCTTCTAGGCTGTGGTGCTGGACCCTAAGAAATGGAGTATAACAAAAACAAAACAAAAAAAAAGGATGCAAACTGCGTCCCAGCGGCCAAGGACTTTATTGCCATGACTGTTACACCAGTGCAGTCACAGTGGTCCATATTCTGTGTACAAACAGCACTGAAGATAGCCCCTGGAAACCTGTCTTGTTTGAAATGTCTGTGCTGTAAGCTGCAAATTCTCTGATGTCTGCTAAGGGAACAGAATTGCTTTTTAACCTTATTTATTTAACCTTATTTGTTCTCCCCAGCATGTGAAAAACACATGTTGAGGAGCTGAAAATCACTCATCCAATGAAGGCAGAGTCTTGGTAGTTAACTCTGAATAAAGGCTGTTAGAGGCTATCTCATTTTAAAATTAGCAAAGTTTTTGAAGAATGGACACTAAATATTTACTCCAAAGTTCAGAGACCTCAGGAGGCTGGGTCTCAGCTGTTGCTGTTCCAGCTGAGTCATCTTTGACTTCAATAAAGCCACCCCAATATAATCTACCAAGGGCATGGTTCCCCATGCCATTCACACTGCATTTGCTCCATAGGGATATGGTTTGCCAAAGGCTTTAGTTCTCTGTTTGTGGCTCAGTTTACCAAAAGCAAAGCCAACAGAGGCAGTTTTAAGGGTGGGGCCACATGCTGAAATTTCAGTGCTTACAATTTCTGTTTCAGATTAAAAAGAGATTCGTTTCTGCTTTCCAGTGTTTTGTTTTGCAGCTGGCAGGTAGCTCTTATTTACTTGAAGATGTTTTTTACTCTTCTGTTTGAGTGCTTGGAGTAGAGCAGGCTGTGTGAAGAAGTGGTAAGAGTTAATCCAAGTAGGAGAGGTTTTGACTGCAGCTGTGTGAAAAATGGGCCAGAAAGTGTTTTATACATTTATCTTTGTTTCAACAAAGCCTATTTCTTTTTCGTACTTCAAGTACGTGAGAGGGGGTAGTCAACCTGAAATGGTTTATTTAATCCAAAATAGAACATCTTGGTTTTGGCCTGCTTAGTCCTAATAAAAGAAATAAATAAAACGAGTCAGTCTCTAACTGAAAACATCTTCTAAACACCAATTTAAGAAGACTTCAGTTTG
The DNA here is from genome assembly GCA_013397815.1 of Aleadryas rufinucha. Lineage (NCBI taxonomy): Eukaryota > Metazoa > Chordata > Aves > Passeriformes > Aleadryas > Aleadryas rufinucha. The sequence continues at coordinate 183,408 of VZTH01015250.1, read as the reverse complement.
AAAGTGGGAATGAATACATCTAGGCTAATAAAAATTATTTCAGGTCAAATAAATCTTGTTTAGAAATAAGAAAAATCTGTTGAGGGTGGGGGAGAGAGAGAGAAGTCCACTTTCTAGTGCTTGCATTTAGGTCAATGGCAAGGCTCACTAAGCAGGACTCTTTCCTATGTGGAAGATCCAGGGGTGCACTCAGTCAGACAACTTCCCATGTCACCTTTAGCTCAGACAAATTTGGTGCTCTTGAGGAGCTGGGGTCTTTCAGCCCACCTTTGGCACTCCCTGACACTTGACCTGGCCTATCTGAGGATTCCTTTGGGATAGCACACCACCTCAGTGGCAAAGAAGACAATTGGGGTGCTGAGGATCTCTTCTTGAGTCCTTGGTTTGGGGACCTGCTGGGTTGGGCTGCGTGGTGGTTGAGCAGGGCCACAGACCCTGTGCATGCTCAGCTGCCATGAGAAGCCACATCAGCCTGGTGCAGGCTGGGCACCAAGGCTCGGGCAGCTGATCTGCCTTGGACAATTACTGCAGCCTTGAAGCCAGGAGAAATCCTGATTGAATCTAACTCGTAAAGAGTAACTCACTGAAACCTCCTTGAGTTACTTGCACACATTTTTCTAATAAATGAGCCATGAAAACACTTAACCCTATTATTGCTTCTTAAGAGGAACATGTTAGTAGTTTATCTTTAGTAATACGCTGATTGAAAGTTTATCTCTGGGACATTAAAGTTTATAATGACCAATTTAAAACCAAACATAATAAAAGTAGACCAAATATCTCAGGTGAGACCGTAAATAACGCACCAATAAGCTTTCTGATTAAACACCTGGAGTGGGTGAACAAACATTTTACTGCAGGAGTCTTGAGGAGACCTACAGGTGTCCCTGTGTGTACAGGCAGGTCTCTGTCAGGAATCAGATCCATTTCGTGGGAGCTCACAGCAGGCTGTTGGCTGTGCTGATACCTTGGGTGCTACAGCAACTCTGTTGGGTGCCTTGGACCCTGTGGTCCAACCCTCAGGGAACAGCCCAATTAATTGTTCTGGAATAAATAAGCTAGATCTTTTCAATTTGTTTCCTTTTGAATAATGATATGTGACAGTCTTGTCTTTCTAGCTTGGAGGGGAAATTTTATTAGCATCAGAATTCACATGTGACATGGAAAATCCACATTTTTCAGCTGTTTCTACAATAGAGGAAGTAATGCAAACCCATTTCAGAGCTTCATATTGACCATGGGACCAGCCAGTGTCCATGTACTGGTGGAAAGTGCAAACAAAAGACTGTCTGAGAGCCCGGACATTGCTGGCGGGAAGCAGGGAGGCAAATAGGATGCGCATTTGCCATTCATGGGAGATGCAGACTGCCACCAACAGTTGATCCCTTTGCTGTTTTCTTATGGTGCCACTTAGCAATTTTTTTTGCACACTTTATCCCCATTTTCTTCTGTCTGTTGTAATCTACCATTTGTTAAAGCCCTCTCCTGTTTCTCTTTCCCCCCTGTCTGTGCACTGGGTGGCTTTCCCTCTTCCCATGTGCACGTGGGGGGCACAGGACTGCTGCTGCCCACTCTGGCTGTAGGAAGGGATCCTCTGCCCAGCACCAGGCAGGCGGAGCGGAAGAGGAGCACAGGCACTGTGGTTGCCACAGGAGGGTTTCCACAGTAGCTGGGGTAGGGGGATGACTGGCAAGCAGCTGTTTTACAGTTCACAGATGCCTGTAGAACTGTTGTGTGTCTATGGGTGGGCATGAAGCACAGGGAGTCCTGGAGTCATGATTCCCTTCTTCAGCTCCCTCACCACTTATCTTCTGCCCTCCTAGTTTAGGAGACCCTGACTTAGGATTCCCCTCCATTAAAAAAAAAAAAAAAAAAGGGAAAGAAGAAAGATTGTTCTGGCTTTTGAGGCACGCAGTGTAGTGTGGGAGCAGCACACCCTTGGCGCGGCAATCGCAGAAAGCAGAGCCGTTTGCTGAGTCAGGTCCTTGATGAGCTGGCAGCTCCTCATCGGCCGTCTGGTATTCATTGTCGACAACTTGCAGTCTCAACTTCCTACATCATCTTTTAATCCTCTAAAAGATGTGTTGCTCTGACTCAGACCGAGTGCTCTCTCACTCCTGGCCACTGTATGCCTTTCCATGGAGTTGCAAAGGACTGCACTGACCTGGCCACTCTCACTCCTGAGTGATGTCTGCTTGTCTCATGCTAGACCATGATAGGCAGATGTCTCCAGTCAGTCCTGTCCTGTGGCTGGAAAGCTATTAGTACCAGCTAAAGTATATTCCAGCTCTACTTTTTCCACTATATTTAGCATGGCAAGGAAGGGTGGGCTTTTTTCTGCCATACAGCCCCCACTAGTCATGTCTTCTCCAGACTAAATAGCACCAGACCTTCAATCTTTCCTCCAGAATAATTTTTTCTTGACCCCCTTTCTTTCCCCTTGGATTTTCTTTGCTTGCTCAGGATCTGCCGTGTTAAAAGGCACAGTTTTGCCTTCGACAATCAGTGTTTTCTCAGGGAGCCAGGAGATGTCATTGCAGGAGGTAAAAAGCCTTTACACTTGAGACAGATCGAGCTTTCTTGTTACAAATAATTGCTATTTGCCTCCATCTTCTTGGTCTGGCCTTTATATTTTTGCGTTGGCTGTAAACCCAAAGGTAAATTGATGGAATGGGCACTAATCAGCATGAAAAATAAGAGGGCAAGTTCTTAAGGAAGGAAGGATGTTTCTAAATCAGTAAAACACCCTGCTGATTGGTTAAGAACTAGCACATCTTCATATATTAAAAGGTTGTACAACAGATCTTCAGTCAGTGTAAATAGGCTAAATTCTGTGATCGAGTTATGCTGTGCTACATCAGTGGAAAATTTGTCCCTGCGCTGGCAATTTGGGGAGTTTAAAATGAACAGTTTTATTGCTGGGGTTTGTTGTTTATTTGTTTGTTTAATTAATATTAATGTGCTAAGAAACATAACTGAAAGAGCAAAGAAAATTTTTCTTCTGTGCTTCCTATTTAGCTCGTTTGCTGGTGTGTTTAAATTGAGCTTTTAATATCCCTGATTGTCGCCTGTTCACTGCATCCAAATACAGAGCATTATTGTTTGTCCAGATCCTCCTGTTCCGGGAGGAAAGAAAAGCTTCTTTAAAATGGAGAAGGCCAGTAAAGTGCCCTAAAGCTGGATGAGAGATTCAAAAGTGCAACATTTGAAATATATTTATCTTTATTTTCAAAACTGACTGGACTGAATCTAGGTGGGAAGCCTTCAGAGAAATTAAGAAACTGTGCTTATCATTGAGGACATGTTCAAACATGCCTTCTGCTGCCAGGTCACTTACTTCTGCTCTTAGAATTGGAGTTGAAATTACTGTGAAGAGAAGAAGAAAAAGGAAGGTTCATTTAGATACCATATGGATAAATACAGGTTATTACCTCCCCACTCTCAAAGATGTATTTTTTATTCAAAGCTACTGTTACTGTACTCTTTGCTGGTCCTAATTCATCCATACACTAAGTTGAAATAATGCTATTTGCATTCACAGACTTGCACAGCATCAGAAATAGTCTACAAACATTAGCTACAAAAATTACAATGGGGGCATTTTTATTGCTAATTAAATAACCACTTTATGCAAAAGCAGTGTTAAATTATATCAAGTGTAAAATACGTCTAGTAAATGCAGTTACTACCTTTAATAAACAGGTTTTTAGAGATGTTTTCCAATGAACTGGAATTAATTTAAAGTCCTTTAAGTCCTTTCCCTATGTTGTCTCACTGTACAAAGCAGCAGTGAATTAGTGGCACAGCCGATTGATTTTATTGTACGCTAACTTAAAGGAAACGCTTATGGAACAGTGTTGTCTATGTATTGCTACAGTAGCTGTCTCTGAGATAATAACACTTGGATGTGGAGAAAAGTCAATTGGAAATAAGCACTGAGGAGAATAATTTCCAGTGATGTCTGGATACTTTTTAACTCTTTTTGCTACATAGGAGCACACAATAAAGTTGTTCATTGCTTTTCCTTCTCCCACGTTGTTGTTATAAACTGTTCTGTTCTGAAATTCTCCTTTTCCTGTGGTGTTTCAATGGGAGTAATTGATCTCCTGGCCTTCTCTGAGGTGGACTGTGCTAGCAAAGTAGGTTCTCCTCATGTTATTTTGGGAGAATTATTTATGGGAAAAGAGCTAAAGAAATAGGATTATTACTAAGGACTTGGGAAAGGAGGAAGATGAACAGAACTGGAGGTTGTAAATTAAATAAGGAATGAGAGTGAAGGAAAAAAAACCTACAGCAAGTCATGGGATCTGACTCTGTTCTTGCTTCACACCAGTTTGCTGTCACTGTCCTAAACACTTCTACACAGCTTCAGAGTCTGTTTTGTTATTGTACATAATAGGTCTGAGTGAAAAAAAAAAGTTTGGGAAAAAAATTTGTGAAATACATGTGGATTCCGGGACACAACCCCAGATGAGGGTAAATGACACAAATCTCAAAAGAGTTCAGGAGAGCTGATGTGATTTGGGCTTTTGGGGGGGGGGGGGGGGGGTTGGGGGTGTTTCATTTTGTGGTGTGATGAATAATAGATAATTATGCAAACTGTTACTGAACTTGTTTCAGTATTTTGTGTACAGCTTGCTATTTTTAAAAAAATATACTGTACTTGTTTAGCTCAAGTCAATAGAGGAATACTCATCCGATTGTCTCCATTTGACAGATTTATGCTGCTACCAAATGAGCCCAAATCTCAGTTTGGCGTTTAGGTGCTTTTAAATAATTCACTGAGTTGCAACCTTGGTATCTTTCTCCTTTGTCTGATTGCGCAGTGAACTCTCTAAGTCACCAAAGTGGCTTTTTCAGCCTGACGCCCTTCCTTGTCTTCCAGGCAGGGCGGAAAAACAGACACTTTTGAGGGGGAATGTTGAAAGCTACAGCTACGTACATCTCCATCTGTTCTTGAATGTTTTGGAAACCTGTAAATTGCTTTGTAAATCGTTCAAATAATCACTGAATGGGAAACTGCAAGAGCAAGTGATTCAGCCACAAACTAATGATGAGGGATAAGGAACTGCCACTTAGCTTGAGTGACTGACATTTTCATCCAAACTGTCCATTCCGTTCAAACGTTTGGCTGAATTGCTTCCCCAAGATTTCTTTTGGTGATTTCAGTCTCTTGCTGGCTGAATAATTTTTGCTTCCTGTAGCATTTCAGATAAATTTGATTGTACTGAGAGAAAAAAAGAGCTAACACCGTTCCAGTGGAGAATTTTTTGGCTCCGTAACTTGTCTTTTCTCACTTCAGAGACTCTCCAAGTAACAGAACATATAACATAGCCTTTTAATGTGCACATTGTTTCCAGCCTTCCTTCTAATGGCGATGCTGTAAATTGAACTAACTGTTTGGTCATGTTTTAATAATTAACACTTTAACACAAAAGTGTCTTTTTGGTATCCCGTCATTTGTTGAAGTTTCATAGGTGATTTAAAAAGTCTGTTTTGTCAATCTGCTCTGTAGTTGCAAGGAAAGAGATTCTAAATTAAACCTAATGGGCCTTTTTAATTTTTTTAAAGGGCCTTGGACCAGACTTAATTTGTGCCTGTAATACCATGGTGTGATATGTGCGATTTTACTGCCTCTCCGCAGTAATGGCTCTGCTACAGCTGCAGTTCCCGTTGCAGCTGGAGGCAAAGCTTTGCCTTAGGTCACATTCCTGGTGCCGAAGGCACAGCCCTGCTGCTGGAGGGATGTCTGCCTGGTGTTTGGCCAGTGATGCCCCCCACCCCCTCTCAATTTAATGGAAAACAGGTTGATTTTCCAGACGTTTGGGCCTAAGGAGTAGGTTCATCAAGGTGTGGCCTGATCCACTGGCTAGGAATTGCATTTCCCATGATATATTCAGGACATATTGAACAGACAGGTACCAGTGCAAACCTTGGGGTGCTTGCCTAGTGCTTTCTTGCAGAAGGTATGGTTTCGGATAGCAAAGAGATTCATACTCTGAAATGGTTGAACAGGTCTAAAAATACATTGACATCACTGCATGTCAGACACATACCTGACAATACCTGGAATTAAGAGGCTGTTCTCCTTATCTCCATATCTGTAGTCAGCTGAGTGAAATTGTGTTCAAGCACTTATTTGTACTCTGTAAAGAGAGAGAATACACAATGTAAAGAGGGAGAGCCCCTTCCCAACACAAACACCTGCCATGGGAGGTGCGAATACACTCTTCTTGCTTGCTTCTGTGATTGAACAGAAGTGCTCTTTGCTCCTTGAATGATCATGAGGCATAAAAAAATGCTTTGTGTGGCATCTGCTATGGCTTTCCATTGCCAGCTTCTGTGTCCCTTCCTTCTTCCTGTGTTCTCACTCCAGAGCTACAAGTGCTCTGCGTGTTCATGCTCCACAATCAAATGTAATGCAGAGGGATACCTCGGCTAGTTTTGGACGGAGCACCAGGACACTGCAAGGGTGCCAGTGATGGGGAAAAATGTCTGTGCGAGGCTCTGTGCTTCAGGTAAAGTGATGGTGGTAGCCAAGCCACCTGCCCTGAGAAGAGCCCAGGACTGTCACAGCAAAGTGTAGCTGGTGACCCAGATGAAATAGGTGATTTCACAAAATGGGAGATAAAATGAAATCCTGTCTGGAGAGTGGTGTGCTGCTCACTGGTGTCCTACCAGAGAAATAACAGTTCACAAAGACTTAATCCAGAAGAAAACTATCTTCAGGGACCACACCCACAAGATGAACCTGAATTGCCAAATAACCCCCTTTCCTCATGAAATAAATACATAACCACAATGCTGCAATGAAATGGAAAAGCAATTTTGCCCAGAGAATATTGTTTCTAAAGGCACACAGGGCAAAACTCAGAACCCACCACACCCAAAGGTCAGGACAACAGTGAGAAATGAAATGCCAGAAAATAATGCAGTCTGGTAAAAAAAGTCTCAACACTCACACTCACACACACACACACACACACACACACACACACATATGCACACATTACTTCTCTCCTTTCTGCCCTTCCTCACTTCCTCAGTTTCTCATCCTAAGCAGATTTCCAGATAGCTGCTTAGCAGTATGGAATTTGTGAAGAGAAATCCAGATCCTGGGCATGTACAGCACCTCTGCTTGTTGAAATAAGTCTCAATCCCTTAGCAAGTAGCTCAGCATCCAGCATGTAGCCAGTACTCAGGGTACAGAGTGCTCTGAAGGAGAAGTGTAGACCCTCATGCTTTGTTCAGCTGGAACGCTAGTAGAATGGTCAGCTCTCAGGTAGTCCTCTTGCAGCACTTCTTGCTGTTCATCCATTCCTGCCAACGTCTTCCTCCTGGAATTACAGAATACATCGTTTAAATCCGTGTTTCATATTTTTTTTCTAGCTAGCCAAGGTTTTTCTTAATCCAAGATTATGTTATTGCTAGTTTTAGCATGTAAACAGACAATATACTTGATGCTTGGCATTTCTAGAGGTGTTCTCCATTGGCTTAATTCTGCATATGTTCATATGGACAATGAAATTCTTATCAGCTTTGGAAGCTTCAACAATAAATTGTACTAGAAATTGCGTCTTTTTTGTTCACAACTTTTCTNTCTTTTTCTTTTTCTTTTTCTTTTTCTCCCTACACGACGCTCTCCGATCTTTTCTTTTTCTTTTTCTTTTTCTTTTTTTCTTTTTCTTTTTCTTTTTCTTTTTCTTTTTCTTTTTCTTTTTCTTTTTCTTTTTCTTTTTCTTTTTCTTCATAATCTGAAACAAAGCTGGCACCATTTTCCTTTCTCTCTCTACTTTTTCCTAGCCAGTTACAAGGCTAGAGTGGGTCAGCTGATGTACCATTGTACATCAGTGTCCCATACCATCACACCTACGCAATTGTCCCTTTAGTATCACAGTATTAGTGCTTTTATGTTTTTAATTAGAAAGTTTTTATAAAACTAGAGCAGTTGTTTGGTTGCTTTTTTAATATGAGCTTTGTCAAGAGGCTGAACTCTGTGTAAAGGTAGCCAGCACAAACAGATGGGGCCACTGGGTTATTTCACTAGGGGCCATTGATGGAGGAAGTTTGTAAGAAATGATGACACTGAGGTAAGCACAGTCAACATTCTTGCCTTAGGAAGGGAATGCCACTGAATGTGATGGGCAGAAGCTGGGCGTCCCTCAGAAGGTGCTGACACGTGGGCAAATGTGGTGGTGGTATATTGCTTATTGTCACTTACTGGGAGGAACAAGGCACCGGAGATCTTCTGTTTGTGCTACACTGAACACAGCCTTCTCCAAGGTAAGTTTGTTTATGAGGAGAGGTCACCTGACTGATACCTCTCCTCAAAACCAAAACATTTTACCTTGGCCTCCATTCTAGCAAAGAGTGCCATCTTGCAGAGTAACAGCACAGTTGTAATAATGAATGAAGCTCCAAAGCCTCAAATTCTGCTCCCTTCTGGCTAATGTCCCAGCACTGCAATCCCAGGGTAGCAAAAGTCATGAGTCAGCTCCTTCTCCCTTCCCAGCAACTTGCTTGAGCCCAGTCAGGTCATGTTTTCAAACTTTTCTCTGCAAATAGGAGGGATGGAAACTTCTCCTGCAGGAATGAAAGTTGAGGTTTGTGTTCAGTGCCTTTGTTCCAAGCTGGGACCCGAATACCAGCTTTACATTTGTGAAACACTGGATGAATCAGGAGAGCTGGTAGCAACAGGGAGTGTTTTTATGCTTTTTTTTTTTTTTTTTGTGGGGATGGGGTCCGATTTACACCCCAGGACTGAATGCTTGTGGGTTTGAAATTCAGCTTCCCACTTTTGAAGTTCTTTCTACTCTGAAATCTATTTTAAAAATAAAAAAACTGTATAAAGTGCATCTAAATGGCACAGCAAAAGGAACAGACAGTTAAAACCTGTCCACGACTTTTTAGCATAACTCACTAAGTGTACAAGTGGGAAGTAGATTTTCTTGAACAACTGTTGGATGCTCCCCTCTCTTACACCAAAACATTACACTGGGAGGGAAAAAAAAAGAAAAAAAATACTTTGGATGCAGACAGCAAGCTGGTCTGGGCTAGCAAGAAGTATAGCCACATGTCTGCTTAGAGGCAGGTGAAGTTAGATTTTGTGGCACACTGTGCTAATGAAGCTGCCTTGTTTCCAATATTTGATCAGGAGTGGCTAGAGCTAGTTCAGGTGTCTTTATGGGCAGAAATAGAAAGGAAGGATGAGTGTAGGAAGGCTGAAATGTGACACTTTCCTTTCCTTGGCTGGGCAGCCGGCAAACAACTGCTCCCTTAATATTCCTGTCTTCGACTCTTAAACGAAAAGGTGGTTGTACGGTTTCTTTTTCATGTAATTTTTTAAAAAGAGAAAAGAAGGAGTGAGACTTCATGCAAACCAGTGCACCTTAGGCTGAATGAATAATGTAAGAGCACCATTGCACCCAAAACATGTGGCATTGTTTACTTGTGTCACAGTAAATGAATCATGTGGAAAAGCTGCACTTGAACAAATGAGATTGATGAGAGTTTTACAAGCTATTTTTGTGTAATTTAAAACAGTGCCTATACTTGATGGTTAAAAGTAAGATGAGACAACCAGTGCTGTCAGCTTTTCTCGTTCCTGATTCAGTCTTTGGCCATTCCCTGCCTCTGCTGCAGAAAGCCAAGGGTTCAGTTGAAAAATGGAAGGAGAAAAACAGAAGACTGAGGGTGACAGATTCAGAGATATCTGAGCTTACTTTTCTGCGTTAAACCTGGAGCTCTTAGTGCCAGGAAAGTTGGATGATGGTGGGTACAGAGACACCTGAGCTGGCTGAAAATGTGCTAGGGGAGGAAGGGAAGTGCACACATGCAATGTAGCCATGTTTATCTGGGCCCAAACTAACAAGGTCACAGTGGTGACACTTACTGTCTCCTGTGCAGTGTCCAGGTTACTGAGATAAGTTGCCTCCAAGCCTCATCCTGTTAAAGAGGTAGGTGTTATGCTGTGTCCAAGGGTCTCTACTAATGTGCCAATCTCTCTACACCAGTTCTTCATACCCTCTAGATACATATTTAAGGTTGCTTAAACCTGGAAGCTCAGTTTTCACAGTTATTTAAAGCAAAAGATAGGTTACAGACCAGGGTCTTTTATAGCTCAGGAGCAATTTCTAGGAGATAAAAGTGGCCGTTCTTTAAGCATCAGTTAATAATTTATAGGGGATGTGGGATATAACAACAGTCAAAAAGGCAAGCAAGAAACTTATCATGGATGTCTTCAACCAGAGAGCCATTTGGTGCTGATATCCCAGTAACTAATTTCTTTAGTGTTTCTATAAATAATAAAAATATTTTCTTTGCAAAACAGGAAATCCTGTATCCAGAACAAGGTAACCTGAGAGTGGACTTAAGTCTGCTGAATGAGAAAGTGTTAGTTACAAACCCCAAAAAAGAGCAGTTGCTGAGGTACCAGAGATCACAGATTTATTAGATTTATTTTATACAAATGAAGCAGGCCATTGACCGAAAATCTGCCCATTTAGAACTTTAATAGGGAGAGCTCTTCAAAGCTTAAAGCATTTGCTGGCATAACTGACTGAGCATTTGCATTTTAAGTGGAAAGGCACTGAGAAAAATCAGGAATTGTTCAAGAATATTATGCTAGTTTTTCTAAAGCCCATGATTCCATCAACAAAAAGAAAGGGTTATGTAAAACACCACCAGCAAAAATACTTCCCTACTAAAAGAAAGAAAGAATGAAACATTAAAAAATATATAAAGAACAGAAAACAGGTTTGATCCCAATGCAGTTAAAAATGATAAGCTGTTTTTTTGAGTCTGTAAAAAGCCAAAATAATTTTCTGGCTGTTGATACCCGTGATAAAATCCTAAATGCTGATAAAAAAAGGGAGAAAGGTGGATAAATACTTTGTGCTCATCTGAAATGCTGGGTTTTGGGACAGGAATGTTGTTAGCTGTAACCAAGAGAGATATGAGCAATTTGCTAATGGTCAAAGCTTAGCTTATGCCATGGACATGTAAATTTATTACCTGTGGTGATGATGATGATGATGATTAATTTCTAACGTAACTGTGAGAATGAGTGACTTTTGAAGTTTTGCTACACAGTTGCTGTCATTTGTAGATGAACAAAAGGACTAGAGAACAATAAATGTTCACTAAAACACTAAATGGTTAAAATGTTTGAAAAAATTGGTCACTGCTCATAAGGCCCATCAGCTGTGATTTCAGTTTCACTCAGCTTTTTTGGTTTTGTTTTATTGGTCTGTGAGAAGTCGGCAGAGAGATGAAAGGAGTTGATTGCAGCCCCTGGCTCTCATGGGTGACTTTAACCACCTGAATGGGCAACATGGCAGGGCACAGGCAATCCAACAAGTTTCTGAAGGCTGGCAAGAACTATTTCCTGACTCTGCAGATCCATGAGCCAATTAGATAAGATGTGCTGTTGGTCCCGCTGCTCATTAGCTAATGGGAGGAGATAAAAAAGACAGGTTTATATGGCTCACACAGGTGCACATTGATAGAATAATAGGCAGCAGACAGAAATTGCAATGAATGAAGTTCTGATGGATATCAGGAAAGATTTTCCTCAGAAAGGTGGCAAAATATTGGCACAGGTTGTCCTGAGAGGTTTTGATGTCCCTGTTCTTGGAGGTGTTCAAAGCCTGACTGTACTGAGCAACTTAACCCAGCTGGACCTGTTTTGAGCTGGGTGGGCTTGATGACCTTCAGCAATCTAAATTATTCCAAGTCAATGGTTAAAACGATGGTTCTGTTTTTTAAACCTACAGAAATCTACAGAGAGATACAAATTGAATGAAGAATTAATTTTAAAATGAAATCTAATATAGCAGAGGAACAATGCTATTAACTGTGATTTCTTAATTCTGTAGTATCCCTCTAGCATACTTACTATGTTCTCTCTGTAGTGAAGGTAATCACAATAAAATATTGGATGAGACAGCGAACACACTGCTGCTTGGAGTCTTTTAAAATCGGCAAATCCATCCCTAATGTTGCTGTTGGCAGAAAAATAAACCATAGAAACAAAGAATCGTTTAGGTTGGAAAAGACCTTTAAGATCATCAAGTACAACCATTAACGTAACACCTCTAAGTCCACCACTAAACCTTGTCCCCAGGTGCCTCATCTACACATCTTTTCAATACCTCCAGGGATGGTGACTCTATCCCATCTCTGAGGAGCCTGTGCCAATGTTTGACAACCCTTCAGGGGAATTTTTTTCCCTATATCCGACCTAAACCTTCACTTGTGCAATGTAAGGCCTTTTCCTCTTGTCCCATCACTATTTACCTGGGAGAAGACACTGACCCTGACCTGGCTCTACCCTCCTTTCAGGCAGTTGTAGAGAGCGACAAGGTCCCCCTTGAGCCTCCTTTTCTCCAGACTAAACACCCCCAGCTCCCTCAGCCGCTCCTCATAGGAAATATGTTCCAGACTCTTCCACAGCTCCATTGCCCTTCTCTGGACACACTCCAGCCAGCACCTCAAAGTCCTTCCTGAATTGAGGGGCCCAGAACTGTACACAGGATTTGAGGTGTGGCCTCACCAGTGCCGAGTACATGGGTACAATCACTGCCCTGGTCCTGCTGGCCACACTATTGCTGATACAGGCCAGGATGCCATTGGCCTTCTTGTCCACCTGGGCACACTGCTGGCTCATGTTCAGCTGCTGTTGACCAGCACTCCCAGGTCATTTTCTGCCAGTCAGTTTTCCAGCCACTCTGCTCCCAGCACTGCCTGAGGTTGTTTTGATCCAAGTGCACAACCCAGCACTTGGCCTTGTTGAACCTCATCCAATTGTCCTCAGCCCATTGATCGATGAACAATCTGTTCTTGGTTGCAGTGGGTCTGTGCTTGGTACATCTGTACTTGGGATTCCTCTTTCATTCCTCCTGCTCATCCCCTGTTCTCATGACCGTTGCAGGAACTAGACTGTATAGCCATCAAAATACTGAACTTTGACACCTTACATATTTACTTATTTTGCTAAAAAATGCTGCAATCCTGCATGGTACTACGAGATGTACTGCTGTCAATCCCCTACAAACCATCTGAAGAGAAAATAAGATGAATAAAAGAGTCTTACTAAAAATACTAGTCATAGTCTTGGAGGTGTGGTTGTTTTCTTACTACCCAGAGGGTGTATGCTTTTACACTACTTTGATGGGGCCAGTTTGTCCTCATCTCTAGGCTTGGGCAGGAAAGTCAAGGTAACCCAGTTGACCTTAAATAAAAGTTTATATGGCATTTAGGGTACCTACATACTTGGATTAGTAACACAACATGTATGTTAAACTAATGACTTTGGCTTTTAAGTGGCACAATAAATATGGGGTCATAATTACTTAGGAACACGAGAGAAAATTCAGGCATCCTGGAATTGTCATGAGATGTGACTCAAGGAATTTAAAGTCAAGCTCTGAGCATGGTGACAGGTCTTCTGGTTTGAAGAGGCAAACATTTATCTCCTGCCAAGAGTGCTTGAGGCTTTCTGAGTAGATGGATGTCATAAGTGTACTGTTAGCCTTCCACATCTTGCTCTTACTGAAATTTCCTAGCTTTCAACTTCAGATTCATAAAGCTACCAAGCAAACTAACCCAGAGCACTGAAGTTTTTCTGGACTGCTGGGTTACTTGATAGTAGTTTATATGCTGGTTTTCTAGTTATAGCAGTCAGATAAACCTTTTGAACAAGATGTATGTGTTGGGACACCATTTGAATAAAACCACTCACTTTGATTTAAAATAAAAAATAATTGTCTGTCTCTTCTCAGGAAAAACAGGACTGTGGGCAGAAATCTTTAGCATATAGGGCAAAACCCAGCAGGTCAAGCCTGTCTTTGTTATGCATCAGATTATCTTAGCCAATGAAACCTTCTGCAGACTGAACTTGTGGTTTAGGTGCAAAGTGTCTGAGGCCCATTAAGAACATCGCAACCACTTCAGATAGTCAAAACCCTCTGAGTTTTGTTGATCAATCTGCCTTTGATTTAGATATAGAGGCTAAACTGATTTGGAGTCATGTCTCCATTTCATAAGAGCCCAGAGATTAAGAGAATAGTTCTGTCAGTATATGATCTGTTCAAACTCAGGGGTCTGAAAAAATTAGCTGAAACATTTTCTGAGAAGACCTATTCCTTGTCTCTTAGATTTCCAGTATTTTGGGCTTTTTATCCCCTTGATCAAGAAAATAACCTTAACCATGCAAGAATGCAAGACCTTATCTTTTTTCCTAAGGCTGTGTCTTGTATGCTTGCTGTATTATACTACTACAATTTCTCAAGGAGTAGTATAATGGTTTCCAGCAGAGAAAGGCTAACTCCACTTAGCCAAAATATGGCATTTGGAAAAGTAAGCTGTACATCATTTCTCTGAATGAGACGAATGTGTTCAGAATGCCTTCTTAAGCTTCCTTGAAAATTTTATGGACAACTCAGATCAATATGATTTAAACTACAATCAGGGGAGACAAGGAGGGTGTGTTGCCCTCCATGTCAATGACCAGCTGGAGAGCATAGAGCTCTGCCTGGGGACGGACGAAGAGCCAACTCAGAGTTTATGGGCCAGGATTAAAAGGAGGGCAGAAGTCACATTGTAGTAGGGGTCTGCTATAGGCCACCAAACCAGGAAAACTGAGTGGATGAGTCCCTCTACAGACAGACAGGAGCAGTCACACTTTTACAAGTCCTGGTCTTTGTTAGGGACTGTTGGAGGGACAACACATCAGGCCAGAAGCAATCCAGGAGGTTTCTGGAATGCATTGATAATAGCTTCTTTTCCAAGTGACAGAGGAGCCAACAGGAAGAGGTGTTATGCTGAAACCTTGTTCTTACCAGCAAGAGGAGCTGGTGGGGAATGCAACATTCAAGGGCAGCCTTGGGTGCAGTGACCGTGAAATGGTGGAGTTCAAGATCATTCGGGCAGCAAGGAGAGTGCACAGCATCACTACTCCGGACCTTGGGAGAGCAGACTTCGGCCTCTTTAGGGAGCTACTTGAAGATTACCATGGAATCATTCCGGAGGGAATTGGGACCAAAGAAAGCTGGTTGACATGCAAGGATCACCTCCTCCAAGGTCAGGAGTTATGTATCCCAACAAAGAACAAATCAGACAAAAAAATCAGGAGGTCTGTGTGGATGAACAAGGAGCTCCTGGACAAACTCATACACGAAAAGGAAGCCTACAGTGAGTGAAAGGAAGGATATGTAGTCTGGGGGGAATACAGATAAATTGTCTGAGCAGGCAGAGATCATGTTAGGAAAACTAAAGCCCTGATAGAATTGGATAAAGGAAGAGAAACTGATGTCATCTACCTGGACTTGTACAAAGAAATACGCGCTTTCCTGCATGGCATCCTTGTCTCTAAATTGGAGAGACATAGATTTAATGGATGGACCATCCAGTGGATAAGGAGTTGGCTGGTTGGTCTTATTCAAAGAATTGCAGTCAATGGCTTGACATCCAAGCAGAGATCAGTGACAAGTGGCATTCCACAGGGATCAGTCATAGGGAATGGCTTTAAACTGAAGGAGAGTAGGTTTAGATTAGATATCAGGAGGAAATTCGTCTCTATGAAGGTGGTGAGGCACTGGAACAGGTTGCCTGGGTAAGTGGTGGATGACCCATTCCTGTAAGTGTTCAAGGCCCTGAGCAACCTGGTCTAGTGAAATGTGTCCTTGCTTATGGGAGAAGGGTTGGAACTAGATGAGCCTTAAGGTTCCTTCCAATCCAAACCATCCTATGATCCTCTGATTCTGTGATAAAGGTAAGGATTTGCATTTGCATGATCCAAAGTGGAAAAAGAAGCCACAGGTCATAAGCTCAAGGTCTTAATACCTGAGATTTCTTTAGTTTGATAAAACAGATTGTGATGTTTTCTGAAGAACCGGGCAAAAGTGACATTGCAGGAGTGTAGAATAGATTATTCAGCAACAAAAGAATGCAGAAATTTTCATGATTGCATCTTTCTCAAGCTGAGGATTTAATTCCTGCATTTCATGACTATTGCTTAAAGTGTTAGTGAAAGAGTGGCATTTTTAGAACACTAATTTCCGCTTGGGTTTTTTCATTGAACTTTGTTGACAAATGTTTGCAATGAACTTTAGGAGCAATTTTACATGAAACATTACACTGAAATATCTTGAAAAAAACCCCAAAGGATTGAGTTCTTACCTGTTTTCTCTCTTGCTCTTTTTCACTGACTTGTTTCTCTTCATGTTTAGATGCGTGGCCACTGGATGGTTTTCAAAGGCTCCTGGGTTCAGACCTTTGGTTCAGACTCCCATTGATGATGGAGGGCTCAAAGGAAGAATACCAGCAGCTTTGTCTTCTCACAGAGAGTGGGATTCTGCAGATGGAAGAGGAACACGATTTTTCTGGAGTTTGTCAATAAACCTCTAGGTGAAACAAAAGAATTACATGTGCACTTCAGGTCAGATCTGCTGAGAAAAGCCTGCAAACACCAGTACATTGGAGAAATGTATTCAAGAACATTTCATCCTTGTGAAAATATTACTCTGTTACAACAGCCAAGGTCACTGAGACCCAGAGTGATCTTCTGGTCACAAAAGTTAAAGATGCCTGGCGGCTACTATAATTAAATTATGAGCGCTAGGAGAATAGGGAAAGCAGTTTTCCCACAAATATTTATTTGAATTTAAAAGTGACTTTAGACATGACTTTGCTCAGAAATCCTCTGTGTTCTGGTTGTTGTTTGGTTTTTTTTTTCTCCTTGAAAACATTCAGATACCGAAGCTGGATGTGAATACCTAGGCCGCAGCCTTCAGCTTCAGCCCAGCTGAAGAACAAAAGCAAAAATCTCAGGTCTGTGTCAGAAACAGTGGGCCTTTTGGATGTTTGCAACTATCCATTTGCATCTCATGAGCAAAATCCAGGCGATTACCTGGGTGAATTAACAGATCGATAGAACAAGAAATGTATTTTAAATTCCCATCACGGCATGTCTATAGGCAAACCGCCAGTATAAAAGGATATTAATATTAGGACAAACTGCCTTGATAATCAATAGCTACTTACTTTCATCTTAATTGTTGTCTTAGGGGAAAATCTTTAGAATTCATATTGCCTGTCCATTTGGAAATGCGCTTTTGTTAGCTCTAATTTCTGCATTGTAGATTTCAGTTAATTTTGCTTTTTTCCCTCCTGAAATGCTGAACAAGCAAGTTCACAGGCAAGTACATGCAATATCCAAAAACCTATTATCTCAAGGCCTCAGCACGAAGTGGAAAAGACATCATGTACGCTCTTTTTTTGTGGTTCCAATTACATGAAAACGTACAACATTGAGGCCCAGGGAAATCATGAGTTGACCACAAAACACTGTGCACACACGTGTGAAACTGAAGTGCAGGGGGTAGCAGTATGATAGGTTTTGTATGGCATATAGGACAGTGCTGTGCTTCCACACTAGGTGTTTAACAATTTTCTATTGTTGTTCACAATGCAGCTATATAAAAGTAAAAAAAAAACAAAAACCCCAATAAACCAACAATAAATGGCAAAAACCCTCCAGCTGTGTCTTATGTGGTATTTTAATACACACTATGTAAAGAATATTCAGCATCTTAAAGTAAATTTAACCTGCAGCTAGCTGAGGGATTAAACATGACTATTCTCAACTTGAATGACCCTTTCCCCTAAGTCAAGCTGCCCATTTAGCACCCTTAATAAATACAGGGATAATTTAAACCATGTGGCCGCAAATTGAAAACATGGGCTTTTGAACTATGTATTTTCTTTCTCATGTTGGAACTCCTCCCTGGAGATAGACTCAAGTCCCATGATCTTGTAAAAGACAAATCTGTGTATCTTTTTTATTAAGTGTTTCATGATATATATTTTTTCAGCTCTGTTGCAGTGGATGCATCTGAAAGATGTATTCCGTTGACAGTACACAATACCTCAAAGGCCCTTGATTCATTTATCAACTCAAACTAATAAAAGAAGGATAATATTTCTATGAAGAAGAATGGGTTTTAAAAGCAGCTTGACAGCTTGGTAGAATACATCAATTAAGTATAGAGAGAAATTGAAGGAAAAATGGGGATCTTACTTTCTTTGCTAGCATTAGAATTAATAAAAAATATTTAATCTGACCTTCAACAGGAAAGAAATAGAGTTCATTCCCAGCTTGCATACCTTGTGGTTTGAGCTGAAGAATGTTGCACTCTAGTCTATATTCAACTACTGGTTTAAATTATAGACTTTAGAAAATAATCTACCATTCACTTTAATTAATATCAACAATCACAGAGTCAGTTGGAAAAAAACCCACAAAACACAAAATGCTAATGCAAAATTAAAAATGTTTCTGTCCATTTTTTTTGTTCATAAAAAACATCAAAGAGTCTCATCTGTTGGCAGCTTTGGTACTCTGTAACCTTAGGCTTCTTTCATGTTGATCCAAGGAAGGTTCACAACCAGTTTTTTCTAGTTAGTGGCCCATGAGACACATCTGGCCCCATCATTTCATCTGTGGTCAGAAGAGACACAAAGTGCTCTGCTAGGCTGTTTTACCACAAACTCTTTTTAGTACCTTATTCCCCTGAGACAAACCCTTGGGCCTGTCTTTCCTACCACTGTTTGGAGATTTATCCCTGTGGAAAAAGTAGTGGCTGAAGTTCCTCTCCAGCACTGGGCCAGAGAAGTCAGCTTTCAGGATTTGTTCTCAGATCCTATTGGGTGCCTTTTCTGGGCCTTTTCCTGTTTAAATTGGTGATGTCAAGGCAAGAGATCTTCTCCTACTGATGGAATATTCTTGTCCTCGTCTGAAAGGTCCAGATGTCACTGAAAACAGGGCTGTAGGAAACAAAAAAAGCAAAGGAAGATGTTTTCTTCTGCAGATCTTATGTGCAAGCACTTGAATGCAGCTGAAAGGTTCAGCATGACATAGCAGAGAACAAACGTGGCCTCTGAGGATTCAGTGGGTAGGTTTGTGAATCTCCAGCTGAGAGTGTGTGTTGTGTTTGACTGCTGGGCTGGTGCCAGGGATCATTTGTATTAGTTAGAAACTTGTCTTCATATTGTCAGCTTGGAATCTGTATGAAGCCCTTGGATCAACAATGCATCTCTTCTACCAGTGATTTTCTGGAACAAACTGAGTAAAATTAGAGCACAGTATACCAAGGGCTTGTGGTAAACAATTTGGTTTTGGCTCATAAGGTAAAGAAATTGTGAAGACGACATTTTATGAGCTATATTCCACCTGAACAGCAACATTCATTTCTGTTTTGTTATTCTACTACACTACCAGGAGCTCTGTAAAGCTTCTCTGTAGAACACAACTCTGCAGCATAGTTTACTGAAACGTAGCCAATTTATGGTAGTTGTCCACACTGAGAAGATTCTTTTCACAACTATTCTTCTATCTCCTAACCATACAATGAATAGATTGTGACTCTACAGTCATGTCAGTACTGTGGCCCCTGTCCCCTATCATTGAAAGATTTGTTCACAGCCTATTTCTTGTACTTATTTGCATCTTCTTTTTCCTGAGAGTATAGGATGAGAAAGGAGAAGTCTGCATCTTCAGATCTTAAAAAGAGGTTGTGCAGGATCTGATGCATCCAGTTTCCAGCTCTGCAATGCCCCAAGGCCCTGCAGACTGGTGCAAGTAACAGCCTGTTTGCCCTTGGAAAGATAACAACTGGGGTGTCCAGTATTGCTTGTCTGGGTTACTGTGTAGTGCCACAAATTCAGTGAGAAATCTGTTACTGGTGTATACTCATCTTTCTTGATTTGCATTTTGAGTTTTCAGAAGTTGATGGGGTAGAGGTTGACTGACTTACCCAAATAATCTGTTTTTTCACTAGGTTCAAAAATGATAACTGACAATTTTGCTTGAGTAGCCAGGAACATAGTTAATACATTTCCCCTTTTTTTTCCTTTGTGCTTTATTGCTTAAAATTTGATTATCGTACATTCTTTGCAATAATTTTTGTGAACATTCTTTGCTTTGTGCATTGCCCTCTAGTCCCATTCCCAATGACAGTGGACAGCATTTTTCCTCAAGAAGAAAAGTAAAAGATGTAAATGCATGAGGTGGCTCAGTCCTACAACCCCTTGTTTCATACTTTTATGTCTCTAGCAGAAGAGTGGCCCCATGTGGTTTGCTGGCAAGTGTAATCTCTGCTCATGTGTCAGAATTACATCACCTCCATGGCATTGGGAAAACTTTGGAATATGATAGCAAGGGACAGGAAGGTTGTCTTACCCCTGTCTGAAGGGCTGCCAAAAGAAAAAATCCCAAAGTTGCATAGTCTTAAGTTACACATATAATACAGATCATTCTAGTTCCATGCTTTGCTGAATGGGGCCCTTTCTGAGCTCCTAAAATCGCAGGTTTTCTGTGGGTGCTTTCTCTTGGGCTTCTCTCTGCATTTGTCCTTCTTTCACTTCAGTGCTGCTTATGTACCTGAGGAATACCTACTGTCAACAAATAAAAAGAGAGATGTTGACGGCTGCAGTTGATTGAACATCATCTGCTGGTTACTGAAGTAAGTTACTATTTCTAGCAAATCCTCCAGCTTTGAAATGGAGGTTTGTCTTGATTTAGTTTATTCCTTATGGTATCAAAATGTGGTGACAGCTTTTAAAAGAAAAATAACATAGTGCTTCAGGGAGCAAAACCAGAGTACAGCATTTTTAATGGTTTTAATTATATTACAGCACTGTTGGTCTTTTTTTAAGTATTCACTCCTCATATTTTTCTTTTGTTAGTAGCCAGTTGACAAGGGGAAGCTCTTATTCCCTCTTCGTAATATTATGTTCAGCTTTTTAAATTCCAGTTGGAAACATTTTGTTTATCAGAGCTATACGAAGAGTTGTTAAGTGGATCTTCATTGGCTTCAGCTTTTGAAAGACCCATTTGGTTAAAGCAAAAGCACATCACTCCTCTTTTTCGATTCTACCACATTGATTGCCCCAGTATAAACTTCTTGCCTGTGTTCAGGGGAGAGAGATGACATCAGGATTCATGCAAGGAAATCGTGTGGAGAGAAACATTTCTGTTTATGAGCAGTGGTAACAACAAAACAGTTGAGCAAGAGCCAGAGCAGCCGTACATGCATGGTCTGCATTGCTGCTTTCAGGGCTTACACAAGGCCTTCCAGTGCCAATGCCTGTACGATAACTCTTCCACCCTGACCACATTGGGACGGGTGGCGCCTGCTGGCCTGGGACCCTGCCATAAATACAGGGCATGGAGAAGTGGTTTAGACAGGACCCTGTCTGGGATGGAGGGCCCACTTACATGAACAGGGTTGTTCCTTGAAAGGAGAACAGTGGTATAAAACACATCTTCAAGGAAACATTCTGAGCCTACATGAAACTTCCAGCCAGCTCCTGTTGGAACCTTCAAAAAGTCTTCTGACTCTGCAGCCTTTGGAAACCCACCATGGGCTTCAGGCCCAAGGAAGCCTTCAGAACAGCTGACAGTCCTGCCAATGTATCTATGGTAAGGCATTGATAGGAAGAGGAGCTCAATTTTTTCACCTGCTTTTGGATGAGATCAGCCTAGAAGCAATAAAACCAAAAGATAGGGAGAATCATTTTGGCCTTTGCCAGGGAACTCTGTCATCTTGCCACCTCTAGCATGAAAAATTATTCCGTGGCCAAAATTCTGCCAAGAAAGTGCCAAGTGCAAGTTATGTAGCAGGATTTCTATGCCAGGATCTTAAAATATGTTACCTATCTATCTCATTTTTATTTTATGCATTTACTGTAGTTGAATGCTTTAAAGGTAAAAGAAATTAACAGTCAATTGCAGGAATAGGGAAAAAATGAAAGTAAAAAAGCCTTCATCTTCACAGCTGGTAAATCTATCCCTTTTTATATCTCTATTCCCTGAGACGATTTTCTGCTTTGGAGCTCAATAGTCACATGTGATTTTAAAATCTTCTTTAAGAAGTTTAATCCTCATGGTTGTAACAACATACAACAGATTCATACAAGGATGGTAAAATCCATGGGGTAGACTGCCAGGAAACTGGAGACGTGCCATCACTGAAAGTTGTCATCATTGACCTGACAAATCTTAAGGGATTTTCTTGTTTCACTTGAACTTGCCCTAGTGCAAGGAAACAGACTGGATGATCTCTTGAGATCCACCCTATCCCTCCACTCTGTGATCTTATCTTGGATTTCCTAGTGGCAGTGTAGCCTTTGCTATTATTTTCTGCCATGCTAAGTAACGTAGCAACCTTTGTAAAATTAAGCTTCTATTTTAATAAGCAAACACCCAAAAGACAGCAAGAAGAGGTTTAAAAGACATAACCTACAAAGAAAGGTTGAGAGAATGGCGTTTGTTTTTCTAGAGGAGAAGAGACAAAGGGGGATGTGATACATTTTCCAGAATGCAAAGACTGCAACAAAGAGACCAGTGATTAAAATGGTCCCCTGTAGCTGTCAGGAAAAGGCCAACAGGAATTTAGCTTAATTTGCAGCAAGGAATATTCGGGTTCCATGTTACAAAGCAAATTCCCAACTTTGAGAGTGATGAAACACAGACTGCTTAGGGAGGCTGTGGCTTTCCCCTCGGCTCGCCTCAAGAGCAGGTGAGAATAACATCTGTCAGGGGTCATATACTCCTTACTGCTGCAACAGTGTGGTGGATCAGATGAAGCTGAGCCACTTCCAGTCTTTGGTCTATGAAAAAACCAGGAGCCATGAGTGAAATGTTACCACTGATGACTCAGTGGTCCAACAGCTCCTCAAGTCAGCACCCACCACAATGCTTGGTGAGACAATGTCTTCTGGTCTCCTGGCTGGGGGCCACCAGGAGTCCCCGGGATGTAGAATGCTGAGTCTGGCAGGACATTTCGAGGGAGCATGGTATATGCTTCCTCTGTTCTCTCTCCTGAGGTGTGCATCTGACCACTTTCAGAGATGGGATACTAACCCAGACAGGGCTTTAGTTCCACTGAGTATAACCACACTTTTTTCTTACCCTGTTTGTGTTCAGGACCCTGTAGAAGAAAAACAGAAGAGCAACACAAGAGTTTCATCCTGTGGATGTTGGGGACAGGCTGGTTCCTCCTCATCTACTCCCTCCTGACAGGTTTGTGATTCCCGCCTCACCCATATATGACACTAAGGCAAAGAGGTACAGCAGCATAGGATGTGAGGAGCCAGGTCCTGCTCAAACTGATGGAAAATTCCTCCTGGCTTCCCCAGGAGAGTGAAAGCCATCATGTACTGCCTTGGGCAGCTTTCTTTTGTCATTAAAATTTACTGGAAATACAGCTTATGTACAGAAACCAGCATCTGAGGATCTAGGAGTTGTTTCTTCTGATGATCACTTCAGGGAAATACTTGTAACATTAAAAAGCTGAATCCCCATGTTCCCTGTCGTAATAAAAGCACCTTAAATAGATTTCCTAGTGAGGCACTACCTTATTTACGACAATGAACTCCCTTCAACTATTCAAATCTCAAGAAACTATTCACTTTGGAAAATGGATTCCACTAAACACTTGTCAGTAACAATGATCTAGGAATCCAGCTTGATGCCAACCACCAATGCGCAGGTTTCAGGAACAGCAGCACCCTGTACAGTGCTCACAGCATGCAAACACGTTGGTACATGTGGAGGAAGGATGAATCAACACAATGGGAACTCAGCTGCTCAGGTGTAGGTCTCATGGGCTTCTTTTCCTCAGTATTACCCAGTTCATCTGCAGCTAAATTTCACCCGAAATGATGCACCAGCTTGTCCTTTTTAAGCCACAGAAGCATACATGGCAGCCCTACGAGGAGGTCACCCCAAGGGACAAGTGTGCCTAACCCCTGCAAGCAGTTTCTGGCACCCAAATAAAGGGACTGAAGCAGGGATTTGAGCAGGCAGCACTGCCTGAAAGAAACAAGGTCCAGGCAGGGGACCTGTGGGGTGAGAGAGGCATGGAGGGAACGTTAGGCTGCATAATGTCTCTGTTGAGAGCACTGATGGTAGCACATCCGCTACGGAGCCTGTATGGAGCTGATCTCAAAGGAGTCTTTGTTACTAGGGTTTTGCAAAACAGCTGTGTATTTTTAAAGTTTTCATTATTACAACATTTTGCAAAGACTTCTTGCAAAACTTCCCTGTTCTGTAGAAAGAAGCTTGGCAGGCCAGAACGCTGAAATGCCAGACCCGGGTTTCAGCAGGTCCTGCAGCAGCTGACACAGTGTGATGGTTAATGACTCTGAGCCATACCAGCTCTGAATGAAAATTAGGGCTAATTTTCAGCTAATTCTATGCTGAATGTTCCTATTGGTCTGGCCACAGGGAGCCGTCTGCAGATCATTTTAACTTGTCACTTTCTTTAATGTTTCTGTGTCTCATTTTAGAATAGAGTATACCCTGCTTTTCAAGTTTAAAATCTATTCTGAATTAATTTGCACACTAGGCAGTGAGAAGGCCTCACTATGGCTAATGACTGATGATGCCAGTATTTATAATCTGAAGGACATTTCTTTCTTGCATTCCTTTGCACACTCTGACCTACCTCCTGCAATAACAATTTAGTAGTTCAGTTCAACTTCAAATGGGAAATGAAATCAGAAACCAAACAAAAATACTTTCTGTATTTTATCAAATGTGATTTGTGATATTTAACTTTCCTCAGTTTCATATCTACACTTCTGTAACCTTTTTAACTCTTTCCCCTCTCTCCTTCCCACACCCTGCCAGCTCTGCTTCATTCCATCTCTTAAATTTTCCAAAATTGTAATGTCAAAACACAAATTTTAACCCATACAACAGCTTTCCAATCCTGACAGTCATAGGGGACTCGGTTTTGAAAAGAGGCCGGTTTTGCTGTTGGGTCGAGAACAGACCCTTCACATGCTGAAATAGGAACTAATAGCAAAACAATAGCAACAAAAATAACGAGAAGATTTGGGTCAGTTCTATCCCATGGCTACATCCTTGTGGCTCCTGGATATTTATTCTCTGTTCTATTCCCAAGTTAGGTGCTGAAAGCCCTAATGTGCCCACATAACTTCAGAGAGAGAGCAGGCCAACCTTGCCAAGATTTGTCCCTCTGATTTAACGTGGATACTCAGTGAAGAGTATCTCTGTATGGATAGGCTCTGCCTCTGCACACTACACTAGGAAAGGAGATATTCCAGCCTGTTCTGACTCTTCTCAGTCCCTCCTGTGCACAATCAGGCAAAAGACCTGCCATTCCTCTGGAATTGATTCAAGCCACCTAATCAACAAAAGTGGTTCACAAAATTTTTGACTGAATTTACCCCCCCCTGTTTTTAATAATATGGCAGGACATTATTAAAATCTGGCTCTGGACCCTTCTTGAGACCTTATTCTGATTACCACTGGGATGGCTTTGGGAATTGGCTGAGAACTGCTCTGTGGGCTGGAAAGTTGTCATCAATCTTTCTCCTTTGACACTGTCCCTTTGTGGGGGTGACAGCAAGGTGCTCCATCCTGCTACAGCTGCTACTGTGCTTGTAGCTGAGCAGCTGCACAGGCACCTCCTGCAGCAGCTCAGGCCTTGGGCTGTGACCATAGGGGTGGCAGGCTGTGTACTGGTATTTCGCAAAGCCAAAGCCTCTTTCCATGTCAAAGAGGTGCCTTGAAATGTGGAGAAACTCCTATTTTTCCCACATGTCCAAGCTCCTTGTGGTTGACACCATCCATGCCTCCCCCTTGATCAGATGCTTTGAGGAGTATCTCCAGCTCTGTCTCCTTGACCCCACAAATATCATCTGGTGAGCCTAGCAGCATGTGACCCTTGCCATGTGCTGTTTTCCAAGACTTTTCAGGGTCTTTATCAAACCATCCCTTGTTCTTTATACCTGGATTTCTTCCAAGTGTTGCTCTACCGCCTTGCAGCTTTCGTGACAATATTTCCAGTGGTCTCCCACTGGAACACTAGCCTCTCCCATCTCATTCACACAGGAGTTTTCTAAAGTTTCAGTCTTTTTGGTTGGGTGATATTTCAATCTATAGTTTTTATTTTCCAAAGGCTGTGTGTTGTCATTGCAGTTCATCTTTTTACTTTATTTTCTTATCAGGAGAAAGCAGTCTTTCACCCTAACTGTTACCAGGTAAGCCTTTAGTCCCTTTGGGCTTCTCATAGACTGCCAGATATTTTTGTGTCCTCAGTCTACATCTTTAAGGTTCTCTTTCTGAAGCTGCCTCTCCTCTAGATCCCCATGTGCCATTGTGAATGCTCATACAAGAAGACATTCACCCTCTGCATCTGTGACTTCCTTTTTGAGACTTGGAGAGGGGGTGCCTTTTCCTGCTATCATTTTCCTTGTGCCACTTGGAAAGAGTGGTCATTTCATGAATGTGTGGGATTTGATCACACTCCTCAGTACCTGTGGGATTGTGGGACTTTTCATGACACCATGGGCAACAGTCAAGGCTCATTTGAGCATGTATACAAGGAACAAAACCCACCACCTGGTGGATTTACTACCTCTAATTTTCTTCTTTCTTTGGTACAAGCAGGTAGTTGCTACGAGCAGTTTTCTCACTAACACTGGTAGCTGCATTCACCTAATTTTTGTCCTGGGACTAGATTGGACCCTCTGCCTGAGTCAGGATAAAATGACCAGTTTTCTCTGTGTTCTCTTGCCCATAAAGCCCTTCTACTTGTGCGTTGCACTGCGTGCACAGCTCACATCAATCTGCTGTGACCTCAAAGAAGTGGTTTCAAGGCAGATGAATTGTATCTTTGTCCTGAGACAGTCTAAAGACAGCCTACACCTGAAGCAATGCTGACACAGCAGCCATGAGCAATAATTTTGCCCTGACAAAGTGCAAGTTGCTCAAGTAAATTTTACCCTGATTTAGGCAACCAGACAGTGCAGGTGTGGCAGCAGGGAACTGCTACCTGAATACTTCAAGTTCCTGCAGGGTTCTGCAGATGATGCTACCACTTCTCCTCCTCCTGCTATTACCTGAGCTACCTACAATGCAGGTACCTGTGCTGGAGAAACCTCATCTAGTTAAATCCTGCTTTGGCTCAGCTTCAGCTTGTGAACCCTGAGCTAGGAATTAATTTGCTGCAGGTTATCAGGGCTTGTGTTGTACATTGTGGTTTCTATGCCCTTAAATCTCCATGGGAGCACTCTGGCATGACAACTTTCTCCTTCCTGTTACATCCAGTTCCTCTTAAAATGCTCTTTTGCAATTTTCTTAACTCAGGAAGAAGAGGGCATGTTCTCAATAGAGAGACATCTGTCAGGAACCTGTTTCAAAAGTCCTTCTAGGACTCAAACCCAGGAAGTAATATGGCTTTTGAAAACATTAAAAGCATTTGAGCTCCCCTTACTTGCACAGCCCCACCAACCAAAACACCTTGACTCTCCAATCTGCAAGATGTGCTAAAGGCGAGTCCTTCCTCCACCCCAACCTAGCCAAACCTTCATCTTAATCCCTCAGCCACTTGGAGCTGAGAGCATAGAAGTTGTAGGGCTGCCTCTTCTAGCTCTCCATTTATATTGATGGAAGAGAAAGCAGCTCCCTCCAGAGAGGCTGCCCAAGGAGGTGCTGCGTCCCCCCAGGAGCCTGGGGAGCCCTCAGGAGGGTGAAAGCAATGCATATCCAAACCACAGCTGTCCCCTCTCCTGCTTTCGTTCTGGCTGTGCTGACTATGGGCACTGAGGTGGTGGGCAGCTTGCCACTCTCCAGATGGACTCGCTGCCTCTATTTTTCTTCTTTTCTTTTTTTCCTTTCTTTCTTTTTTATTTTTTTCCTTTTCTTTTTCCTTTTATTTTTCTTTTCCTTGCCACAGGCTAAATTGTGATCACAGGGAAGTCAGTGGCAAAACTGTCATCTGTTTCTTGGGGACCCAGGTACAGCCTTGTGTAAATGAATTGGGATAAAATGGCAAACAGGTTGTGGCAGAACACTCGTACCACAGCAGATAGATGAAAACTTGAATCATCTCCCATAATTTTGGCTGCTGTAGCAGCTGAACTAACATTGAATCCTCTGAATGCTGACTGAATTATCTATGCTCTTAAGATTGTGCTGAAGCACCCAAATACATCTTTTCCCCTCAGAGTTTGTATGCAGCCCAATGTGTTAAGGTCAAGATGCACACTCCAGAGAGAAGCAGATGGTCTCCTGAGTGATGTGTTTTCACTCACTGAGCATGAATATGAAAAAGCCTTCTTATTTTCCAAGCATATGAAAGTCAGTAATGTAGAACAGTCTCAGGGAATCTTAATATGTGAATAAACATGTGTCGCAAGAGTTTATTTTGGTCTTTGTGCTCATTATGGATTCCTAAGATTAAATGATACCCGAATACTACATATCATTGTTTTTATTAACTTGGTTCAAACATCAGAGCCATGCCAAAATATTGTTTCAATTTGTGTAGATTTATAATAATTCTGACCATCATAATGAACTAAAAAAAAGCAATCCTGGAGTCAGTAAATGTTCATTTTGCAGAAGTATCTCTATATTATAAATACCAAATAATTTGTATGAATGCCCTTATGGTGTAGCAGAGCTGTATTGCTGAGTGAATGGGGTGAAGACAGTTGCTGGAAACTCTCTGCATACAAATTATGTTGAATTTTAAAGGCTGATCCTGCTCTCTCTCTGCCTCATGCACTCTTTAGCAAAGAGCCTGAGGCGAAGGCACCAGCTAAAGACCATCCCCATCCTCCATGTCCCACAAGGCACAACACACTATATCCAAGCCTGGTCCCCTCTTCATACTTCCTTTGCCATCAGGAAGTTTGAAGGTCTGTGCCCTCCGTGGCCTTTCTTCTCCCACCCCTCACTCCTGCAGAAAAAGGGGAAACAGTGGGACAAGTCACCCCATTACCTAACATGTTGGAACCCTGACACATCATTGACTCCTGGACATGGGCAGAGTCACCTGGGTGGTTTCTCTTAGTTCAGGCTGCATAGAGGGGCCAGTATCTGCTGCTTCTTCCCAAAATAGCTGTGTTTAAGAGGGCAGGGAGGAATGTCAAAATGTTTTTAATAACCAACACAGCATTTGGAGCATTTATTTCAAGTCTTATTGAGCCAGTGGAAAGAGACCCATGGATTTCAGGGAGATTTGTATAAGACTTTAAAATTAATTGTATATCATCTAAGAAGGGTACAAAGCAGAAAATTTAGGGAAAAGGCTTCTAAGCATTTTTTTCCCCCTAATCCTTCACCTGTACCAGCTGTTGGAAAACATCTTGCCAAATATCCTCTCTCGTCATGGTCACTACAGAAATTTCCTGAGCTTGTCCAGCCAACCAAAACATTAATTTCTACTAAGACACACACAACCCCCCACCTTTCTCACCAGCTCAAGTAACATTAAACATTTTATTCAAACACAGAAAAACATGGAGATTGAGAGCTGAAACTGCTGCTCGTCTATGAGCTCTGTGTTATTTTTAATGTTTCTGGCTAAAGATGTGAGGTAAGGAAGAAGTGGAAGTGAGAACAGTGAATTCCATGTTGAAAGAGTCATATGGAGGTTTTTAACAGCATTTTAAAGTGCACCTGAAAAATTTACAGTTGCATCCATTTTGTGTGTGGAAAATGGCATGGTTGTGCAACCTCTTTGTGTACAATAAAGAAGTAACTGCAAATGCCTGTATGAAATGTCATCTCTCTGTTCATTCACCCACTTGCCAAATGCAAATAGCCATGCCTGCAAGTTCTGCAAAAGGGCCATGTAGGAGTCTGTGTTGAAAATACGCCCTTTCATGGTCTTTAGATGTTTCCTCTGTTTGTTCTATCTGCTTATTTCCCACCAACATCTAAGCCATGTAATGAGGGTAAAAGAAACCCTCTGACAGTCTGAGGTACCCCCATAATCAACAGTTCATTGGTTCTTAAGAGCATTAAGGTCCAGAAATGAATGCTGCAAGAAACTTTATCTGGGAGCTGACTGACTGATGGATGGAGCAAACCACAATGGTAGGCATTTAAAAACCCAGCTGGCTGTGCCACACTTGCACTCTTGAGTGTGAGCAGAATGTATTGTACCTCCCCTGAAAAGTCTTACAGCACACTTACTCCTTTATGAATTTTGATAAATGGGTTCCATGCCATGCCTTTTAAATCCCCCAAGACTCTAACCCACTGTTTGTCTGCAATTTTTTTTTAATGTGGATAATTTTTTTTTTGAGTGACATAAATGTTTTTTCTTGCCAGTATGCCCTAACAGTATTGGCTGAAAATTGATGTTAAAACATTGTTTTGCTTTGAAATAGAGGGAGAATTCCTTCAAAAATTACAAATTTCTCTTTGGTTTGTTTCTTTGGAGATTGTTTCTAGATTTGTACCCTAAGTCTGCTTTTAATTTCTTTTGACTCAAAATTTATTTGTCTCTAAAGAAAAGAGGTTCCCAGGGACTGTTTGCCTGGTATATGTATTGTAGTAGAGGCCACAATGTATGGGGCTAGAAGAGAGATCTTATTAGTCATCTTCTTTTTATTCTGGTTCTGACTCACTTGTCGATTTGTAGTACATGTGGGGTTTTTTTGCCAAGTAAGATGTATTTCCCTCTATTCCTAATGAAATGAGTTTAGCCCAGTGATTATGGCAGTACTGGACCCACCAGACTGTTAAATATGCCTTCCAGGCTTGCAGTGTCCCTGTGCAGATCCTCAGACCCTCTAGCACTGACCCCAGCTCCCTGTATCCCAAAGATGGGGAGCTGGGTGTTAAAGATGGGTCTCAGAAGCCAGTAAGATGGAGGAGATGGTAGATCGTGAGACACTTTCACCATGATTGTGTTTTGGGTCCTTCCACTGAAGTGTTCTCCTGCCCTGGGGTAAGTGCTGAGAGGCAATTTCGTGATCTAGAAACTGTGGTTTGAGTGTACCCTGAGGAAGTGGGCTGGGATGTAGCCATTTGATCCCATTTATAGGCTTGTAGGACCACCCCTCCACTGTCAGCCAGGCTCAGCTACATCTCATATACCCCAGGAAGCATTTCAAAAGCCAACCCTGGTGGACATGCCATGGTTCAGTTGTTCCTGTATGATCTCCCTTTAGCATTAGGAAAGGGCTTCCTGATCTCTAACTTCAGTCTGCCTCCCTTTAGTCTACGTCTGTCTCTTGTCACCCTGTGTGTCATGGCAGAAAGTCCTCTCTACTCAAGCAACTCTATAATTTAAATTTTCTCCTGCATTGTGTTTCTAGACCTTTAATTAGCCCTTTTGCTGTTCTTTCAGCTTAGTACAGCTGAATCACATCTTTCTCAGAGAGCAGTTTACCAGACTGCACACAGATACAGTCATTTTGCAAGGATGGAAATTGGTTATGTGTCTCACAGGGTGTAATTCTGCTTATACATTGCTAGTCTGGGGCTACCCTCTTCTGCAACAACACAAAATAGCTCTTCAGTTTGTGATCTTCTACAGCCTCTGGATGGTTTTCTGCAGAGCTGCTGGCCAGGCACCTGTTTCGTCCTGCGGTATACAGTCAGTTATTGCCTACGTGAGGAAGAATCTCCAAGCTTGTTTCCAGAGTAGCAGGTTTTCCTGTTAGAGCTTAAAAACATCAGTT
The DNA here is from genome assembly GCA_013397815.1 of Aleadryas rufinucha. Taxonomy (NCBI): domain Eukaryota; kingdom Metazoa; phylum Chordata; class Aves; order Passeriformes; genus Aleadryas; species Aleadryas rufinucha. The sequence goes on along the minus strand of VZTH01015250.1, from coordinate 151,893 downwards.
TTCCAAGAGCATTTTGAATTCTAATCCTGTCTTCCAAACTCCTGACAGTCCTTCCCTGCTGGCTGCCATCTGTACATCCTCTCTGTTCCATCGTCTGGGGCATGAATAAAAATATTGAATATGACTAAACCTGGGAGAGGCTGTGCCGCACCTATCCCATATGTCCTTCCACTCTGACTGGCAATACAATATTCTTTCAGTACAGACTTCTTGCCCTACAATGTCTTCCTCTGGACTGCACCTTGCCAAAGCTGACTTCAGTGACTGTTTTCCTCACCAGGGACAAAAACCAAAGTGGAAGGCTGTTCAATTCCTTTCCTTTCTCCATGCTCGTATTTACTATTATTAAATAATTATTTGCTGCAATAATGAATTCTGAGATAAATAATCTCTCAGGCACATCATTTGTTTGGAGGTAGACGTGACATTTGTCCTTTCTTGTTCTCTTCCCATAGCCAAGACAATCCCTTTCTGCAAGGGGAGCATAATAGTGTGTCACACTAATACTAATGCAAATATAGGAATACAGACTTCTAGATGTACTCAAGATCTTTAAATACATTTTTCTGTGAGCCTTACCTAGTTATTTTTTTATCTGTTCTCTTGAGATTCGTGTTTCTGTCATCCCCTATTATTTTCTACAGTTCTTCCTCCTCCCTGGTGTGCCATGGTTGTTCTGCTGCCCTCTGCTTCCAGGGATTGTCTGAGCAGCCAGCACCTTCCCTTCAGTGAAACCTTGTCTTCTGTGCTGGAGGTTTGCAGTTGTTCAATTTTATCTTTTTATGACCACCTAAAATCCTTCCTCAGGATGATCTACTGTGGTCTCAACCTTGGGGAAAATGAGAGCATTTTGAGCTATAATACAGGGGGTTTGGGGTTCCCTGCACCTCCCTGCACCTCCCTCTCTCCTCTCCCTGGGGAGAGCCAGGGAGCAGGCAGTGACAACAGCAGCAGAGAGGGGCTGAGTGCTGGGCTTGGTAACTCCTTGGCTGCAGAGAGAATCTTGAATTTTGGGCTTGTTAAATTGCCCTGTCATTACAAACTCAGTGCAGCAGCTCAGATCAAAAACCTACCCAGGCAGATTAGGAATGTGTCAGATGCTGAACTCCTCAAAAGTGCTAACACCTTGCTGCCCTTTTGTGTGGTTTAAGTTGTGCATTTGTTTTGGAGCCAACAGACAGTGCCAGAAAAGAAGATGAAGCAACTTTTGCCAGTCCTCCCTTTGTAAACCTACATTGCACAGTGGCAAGCAGGAGAATTTACTTTAACTAAAGCCAAGTCAGTGGTTTAATCTTTGTAAACATGTCTTAAGTGCTCTGCCTCTTATCTTTATGCCGTGGCTTTTGTACCAAAAAAAAAGGTAGAAAGCTGTTCAGCCAGAAATATCACAGTTCTGACATGAAAACTGGTCAGCAATCACTTTCCTGTGGTGGAGCTGTGTGTGCAAGTGAGTGAGCCTCTGTGTTTGTGCTCCTGCCTTGTTGAATCAGCAACTGGTGGCCTACAGTGCAAACATAGGCTGCTCCTGCCAGTGCCAGAGCACAGAAAGAAAGAAAGAGAGAAAGAGAGAAAGAGAGAAAGAGAGAAAGAAAGAAAGAAAGAAAGAAAGAAAGATTAAATAGTTAAAAGTGAAAAATCCTCTTACAAAAAATCTGAATTCTTCTGGATTGCCTGGAAAAGACTTCCAAGGAGGAAAAGTTCTTGTAGACTTCGAGCATGCTGCAAGCTAAATTGAATATTAGAAAATTATCTGGTGCTCTGTTTAAGCATACATGTGTGTTTGCAGAAATCAGATCGATGTTTTGAAATGCAATTCTTTTAAAAAATGAAATCATCATGCAAGACCTGTTTGCTACTTTTTTCAGGCTTTGCGGAATAGGTGAGCACTGCAGATGCTGGTAGTGTACTAAAAGTAGGTGTGAGAAACGACAGTTTGAAAGCTCAGTTTTTCATCTAAGTCTTTTGGAATAATATTTCCTCCCTATCACATGCAGATTTACGTTAGGATAATCTTTTAGATCATGTATCACTCCTCACCACAGCACTAAGAATGCAACACAGAATATTGGGGAATTTGAGGCACAAAATCATTTTTGTAGCACTGGTAACTGGACTTCTAAAATGGAACTGAGAGAATGGCGTGCAATGTTGGTGGACCAGAGAAAGCTAACAATGAATCCCTTTGACACAAAGTGAGCTTCAGGACTTGCTCTTCCTACACTTATATGAAACAACTATATCTGCCTCATCTCTCTGTGCTGTGCAGATAAAGACACCCAGGGGACATTTTTTTCTGTGTTGCATTTACAAACTTTTTTCTCAAGTGTATCTTCCTTTTTAATCCTTTTTGTTATACTGATAACAATAAAGGGCAAACTAGGTGCACTGTGCATTAAACCTCCATTTTACCCAGAAGCTTTGTGATGTCCCTTCAGCCAGACTGTTTTGGTTTTGGCATCAGAGGAGAACCCTTTATGCGAACAAGGAGCCTGTGCATCTTCTGAATCCCTGCAGAAGTAAGGTACTGCATGATGGTGATATGTCATGAACTGCTGAAGGTGCTAATTCTATTAGAGTCTGTAAAATATTACAGGACTGGTTTTCAGAGAGATCAGCAGGATGTTTCCTCAGAATATAGCCAGCTGTGCAAAGAAGCTGGGCTGATTTTTTGACCTGTTTTGTTGCCAGGGTTTTTGTCTTTTGTGTAACTTGACTTTCTGAAATAGCCCAAATTTTTTGTTCTAAATAAAAGAGAGGCTATCATTGCAAATGTTACAGACAACTGTTTCAGTGCTATATTCAACTAGAAAATCTCCTACATTAGATGTTACCTTTACTACAGCAGAGAGACTAAATAAAAAATGAACAATTAGCAATGGCTTGGGTATAACTGATGACAGGGGGATTATATTTATTGTTATCTCCAAACAGAATGAAGTCCAAGCCAATAAAGAATATTAATTGCGCTTTAAAGAAAAAGAAAATCATTTTAGCTAAAAACAGTGATAGGAGAAGTTCAACTGGGAGAAGGACTTTATCAACAGAAAAATCTGAACGATGATTGAGAATCATTGGATTATACTTAAGGAGATGCCCAAAAAAGCCCCACCCAGCAAAAGAATCTGCATTCATTAAATGGCCTGCTGCAGAAGGGAAGTAAAACTTCTCATGCATATTTGTACTTGGACCCCAAGAGAAAATGCAAAAAGCTCCTAATGTCAATACACATAAATTAGAAGGCAGGTTTCGGAGACAATTTATAAAAGGGGAAACCAGTCACAAGGAGAACCATGACTAGCAGAGCTGAGGAAAGTTGCCTGTTGAGGAGCATTTTCTTGTATTTCTGTGTTCTTTTAGTATTTCCAGAACATAAAGAACACTAAAAATGACATGCCTCTATTACCAGATGAAAATAGTAAAACTGCCAATAGGAAAATAGTAAAAATGAAGCTTATTCTGTCATATTTTTGTTCTATGTCCAGGGAAAAAAACCCAAACCCTAATCATTTATTCATGTCAACCAAAAGTGGTTTTGTTCTAGTTTTTATTCTAGTTGTAAGTAAAGAGGAGGTTAAACAGCAGATAACAAAGTCAGGCAAGGATCCGAGTAACCTGTATCCAGCAGTCTAAACAAAAAGACCAAGCCAAAGAAAATAAATCTTAGCACACTGGGGAAGTTCCATATGCCTGGGAGAAAGCTAGCACGATAAATGGCATGACCCAGATAATTTGCAGACCTGTCAGCCTGATGGGGATCCTGGAAAGTGGAGTTGGTACTGCATAGCATTTTATCAGGCAGCAAGGGTGATGCAGAATCAATGGGGAATGTGCCAGATGCACCAAAAATAGGTCAACTTCTGGTCTCAAAATACTCTTCTGCAGGGGTATGTTCATCATATAAAGATGTTTCTGTTATATATCTGTTTCTGTGAAATGTGGGAGAGAGAATTATGGGGGAAAGGAAGCAGGTGGAAGTTAGGGATCTTATACTGGTGTTGATGTGCTTGAGACTCCTCACAAACAAAGTACAAAAATATGCTGGACTGAAAAATGTACTTGGGAGAGGTCTAAAGGGACCAGCAAACCAGAAGGTGGTCTGATTACAACCTAGAGCCACCTATATGTTAACAGACAACTGGAGAGACTGTTTCAGTCTGGCAGACAAAGATACAAAACAAGATCCAGTGGCTGGGGTTGGAAATACATTTTTAATTAAAAGTAATTTACTGTAAGAAAGTACTTCATCATCAGAACAACTCACAATGGATAAAAAAATGTTTATACTGGAAGTTTTTCCAGAAAAATCTGTTTTATTCCAACCATTGTCTTTGGATCTGAAGCATGAACTGATCTCAGTAAGTCCTGTGGTCCATGGAAAAAGAACATTGGCTTGAGGGTCCTTGGTGAGTCCTGTCCTTAAAATCTATGACCTGGAGAGAAATAAAAGCAATGCTGCATGCTGAATGATCCTCTCTGTGTCAGGTGTCTGACAGAGGAGGCCCCACTCCTCATTAAATAAATGATTTCTGAATCAAGGACATGTTTCATTCAGAAGAGTGTAGTCACTTAGGGTGAGTGTAATAACTTGGCTGTTCAAACAAACCACAGTGCAGTAATCTAATGATAAAATCAGCAAACAGCACAGTGGGAGAAGGGCCATAATTCACTGTCTTCAATTTCTTGTTTAGCACATCACATTCAAATATTTCCTTGGACTGGAAGAGATACTCTTTATTGCAGAGATTAGATTTGTCCTTTTGGGAAAATGGGGTGGAGAAGGAAATCTTATGGTGTTTTTGCTTTGTTCCTTTTCAAGCCATTGTATCTGGCTGTGAAAATACCACTGAGCAAGTTGGCAGTATCACTAATTTCCAACAGCACTATTATACCCATTTTTGCTCAAACCTAAACCAAAAAAAAAAAAAACAAACTCAAAGCTTCAAAAAGCAAGAAGCGCTTTGTAGGATAAAAGCCAGTTCAGGGAAAGGCCATCAGAGCTGCTGCCTCCAATGTGTCTTTGCTAAAGCATCTCAAACTTGAAATTAAGCAGCAATGGGGAACATCTGCAAACTATCAAAGATGGTGCAAAGGTTGGTGAAAATCTTTGTGGCCTCTGTGATTCATAGATACCAGCCAAATACAAACAAAAGCTTTTTTCTTTTGTGACAGACATAGTACTGTGGCTTGAATCCCACAGAGCCCTATTGTTGGGTTATTTTATCTTATTTCTTTTGCAGATTCAAGTGGGGAAACAGGCTTAAAGAGCTGTTGGGGCAGATCCTGTCTTGCAAGAAGGCAAGTGAGGTGGCTCTCTCATCTCAGGCTCTTCTCTCACAGCTTTCTGTCAGTGGCCCTTCCTTCCCTCTCGTTATCTGTCATGCAGAGACATGACTGCAGATGAGGCCAGACCTCAATGGGCTGCAGGTTTTTAGGACTGTGGGCAACCTCAGCACAGATTTTAAGAACTTTTGAAGGTTCTTGGTGAGTCCTGTCCTTAAAATCTATGACCTGGAGAGAAATAAAAGCAATGCTGCATGCTGAATGATCCTCTCTGTGTCAGGTGTCTGACAGAGGAGGCCAGGAGGCCTGGAGGCTTGGGTAAATTTTTGGGTGTTAAAAGTACACTCAAGTCCAAGCCGCACCAGCAAGACTAATAGAGAGCTGATCTGGGATCTTAAATCTAGCTCTACAGTCCAGACACACCTTTTTTTTTAGGAAAACCCGATCAGCCCTAATGACCTTTTTTGCTAGTGTTTTATTCCATATACTCTCAGCAAAACTGATGAATGGACATTACCTCTGTAAAGTAATCTATTGTAGGGGCTGCCAAACCCAGCAGCCTGATTGAGATGGGGCAGCCACATGTCTGTGTCCCCAGGTCAGTCCCACAGAGGGGCTGAGCACACAGCCACCATGGGAGGTCATCCACACTCACACAAGATGCACATACACACATTGCTGGCCCTAGAGATCAGCACAGGCAGAAATACACATACATAGGTGGCTCAAATGGGCTAATCCTGTCCAGCTCTCCGGCAGTTCTAGGAAGTTCTAGGAGTGGGAAATGTACCCATACATATAATGTGGGTCCCTCCATCCATGGGGTTGGATTGCCAGCCTGCCTAGCAGCTGCCCCTGGACCCCAGTCTCTGCAAGCACTGCCACCTGGGCTTACAAAGCCCTGTGGCTGTGGCCCCACTCCAGGTCCCTTAGGTACAGCTCCCCTTGCACATGTTCAGATGCACATGCATGTACGCAAACAAATCTCTCAGTCATCCCCTATATCCCTTGGACCTTCCAATTGATGACTCACAGACCCTTGGGTCTTTCCAGAAAATGGCCCAAAACCACAACCAAAGGCACCTCAATATCTGGCTCCAAAGCCTCTTATCCTACTTGCCAGCTAGTCTGGTTTGGTATTTAACTGTGGAAAACACTGACATATGGACCAACACGACACACACGCTCTTCAGGCTCTCCTGTCACATGTCCCTCTGACCCTGCTCCTGCTCAGCTTCTGCACTCTGACCCTGCACACCCACAGATGCTGAACAGGATCCCTCTCTCAGGAGAAGAGCTGGAATGTCATTTAATCAGGAGATGGGACAGGCTGTACTGCAGAGGTGTGGGGTATGGCCAGACAAGTGTACTGACCAGCTGCCTGTTTGCACGACTGGCCCCTTTTATAGCTTTACTATCACTGTCTCGTCACATGCTTGCTCCTCCTCAGACACCATCAGTATCTGTCTTTCCCCACCTTTGATTCTTCCCCTGAATGTCCAGTACTAAGTCTCATGCAATCCCAAAATGCCCTTCCCCAGCATCTCATTCCCCCCACAGACAATAACCCTCCTGAGCCTGCCAGGTGCTCCAGACACCCACTACTGTTGTCTCATCTCTGTGGGCCTTACTCCATGTCTGTTGGGGTGATGCCCTTCTGCAACAGCCCCAGGAAGAGCTGGGTCAGGATGCTGTTTTTTTCTGATCAGGTTATTGGGCTTTCCTGTCTGTCATTAGTATTTTGTGTCCCAGCATGGTTGTGAAGAGAGGCCTTTAAACACACAAACAAGCAGTGTGAATCCAGGTATCACACCTGGCTGCCTCAGTAGCTGGTAGTGCAGCTTCTGTGCCCAGCCACAGTGAAGGGGTGGAAAGAAAGAGAGCTGAACTTCTGAAGCACCACTGGAAAACCTAAGTCAGAAAAAGTCACTGTGACACATAGATCACCATTAGTCATCTCTGTGTAGGTACCTTCTCACAAAGAGTAATGTGCAATTTGCTGCAATTTTGTGACTCTGAAAATTTTACATTATGTCAAGATTCCTGATGCATGGGAAGGCTTTTAGCTGTTATACTTTGGTGACTACCAGGAGAGGCAGTGACACTTCCCATTCACATACAAGAAGTGCACTCCTGCACCTGCCTCCAGTATGCAACTCCTGTTAACGTCAGTAGGGCTCATTCTCTGCTTCTCCTGAAGTTTCTTTGTTTCATAAAAGAAAAGGAGGGAGTTTAGAAAGAAAGGGAGAATGTCAATTTTCTTGTCACTAGACCTGGAGGGATACTTCCAGCATGTTTTCTAAGAGTCCCGACTTACCTGAAATGCTTAATTTGTTTCACCCAAATGCACGCTTTGCAGACACTTCAGTGACAGAGTTTGCCGGCAGGATATCTCACAGAGACAAGAGAAGTTAGATTTAGACTAGATACAAGGAAGATTTTTTTTTTTTTACAATGAGGGAGGTGAAAGGCTTGAACAGGTTGCCCAGAGAGGCAGTGGATGTAGACATTCAAAGCCAGTCTTGATGGGGCTCTGAGCAACATCATGTAGTTGAAGATGCCCCTGCTCATTGCAGGTGGGTTGGATTAAATGACCTTTAAAGGTCCCTTCAAATACAAATATTTCTGTGGTTCTATCTATGATCAAGACTGAGCCATTTTGAAAATCAAAATTCCATCAAAAATTAAGTCATATCTGGCAGAGGCAGCAATAAAATCTCTGGCCATGCTAAGTCAAAGAAGACTTTCAGGCCTTTTGTTGAAAGCTTGCGTGGCATGTTTGGCTTGAGAAGTTGATTTAGCATTCATCTCCCTGCAGCACGTGTTGCACACGAAGCCGTGTAAGGACTCTGCCAACTTGCCACTGCCTCCAGTAGTCCCTTGTTACCATGACTGATGATGAAAGGCAATGCCATGACAGCATTATCTGCACCAATGGGCTTCTCCCTCAGTACTGGCCCCTCTTATCTTGGGGCAGGCTGGGCTCCAGCACTTCTGTGAGTCTAGCTGAGACTGATCTGAGCACGCCCTTTTTGATTCTTGATAAACTAGCAGAAACACTGCTGGCTTCAACACTAGAACCTCTGTGCAGAAAGGTCAGACACCTGGCTTTAACTGAGTCTGACCATAGCAACATCCCAAAAACATGTGTGTGTCCTTCAACAAGATGCTCCCTGAGCCAGTCTTTGATATGGCCCCACAAACCTCCACCACAAGCATCTGTCACTGAAGGAGGTCATATGGAACACTTCTGATCTTGCCTGTTTGGCACCCTCAACAGCTGCTTTCTCAAGCAGAACAGGGAGGCTAAAACCAAGCAAGAAAGTTTTCATGAGGCTGATTAATCAGAGACATTTCCCTCCTCCACTTCTTCACATCAGTCAGAGATACAGTATTTAGCATTTTCCTTGACATTCAAATTCTCAGTGGCTAACAATTCCCGAAAAGAAAAGGGAATGGACATTCTTAGCTGAAGGAGAATTGTCCAACAAATCAACCAAGTGATATCTACAAGTCCAGATCAAAAGACAAACAACTATTGTTTTGTTTAAACTCCTAATTTTTCAGGGATTAAATTCAGTGTTTGGAATTGGCTTTGTTTTCCTCATTTCTTAGCCCTCCTCTCCATGATTCTTTCCAACTTCGGTCACAGAAGGAATTATTGAGATGGTCTTAGACACCAGCAATCACCCAGAAGAAATCCCAGTTTACTCTTTCTGGATGTTAGTAGCAGTTATTAATATCTACCTTTCCTGTAGTGGTTTTGGAGGGCTGTCAGATGGGTTTGGAGTACTGTATCTACAGATCTTCCAAGGGTGGGGTACTTGTGCTGGTTTCTTAATGCTCCTGGCCTCTCTTGTGGCATCTTTAGTGCTCCTAATCTGTAGATGAAATGGAACCCAAGAGCGTAATTTTTACCAGATAGTTCCACAGTACATTAGGAGCTGGACTTTCCCTTTGCTACAAGCCATTTAAGAACTACATTCTCGTCATCTTTTCCACTTATTTCCCCATCTGATGTAGCCAATATGTTGGAGTCCTTTGTAAAAACATGTCATTTATACTTAATGCGAGTATTTGCTATTGTAGACAACTTGCTTAGAGTTTACTGGCACCAAGAGCAAAGCATACAATGGTAAATGGAAACTCATTTCTTGAGTCAGCTTAAGTCAAGCTTCTTGAGGGGCTTTGTGTTTGCTGTTTCCTAACTGTGAAAATTACATGGAAAGTTCTGCAGGTATCAGCGTTTTGCTATAATCATTTCCATATAGCCAAATAGAGAAATTCATGATTTTGGTTTCTACACTAGATTTTGCAGGCTTTTAGAGCAAACTGAGAGACCTCTAAACAATATCCTCCTACATTTACATCTCAAAGTGTAAAGCTCTTGAGGGTGGTGACTCATAAAGCATTTCGTCCTTCCTCAGAGATCCAAGCTTGCAAATGGAAACAAGGTCTGCAATTCCAGTGAGGAAGCCGGCATGAGGGGTGGGAGGAGGTGTCAGGGCCCACACCACATTACATGATGATGGATTGATGGGACCACATCAATGAGCCCCGAGAGCTGTGTGGGTCTCTCGGTAAAAGGAGGTGGCAGGAACAGAGGAACATCATTAGTTAACCCACCCATGGGGTAAGAAAGGCCTCAAAGTCGTAACAGCCTGGAGGTGCCTGGAGGCTCACAGCTGAAGCCAGCAGGTGAACTTGGCTTCCTGATGGGAAATCTCCAGCTGGTGGAAAGTCACCAAAGCCCTCACCTGCTACCCTGCTTTAATTAAAGTCACAAGGTGTCATGCCACAACACAAACAGAAATAAAGTCTGGCTCAACCTGCAAGGTATATATTTAAAAAACAAGGCTGGCCTTGCTAATTCCATGTAGTTCCCTTTGCAGCTCCTGATTTATTTAAGTCTGGAAGAAATTACCCAAATCTAGCTGTTTTATAAGCTGAAGCCAGAGCACCTGCCTCTGCCTCTTTTGTCACTAGCCCCATGGTAACTCCAGTGGTAAAAGGAGTCAAAGGCGTCAGTCAAAGTCCTCAGTCAAAGGAGTAAGAAGGAACAGTTAGCATTTCCTCCACAAATGCTAAAAGCAGCACCAAATGATGTGTATGAATCATCCCATCTACTCTTATACAAGCTAGGATAAAAATGTAGGAGTCACACAAGCTGTGATAACCTGTCATGCTCTGGGACATAATGCATGTCTTAAAGTTAAGCAGAAACTGTTCCATGGGCGAGCCATTGCATAGTGGTGCACTGTGTTTGCATCTTTCTTCAAAGCACCTGTCCTAACAGCAGTCAGGCAGAATACAAGATTGCAGGCAGCTTTTGACTGATCTGTATGGCAATTTCTATTTCACTACAGGTTATGTTCTCTTCCCTTTTCAGGTTGTTTTTTTTTTCCCCACAATTCTGTCAGGGAGTATTTATGTCCTTGCTATGAGAATGTATCAAAAATGCTGCTTGAAGGGAAGATATTTCTATCCACTGTTAGGTTTGCCAGGTAATTAAATAGTTCTTTTAATGCTCACTTAATCAGGGTGATTTCTCTGGTGCTGTATGTGAAGAAATGATGATGTCTTACCTCCAGAGATTATGTGAGTGTTTTTTTGTTTGATGTACTCATAGTTTAGGAAGTTACTGCTCTTTTTGTTTTGCCTCCTGCAACAATATTCAGAAGACTGTATTTTCAAACGTAGCATTTAGCACATTGCAGTGGTACAAATGTCAGCTAATCCACACAGTGACCAGATCTCAAAGGGAAAGCACATGACAATAAACTGAACAATGCCTGGGAGCAAATCTGGGCACTGAGACTCAGTCGTGTATATTGTTAATGTGTCACTGCTCTTCCTGGCAAATTTCCAGTGCAGCCCAAACACCAAAATCCCAAACACTGCTCATTTTAGGAGTTAGCATAGCATGCTGACCACTCCCTTCAAACAGTTTGGGGGTGGTCACCCTACTCTGAAGATCTGCAGACAGCGTAAGTGAAGTGAAGCCAATCCTTTGCCCACTGTCCTCATTTCTATACGACAACAATGGACACAATTTACCAGTGTTGATAGCAGAATTTCTCCTATCTCATGCTCTTATTTTCATTCCTTGTATTCCTGCATTTCCTGTTCTCATCACTCCTCTACTCTGCTCTATCACATTAATAAAGCACACTGCCAATGAGTCCAGCAAGGACAACCGTCATTATGTGCTCCTACAGGCAAGGTATTTAGGGCTGCAGTGCTGGCAGAAGGTCCTGGGTGTTGCATTTTCTCGTGTTTGGGGTCTCCTTCACTCCACCAGGCCCTGCATTTGCTGAGCAAAGAGTGGGATCTTCAAAGGCCAGCAAGCAGAGAGGTACCTAAGGGAGCTGATGGGGAAAGTCCTGGAGAAGAGCAGGGTGAACCTCCTTCACAGAGCCAGAGCTGGGTGTCTATAGATGCTCCCTCCAGTGCGAAATGGATGATTCTGTGATGTTCTGGGATCACATTCTTAAACCAGCCCTTTTTTAGGAGCTACTAGGTGCAGAGGAGACTTTCCAGGCAGGCTGGTAAACGCTTTCTGGGTTCAGGAGGAGCAGGGGGATTAGGAAACTTATATGTGTTTACAACCTTGCAGTGGAAGTAGGTTGCCCTTGACTGCCTAAATGATTTGTGGATGAAGCCACAAATTAGGCACTGCTGAGATTTACATGGTTTCCTCTGACTAAGCCTCATCTGCCCCACATGCCTCACCACAGCTCCCCTGAGCAAGTGCTCCATGGGGCCCTCAGCACAGAAGGGCAGACCGAGGTCAGGATACCTCCAAATTCATCAAAATGAGGCCTAAATGAACCCCACACAGCATGGAGGCACTGTAGTGTCCCCACACAGCTGTCCCTCTCTCCCCAGCAGCTCCCGTGTGTCATCTGGTGCTGGATGAGGGGCAGTGCCGTCAGCACAGGCTTGCTCCATCTGTGCACACACCATCTGGGTGCCTTCTTCCCTTTACATGCAGCTGCAGTTTTCCTGCTGCATATGTTCAGCCTACCACAGCTGGAAGCAGTAAGAGGTAGTTTGATCTACATGTTATATGCAGGAAGGATTGAAGTTTGCAAATTTTTAGCACTCTGCACGCTAGCAGGCCTGCAATAATCTTTATTGGCTGGTTTGCTCACTTTGCGGTTGCCATTTTCATCCTCCTATGAGAAGATGCTGTGAGCCCTGCAGGAGGAAAATGCTCTTGTCACTTTATCACCTCACTGTCATGAACTTCTGTCCACCACTTGCTGTTTTGTGGAAAGAAAAACCATGCTCAGCATTGCGTCTGTCCATCAAGAGAAAGGGCTGAGCTGGCACTTTGCCATGCCTGGTGAGCGTAGGTCGGTACAGAGTGTCTGAGGTTTTTTTATAGAGCCTATCACCAGAGTATCAAAGCACTGAAATACTGTTACTCATGTTCACCTCCCCACTGATCTTATCACCAAAGGCCAATCCTACTGGAGAGCATTGGTCTTCCACGTGGTATTGCTTAAAGGGTTTGTTTTGCTAGATGGGCTGATCTGTAGCCAGCACCGGGATAGTCTGTAACTCGGGGGTCAGATTCCAGGCTTTAATTAATACTGATGATAAACACACTGGTCATAAGGGCTTTTTTGCAAGGTGACTTTAGCACTGCTTCTAGATGTGTTTTCTGAAATTAATTTGTTCCATGTTGTGAAACGTCTCGTGCTTAAAGAGGTCTATGGACACTGCAAGTCTTGAAATCAAGGTCAAAAAAATCCAGTGATAGGTGTAACTCATGTAGGAAGCATCACAAAAAATGGATTTGTAAGAGGTCTGTAATATTTAGAAATAGCTGACTGTACTATTCTGAGTTGACTGGCAGTTTTCTCAAGGATCTATATAATAATTACATTAGACCTTTTAAATTTCAATATATTTTCATGCTTTGGCACTCCCCAGACACATTGAAATAAATCTTGTGGGTTTTTGCATGTTGCAACAACTGGGTGCGTGCTACTGTGGTCAGTTTTAATAGGTATTAATACAGTGAGTAGCAAGCAAATTATAACTGTTTCACATTAGACATAATTTTACAGCAGACAATTTTATAAGGAGAATGGAATGAATCAAATTCAGTAATTTGTATTAAAATATCTTTTACATTCCCTGTGTTCCAGTGGAACTGATGACAAGCCTAGAGAAGCATGCTAGGACAAACAGACCAGAAAATTAAATTCTTCTAGTTTTCATATGCCACAGCAGGAATAATTTGCTTCTATTTTTTTTCCTCAGCTTTTCTTTTCATTTTTCTTTTTGAAGAGGGGATTACAATGTAATCTTACATTTCTAAATCCTATCACAAATATTTTTTTTTCAGCTTCATAGAACTGTGATCTGTTCCAGTTTTTTTGGGGTAGACTCTAATGTGGTATGCGTGATAGATTGCATTTACTAGGATGTGAAGAAAGCCAAAAGGTTAAAGTCAAGGTTGCAATCTCAGGACTCTGAATCTTTGAGAAATGTTTATTCTCTCAATTAAGCATATACATATACTTGCCAGATGTCCAAGATCAGACTGCATTTTTGACATACAACTCACGTTCAAAGAGGTTGTGCTCAAGCTCTAGATGCTCCTGAAAGCAGAACACTTAAAGACACAGGGTGTCTTTGGGCGGCAGCTTTGAGCTCATTGTGCCCCATTGATCAGGAGATGTCTCCAAAGGCTCTGAAGGGCTCCATGGCTGCTATCAACTGTGGAGCATCCGAGGTCAAAACTTGCTCAGTAAGAACAGACACTCCTTCAGCTTGGTTTTAGGTGCCCTTAGATTTAGTGTCCTTTCTGAGTCACTCACCCATTTCTAATCAGTGCAGAGAGAGATACACCTGTAAGGCTGTCTCTCATCCCAAGCTTAGGTATTCCAGACCATCGAGGAGGCTGGTGCTTGAATGTTCATCCCCTACAAGGAGAACCCAAACAACAGCCTTGGCTAGATAGCTAACATTTAGGTAGTTTCACTGTAGGCTGGAGCACCTCCAGCCAGCTAATTGAGAAGCAAACACTGACGGAAGTCACCGTGGTTTAGGTTTTGTTTCAAAGCTCTTTCCTCACCCTGGAGCAGACACAGCCACTTCACGTCTCTGAGCCAGTCATAAATCAGAACAATTACTGCCTTCTCCACCAGATCTTTACCACTTCTAAAATAAGGACTACCAAAATATTTTTGATGGTTGTTACACAAGGCTGTTGCATGGTCATTAGTCAGCGTATGCAAAGGGCTGTGTAATTCATGGATCAAAGATATGGACCCCATCTCTTTGGCTTAGGGATTTCCATTGCACCCATCACTTGCTCTGAAATCCTGACCCTATAAACACTTCTGTATGTCCTTAATTTTTTTATGTGAGGAATTTCCTTGATGACATAATGATACTACTCACTGCACAGCTACTTACTGCAACTCAGTGTATTTACAAACCAGGACTGCTTCTCAGAAGTTCCAAAGCTCAAACCCCTGTATATGTTTACATGAAAAAACTCAGGTATTTTCCATTTGAAGTGTCTTTACTTCTTGACACTAGAAATAAAAAAATATTTTCCTTTCAAAAAATAGAAGATCTGAAAATATATAATAAAAAAATCCTAGTAGATTTCTTTGTTCCCACTTTCCTTACATTAATAATCACTAATGCTGTTTCTCTGGAGAAGGGTTTAATTTTTCTACTACTGGCATTGGTGATATTTAGAGCTAAGTGGTGAGAAAGCTTAAAAAAAAGATAAGATACATTTTTTTTTACATAGCTTCTTGTTTATTTTTTCAGATGGGCTGATAGATTGTTCTGAATGCCTATCTTTGCAATACTGAAACCCAGCAAAAAGAAGCCTTACTGACCCAAATGTTTTTTCTCTTTTAGAAAACTTACTTTTCTCATCAGGGTGACAATGTGGTCAGCTTTTGAGTTTTTATGGCAATGACTCTTTTTTTTTAATGATGCCTCAGTTTATATGGTCATGTCATTACATGGAGGCTTGCATTTCAAGAGAAAAAAGTTGCAGGTGAACACAGGACCTGGAAATTACGCTGTGACTTCGACTTTCCATAAAAGCAGCCTGAATCATGCTTCAAAAGAAAAAAGTTTGTGTTTTCATCCGGTCTCATTTGAGGCAGTGACCTCCTAATTTCTAAGTTCTTGAGGCAGTCAAAACTCAAGTTAATATCCGGCTTCACTGCTGTTAATTTCTCCATTAGTCCTGTATTAGCCTATGTCTGAGGACTGCTTACTGGAATTGACGCTTTCAGCTTGTAGTAGAAATTAAAGTTGCTTTCATTTAGTATATCTCCTTACAGGTCAAAATAGAAACAGCTCCCAGGGAAGGGAAGGTTTGGGAAGGTTTGGGAAGGGAAGGTTTGGGAAGGTTTGGGAAGGTTTGGGAAGGGAAGGGAAGGTTCGGGAAGGGAAGG
>VZTH01015250.1:100655-136148 GCA_013397815.1 Aleadryas rufinucha | reverse complement strand
AGGGAAGGGAAGGGAAGGGAAGGGAAGGGAAGGGAAGGGAAGGGTGTGCTGCTGCCACATGAGACCTCCACGATCTGAGTGCAAACACCTTGGGGTACCCAACATTCTCCTGTGCATCTGCATGGGAAAGAGGGGCAAGAATCTCTTCTGCCCCAGCAAGGATTTGGGTGGTATAGAATAACAACCTAGACACAATAACACAGCTCCAGGCTCTGTCCCCTCACATCCTTTGTTGAAACTAGAACAGAGCAAAATAACCTGTTTCTGACAATGAAACAGAAGGTTAAGCTCTTTAACTGCAGGCAAGGACCCTTAGGGATAATGGCGGGGGGAAAAGAAAGCCACAGGTCTTCGGGAGGATGAAACCTGGATGTAGGAAGGCTGTGCCCAGGTCTCAGCTGTGTCGAAGCGCTCTTCCTGAGCAGTACATTTCCTTCTCCACACCACACTTGTTAAACAGCTATAAAACCTTCTGTACATCTGTCTTCCCCATGCAGAATTGTGGACTGTCATCTCTACATAGCATTACTAATATGTCAAGACCAATATAAATAAATGACAGGCAGTGTTACTCAGGGACTTTCCTTGCAAGCCAGGTGAGTACAGTACGGCCTTGAGGCTTTTCCCTGTGTTGTTTGGTGAGGCGCTCTGCTTTTCTACAGTAAGAAAACTTTCTTGGTCCTTTTAATATTCTTCCCTTTCTGACAGTCCCAGCTCAGTTTGGTCTGCTCATGCTCTGACTTTAAACCTTCAGCCAGGCCCTGACTTTCTCCTGAAAGTACTGAAAAAGTGCTGTGCACCCCAAATATGCTATTTACAATATAGCTTGTTTTACTTGTACATATACCATAACTAAGAGTTAATAACAGCTGACAGTTATATATAGATTTTACATGAGTGAAAAACAGATGCCCTGCAGGCACCAGATTTGAGTGCTAAGAGTGCTCACCTCCATCAATCGTACAAAAAGCGGGAACAGCTATAGCAAAGTCAGTACCATTCTGCCAATGCCTTCTAGTGTCACCAGTGAGTGAGTTATCAGCCTTTCAAGGTCATCCCAGTTTAAGACTAGCTGAAAGGCCAATCAGAAGCATCATAGAAGTCACGTAGAGTTGCCTTACCCACTTCTTGGCAGCATTCAGGCAATTCACCTTTGGCAGGATTCTCCCTGCTTCTGACGCAGTAATCTCTCTGGGTCTGCTTATTTTAAATCTAGGCAGATGCTGAGGAGGAATCTGTGATGAATTCACACTCTTCATCTAGCTGAATATTCCGGGTATGTTCCCTTTGATGTTTATGTAGAGGGTGAGACTCTCATGGCTGGAAAAACACCACTACATTTTCCGTGTATGTAGTGCATCTGTCAAAAGGTGTGAAGATCCTCCATCTAGTCAAGACACTTCTTCTGTTTGCCATTCACCTGGCACAGTACTTAGGAAGATCATCAAGGTTTTTCTTCTACTGTAATAAGTGTTATTGACTTGCAGCAATTGAAATGCTGGTGGAGTACACTGGCTAGAGTAGACATAGAAGAGCAACACAGACCTCTCTGCATCTATGAGAATTGCATAAAAATACACACCAAGTCATTCCAGTCATTCTGGAAAACAAAATAAATGTACAATGTGTAACACTATTCACAGTCACAGCCTTAAAGCTCTGTGCCATAAAGATGACAGCAGTGAATATCATGCATAAATTAAACAAGTTGGAAAGAATAATCAACCCATGCTTACATAACAGTTACATGAAAACTTCCTAAAAAATTGGCCATCATTGCTGCAGCCCTCCCTTGTCTAGAAAGGTAGCCATTCCCAGCAGCCGAATCAATGAGGGTTGAAATGATCCTCATTCCCACCAAAGTGGCTGACAAAATAACTGAACTGCATAACACCAGCTGACAGCCTGTAGAAGGCTGGCTGAATCTGATCACAAGGTCTACTGGTACAAAACAAGGTCTTAGGAGCTGGTCTTTCATAGTCCTGGTGTGCACAGAAGAAGAAAATAGTTATAGACAGAGCTGGCTTAATAGGTGAGAACTCTGAGCAGTTGTCCAAGACCCAAAGACAACAGGGACCTACTTAGTCGAGTTCAGTAGAGAGGCATCCAGCAAGGCAGCTGGAAAGAGGGAGCAGCCCTTTGCCCAGGCTCTCTACATCTCTGACACCACCTGTAAAGCAAAGCTGCTGTGCTTGCAAGCAGCCCCAGCAGCAGAGATGCCAGAGAAGACGAATCTAATCTTTGCTGACCATCCCAGACACTGCACTGGACATGCTCATCACCAGCTCTCTCATGTGGATGTTTTTACATCACAAATGTAGACATTCCACCCTGGTACACCACCATGCAGATACCCTTACACCACCACAGCTATCTAAGCCAAGGTTCTAGGTAAAATCCAGAGCTCTCTAGACGGCCAGTGCCATCTTCTTGTGTCCTTCAAGACCCACTTGAATCTTTTCACAAGTATTTTGGAGAACATGGGATGAGATGGGGCTAGCTGGATTGTCAACACCCCTGCAGCTGTGAGCAGCACGCCGCTCAGTTTAGTCAGAAATGCCCAGGATGGCTTCCTGCTTATAACCCCTCAGAACATTCCCCATTCCCCAACTCACCCCTGTGCAAAGTCCAAGAAAAGCAAGGCTGGAAACGACACCTATCTCTTACAACCAATGTCACCCCAGAAGTACCTGATGCTCCACATGGTCAGGCAGAGCTCTGGACAGAGAGGATTGTGCAGCCCCCAGTGTACAACACTGCACTGGACAGGGCTGGGGTGGAGAAGAGGGGCTCACACCTGCCATGACAGTACTTCTAACTATTCCAGAATGAATTTGTATTTGCTCCTTCCTGTCTCACTGAGATTATTTCTCAATACAAGCAATATGCTGTACTTTCATCTCTGCTTTTAAGTGTCCTTAATTACATGTGGTTCCTGAGAAATTGTTATTAACAATTTAATGAAAACCTGATTGGTTGTATGGGGAAATAAAAGATTATAGTGTCTTTTGATATTTGTTTCATGTTTCCTCCTTTTGGATGGAGATTCTGTTGTTGAAGATCCTTTCTGAGTTCTGACTTCCTCCCTCTGCATCTCCTACTTGGCATGGACCCGTTTTCTCTTTTTTTTCCCAGAACCCAAGCACCAGTGAAGTCTCACAGAATATACCCAAAAAGACCTGAATGCATTCCTGGTAGTCCAGCTGCACAGAGGAAGACTTTCTCCACATGCAGTGATACTTTTCAACCTTCTAAATGGTATGAGAGTCACAACGAAGTGGTGCTATACAGAATGTGCTGACAGGCTCACATGTCCAATTTAGTCTTTGGCTAAGAGCTTCCCCTTTTCAGGATGTTTGAGAGCCCACATCCTCAGCCCATGAGTACCTTTGGTTCCCTGCATCTCCAGGGTTCTCTCTGGATTGGTGTGGGTTGCTGAAGCTGCTGTGGTAAGTGTTCATATAAAACCTCTGCTGGACTGAGTGCAAGTCAAAGCAGCCCCTGAGTAGGCTTCACTCATTTAGCAGCCTCCTGGGGAACAGCTCTCAATGTTCTTTTTACAGCCTGTCTTTTCCTGCACTCAGTCTGTCCAGTCTGCAATTTTCCCTCATCCCCTCCAGCTCCAGGTGGACCAAGATCTGAGTGACCACTGATCCATACAGATCTCCTGGAAATATCCTTAAATCCTATGTGCTTAGGGAGAAAGACATCTAAAAGAAGCTACGTGTGCACGGTGCCAGACTTGTGGGCTTTGAGAGAACACACAGGGAGAAGGAGTCCAACACCAAAAAAGCCCATCCTTGTGCAAGAGCCTGCCCCACTACATAGTCAGGCATGCAGGAGGAGACATCATGTGGACATCCCCTGCTCCTGGCTCTGCACATCTCCACATGTCCCTGCAGACAGCCGTGTGTGTCATCGGTGGCAGAGGATCCTCCAGCCTCTGTTATGCTTTGGAACTACATTTGTTAGTTGTTTCTCAAGTTCAGTTTAGGCAAATGCCATTTTAGCATAATTTTATTTACACAGGGGACAGATTAAACCAGTAATAATAATGACACATATTAGGTGCAGCTGTTCTATTTTGTTCCCCCAATCAGGCCTGCAGCACTGTTTCCTAATTTAAGTCCTGGTGCTACAAATCTGAGTAAATTTTACACATGGGAATATTTCCTCTAGACTTGGTGGAGGCTGCTCAGATGTGAAAAGCTGGATTTTCCTACAAGTATTTTCAGGACTGAATCCATCATTAAGCGTCCCAGTTTAACCGAGTTTTTGCTTATATTAAGAAAAAAAATTACCAAACAGGGCCGAGGAATCCTCTATTACTTTTCTGACCAAGTTTTGATTAATTTCTTAATCATAGTCATGCCAGTACAATATGTTTCACTTTGGAAATAGTCTTGCAAAAGTTTGATTATCATTGTTTGTATCTCATCTTAATGATGTATAAGTCTTAAAGACTTTATCCTTTAAAAAGTAAAAGGAATGAAGTTTTGTTTTTGGTCAGGTTTTTTGTCTGGTTGGTTGATTGGTTTTTTTCCCCTAAACCTAGAACCCAGTAGATGATTTCCTAAGATAAGGAAACAAAGAGATAACTTCACAGTCAACCTCCTTAATGTGGAGCTGAAGATGGTGAATTTATGTGCTGCGGAGTAAGTGACAGATTCACAGATTCTGTGACACTTTTTACATATCTTTTAATTTGTATCTATAACATATAAAAAAACAAAATAAAAGAACAGAAATTTAGAGAAATTGAGATCTAAATGGGAAACCATAGAAAATCCTTTACATCCTTTCAATTAAATGTATTTCTACTTATAACTATGGTATAACTTATAGTACAAAAATAATTTTAAAATAGCTTGACTTTCTGCACATCTAAATGCATTTTTCCATACAAAGGAATAATGTATTCCTTCCTTCAGAGGAGCCATGACATTGGACCTTATAAATCATGGAGTGATCCTCACACAGCAGGTATAATATAAAACATTCTGCTGTGATTAATCTTTTCTTTAATAAGGCCCGAAGACTAAATAGTTTGAGTTTCTAATAGCTCAGGAAATTTTCAGGATGTTCCATAGACATTTCAGGACATGACCCTCAGCTGGATAACAGAGTTGTAGCTCATCGAGTTTTTGTCTAGTTGCTAATGATGACTTCTATTATTTTTCCCCATTTGTGATTTCTTTAAATTCTATTTTCCTATTTTCCTGTCATTGCTTTGTGCCTTTTTCCTTAGTTTCTGCCTTCTCTGACTATGATGGAAAAAAGCATTGAGCTATTGTGGGCACTGGCAGATGGAGGCAGGGACAGGCAAATTAATTCTGCACAGGGCATTTGGCACTCTTTTAATGTTTTAGACTTGTCTTTTCCACTTAACAACATTCCCACTTAGCAACATTAAAACGTATTTGCATTTAATAAAGGGGAAACCAGATGAGAAAGTAAAGCAGATCTTACTGTGGCCTTAATAGATTGTGAAAAAGAAAAGGAAAAAAAATGTATTTCAATGCTTCATGTAGCTAGAGGCCAAAGCCTCTGGCTGTTGTTACAAGAACACTGTTAACACAACTAATAATGGGAGATCAGGCAGAGGATGTAACTGGAAGGAGTAGTTTACAGAAAATTGACCATCCCTCTATTAGACTCAATCACATACAGGCACAGAATGGTTGGTGTCAGAATTCTACAGCTGAACGGCAAGAAACGAGTTGTTGTTGGATCACTGTGGGTACATCAACAGCAAAACAAAAAAAAGTGGCTAAATAGCGCAAAATATACTGTGAAAACAGGAAGGAAGAACATGTAGGTGGGAGCATATGGCACAAGCTTCTTCAGTAACTATAGAACTTTCCTCTTCAAAGAATGAAGAAATAAGAGCTTGATATAGAAATGTTTTCCCATGCAAAGTACTTGCTTATTATAGAACATGAAGGGAATCGAACTTGAGGTTGCTGCCAGTATCTGTATCTTTGGTGGGGGGTTTTGGTCCACATGGATTGAGGAGCATGAGCAGGGATGCAAAATCAGTGATAAGTACAAGAATTATGTATATGCCTGACTAGAACAAATGCAAAGGTAATTCATCCTGTGGGGCTAAGGTGAAGAATAAGCTATTCTTTTTGTCCTCATTGTTTTCCCTAAAACATAGCATCACTTTTTGGAAGAGAAATTGTACAAAAAATCATTTATTTTCTTCCTTCTTTGTCAGGAAGATAGGAATTCCTTGCTATTTTATTTGTGGAGAAATCCTGAAATATTCAGTCACAATAGAGAGGATGGAAGAAAACCTAGGAAGGGTGTGTATGTTGAGTGAAGCAACACAGATGGTCCTTGTTAAGAAGCATGAACCCTGTGAAACCCTGTGAAGATGCAGTGTGAGGTTTGCTGGAGTATTGGGGTTGCAAAGCCCAGGATGTAGCCCTAAGGAAACATGAAGCAGGAATTGTTTTCTGCTGTTTTGAGTGGTTTCAGCATTTAAGGCCTGAATTTGGGTGTTAGACAAAGAGGAGCAAATTGAATCGCTGTGTGACTATAAGAAAATGCATGGGAATTTCACCTTGGTCAAGAGAGAGGGCTTTGGATTCATGAAGGACACGTGGGAAAGAGAAGGGGGAGAGAAGAGAGCAGTTTAAAAAAGCAAGGACCTGGATAGTGCAAAAGGAAAAAGGGAATTATAAGAAATATGATGACTTTGTTATTCTCATTTGATTTTGAACTTCCATTTCCTCGACGGGAGAGAGGAGCTGATTGACACTGAATTACCTCAGTAGCGGGTAATTGGGACACCAGCCTCAGGCTTGCAATGCTTTAAGGGATTGAACAGCTTTAACTGGGAATGCCAATTTTGGTATAAATGGCATGTGGGCCAGAGCACAGACTGAAGTAGCAGAATACACAAAGTTGCATAAATCTAGGCTTCCATCATGGAAAAGGAAGCTAATTACACTTAATAATGCTGATGTTGGAAGAGAGAACTGCAGAAGGAAAAGGGAAAGTCACCAGTCCAGGGAGAGACTATTCCAAGGGCATGTCGAGAGCATCTTCCTGCTTAAGTGATTCAGTCATTTGACTCAGGAAAGGGAAACTTCACAGATGTATTATCTCCAGACACATCTTCTCTTAGATCTTTCCTCAAGGATATCAGGATAATGGTATCTTCTGGTTAGCTGGATGACCTGTGCTGTGTTGTCTGGATACAGCCCTAGTTCTCAGTCTCTGATGGCAATCTTCCCAGCTAGAGCAATGGTCTTTTACACATATCAGTGATGCAGACCCAGCAAACATTCAAACCATAACTGCTTTGTGCGTGTGTTAATCACCAGCCAGTGATTTTATTTCAAATGAGCATGACAAAGCAAAGGACCATGACAGCAGGAGCACATTGTAGGAGTTCTGGCACAAATACACTTGAGCTGTACTAGACATTCACGTTCTTTGTAATCCAGGCTATTCCTGCATCAACAAGGAGAGGAAATCTAAAGGTAACCCCTGCACTTACATAGCAAACCTTTCAGCGAACTAGTTTTTTATGGGTCTGCTGCCTTCAGCAAGACCAGGAAACTCTTGGAAAGCAAACATTTCTTGTCTTCTAGTATTTCTTGGATCTGAATCTCTCTCACCTTTCCCTAAATTACTGATTTTTTTCTTGAGAGATCAAGACCCACAGTGGGATTTTCCATCCCTCTGCCTGGCCACGAGGGCTGCTCACTGAGTTTGGAAAGAAAGATGGAAGTGACTGGAACAAACTAAGCTTGTTTGCTTTCTTGATACTGTTGGCTCAAGGGAAGCTGTTTCTCTGAACAATTATAGTATTGCTGAGCAAATTCAAATATGGAAGAATTCCCTGACTGTCTGCAAAGAAAAAGGATATCCAACTCCCTACAATTTTTTTTTTTATTCTAATGGTAGAAATAGTGCTGTTTTCAATAGATGGGAGCAATTTGTCCTCAGAGTACCATGATGAGGCTGTGGAGATATCCTTGTCCTCCAAGTGCCAAGGGAAATGATGCACTAAGAACACTCTCTGAATATGTAAAATACAATACAGCCCAGGAGAGAGAATACTTGAGTGAGCACCTCGTGCCACAGCACCATTAAAGACCATATACATTCTAAGGAGAGTTTTTTGCTGGGAACATAGTTTTCATTTTCCAGGGAAGGCCCAGGGATTTGTTCACTCATCCCCTCTGTTAAATCAAATTACTCCTAAGCAGAGCAGCTCCATGGAAGGCTGGGCCCTGGGCAGAAAAGCAGATACGTGTCTAAAGACAGCTGTAGGCCAGCCTGGGCATCAGGGGCTGTTTGTGTCAGAGCTGATTTTGGATCCCTGCCTGCCAAGTGCAGTTCTGTGAACCACTGCAAGCAGGAGAAAGCAAAAGTGTGTGGGAGGTTTGTACCAGGGAAGAATGCAACATCTTCATTTCAAAACCTGGTTGCCATAGAACAAAAAAGCAGTTACTTCAAGTGTTTGGAGAGCAGAGTTTCTTCCTGGTAAACACTTAGGCCAGTATTTATTCCCTGCTTAATAAAGTCACTGTAAGAGAGCAGAATGAATTGTAATAGTAGTCTTTTGAAATGACACATATTTTCCTGCTCCGAGATTTTTAACAGCTATTGAGAGAGTCAGAAACTAAGAACATCATGAATACAGCTGAAATTTTCTGTGAAGTGGAAATTGGAAATGTCTAATGATTTGAAGAAGTTCATTTCAGAATTTCTTTATTTAAAATTTATTTTCTTTTAGTTCATGTAATGTGGTTTTAATTTTTATTCTACTTATTTACAGAATTATACAACATGTAATTAATGATAGTATGCAATTATTTCTCAGAAGTACTCTCTGATTTAAATTATCTTTAAAAATCACAGAGGCAAGAGAGGCAAGTGTCATCCAGCAAGTTTAAATTTTTATCTTCTTTTTTATTTCAAAGTGTCTCCTGCTTTGATTTTGATGCTGGCATAAATGCTGGGACATTGTGCAAAAATTTTTTTAAAAAATTAACATTTAATTCCTTCAAAACTGAATAAAGAAATTCTGAAAGCTCTGAAAATATTATTTTCATTGTAGAAGTGATAAACTCGTAGCTCATATCAGATATTATGAAAATCTAGGTTTTTACAAGTAAGTTTAGATTTTTATGAAAATTATACCTTTGGACAGTACAAAAAGCAAGACTGAGAATAAATTCACACTATTAAAGAATGCTCTTCTGCAGAGTTGTTTTCATACAAGTTTTGTGAAAACATGTAGACTTTTGATCTAGAGCTCTTCCTTCAGAGACATACTCATATTTCCCACTAAAACTAAGAGACACGTGCATGTCATTACGTGCATAAATCTGGAGAAAGAATTGGGCCTAAAGTTTGAACAAAACAAAATGATCAGATAGCCAGATAAATTATAGTGATGGAAGATGTGACTAGGCAGGGATGGCTAAATTAATTCAATTGCCTCATGTTTGCCATAGGCAAACACATACCACGGGTTAACTCTGAAACTTGCTGCAATGCTAGTTTTTCATGTGTTATAATTCTTTTTAGCTGTACCTACTGAGAGGAAAACTGTATTAGAGAGAAAAAAATGCATTTATATCATTATTTTACAAGAATAAATATTGAATTGATTGTGGATTTTGATGTAGCAGACAATGAACCCATGTAAAACACATCAGTATTTAGACAAAATTATCTACTAGAAAAATGTGTCATTTCTTAATCTGGAGAGTAGCACTTGGTTGTGCAAGAAAGCTAAGGGAAGTTGGACTTTCATACACGTCGCCCTAATGAAGAGAAAGAGTCCTCTAATGGGGCTAAATAAGCCTTCCAAAAGTGGTCATCAAATGGTGGGGAAGATGAGGGAGAGGCAACCTCCTGCTCCTTTCAGATATGTCCTCCTGGCTTTAGTGAATGCCACAAAAGATCCGGAAGGGAGAGAGGAGAGTAACAAGGTCCAGGCACTACCTGGGACTCCAGCTGTCATCCCCATGCAAAATCAGCTTTATGACTCCTGGGGGTTGTGACTCCATGGGAAATGCATGAGATCCCTCTGCAACTCTGGCATTCAGACCTGGAAACCTCTCCCCCCAGACGAGATAACATCTGCTGCTGCTGCTGCTGTTGCGAGATGATGTGATATTACTCAGGCAGTTCAAGTGGTAGCAGGCTGTGCAGGAGCAGAGAAAGTTCCTGTTTAAAGGCAGCTGTCAATGCACGACTGAACAGGGAGGGGGAGGAAAGGAGAATTGTTACAGCTGTACATAATGACATCTATTTCTAGGAGGGGAGGGTTGAGGTTTGGTTGTTTTGGGCTTTTTTTTTAATAGAAATAGAACCTTAGAAATTAATTGCTGCCTGCAGTTAGGGAGCTGGTCAAGGAGCCTCTCTGGTGCAGAGTCCCCAGCAAGAACTCCCACAGACTGATGATGGCCAGGAAACTTGCAAGTGTGTTAAAGCTGCCTCTTTCTCTGCATCACGTTTCATGTTTGCAATCTTACAGTGAAGAGAATGGAGAAGTGCTCTGAGAGCACCAAAAACCCCTGACGTCTCTCACACACACACACACACACGCACACACTCTCACTGTCCTGCAAAGTAGAGGCCAGCTCCACCATCCTGTTCCTGTTCCATATGGGAGATAATTTGTATTCAGCCAGATGCTAGGGAAATTGTTGTACTTCCAAGAAGTCTGGCGCATGGACTAGACAGGTTCTGGATCGCCTGTACGATCCTGAGTGCGGGGGAAATGCAACCCCCTGGGCCCTGCCATGAACACCTGGTCCCTGTACAACACAGAAAGCAAAGCAGGACCTTAAGGCAAATCCTTCAGGGTGCAGGTATCTCAGGGACTAAGAATTCATCCCA
The DNA here is from genome assembly GCA_013397815.1 of Aleadryas rufinucha. Taxonomy (NCBI): domain Eukaryota; kingdom Metazoa; phylum Chordata; class Aves; order Passeriformes; genus Aleadryas; species Aleadryas rufinucha. The sequence goes on along the minus strand of VZTH01015250.1, from coordinate 125,276 downwards.
CCCTGACAATTCAGTGGGGCCATCACAGGCATCAGCAAGGTGTTGCAGCCACCTCCTGTATTGTGCCAAGAAGATTTTTTTATATTGCCCCAGCATCCAAAGTCAGACATTTGAGCACTTTGCAAACACCCCCTGTTCAAACCTGGGCCTTGTGGCGAGTCTGCCTCATCTCTCCCTCTAACAGTTTGGCTGCTATCCAGTTTTTGTGGGGTTTGGGGGTTTTCTCAGTGTGGGTTTAGGGTTTTTTAGAAAGTCTAAGTCAACAGAACGAGTCAGTGAAAAATACAGCGATGGCTAATTTCTAATGGAAGAAATGTGCAGACTTAAGGAATACATGGAAAGAGCATGCTCTGGACTCTTTTTGTACAAAAAGGAGATTTTTTTCCCTTGACTTCTCACAGTGTCCTGGGGGGATGGGGAGGATACGAAGGACTTTGTGTTTCTTATTGCTGCCTTCCCTATTTATGGAAATTATGATACAGGCACAGACACTGATCCCTCTCTCACCAGAGTAAACCCACAATAAATCCGATGGTTTTGAGCAAACTAGTTACACTTCCCCAGCTGCCCCCTCCCCACACCACCCTGGTGTCCCCGCCGTGCCCCAGGGAGCTCTGCAAAGTGTTTGGCCGAGGGCGGGAGGAAGGGAAAACTGAGAGGGCTCAGTGTTGCTGTGTTATGAAGTGACAGATAGAGCCAGCCAGGCAGTGCCCCAGCCCTGAGCACGATGATATTCATTACACACAGCCGTTGCCTGTTCCAGCAGGAACGATAGGAGATGCAAACTTTGACTTCTGCGTTTGAAAGAGATATTGTTTGATGGAAGTGTGTGGGTGGCGGGTAAAACAAGCAGCTAAGTGTCAGCACAAGAAGCAAACATTCTCCTTCCCTCCCTCCCCGATGTAGTTTTTGACGTAATGAGCATTGCTCCCAATTTTCCTTCCAAATAGGCATTGCACCCGTCCCCATGGCAACTGTCATGCTCAAAAGATGTCCTGTCAGGAGCCATGAAAGGCCCAGAGACATTTGTATTAGATGGTCACAACCATGCTAGCTAATGCTTAACAAATACAGCATGAGGCTGTGTTCGTCAAAATGAAGAGCGCAAACATTTGTGTTCCATTAAACAGAAATTAATAAGATTCAAATAGGAAGAAACCAAACTGGACTGGTTTTTTTTGTGTATACAGCTGTGTTATGAAGTAATACAAGGAACGTTAGTATGAATAATGATTGCACATGTGCATTCAATTTATTTCTTCTACTTCTTGTATGGTCTCCTTTAACCCTTTTTCTCTATAGGTTTTTCAGAAATCAAACACAGGTTTAACAGCTGGGCAAGACAGGGATTTCAACTGCTCCTTTCACACTGCCGAGGTCCAACAGCATTTCTTTATTTAAAGGCACTCTGGGTCATTGGGAAGTTGTGCTTTTGAAAAATGTTCACGTACTTCATGATTGAGCGCATGAATATGGTGGTCTCAATTTTACCAGGAAAAAGAAGCGCTCCAGCCTCTAAACAAGGCGGGTCATATCCAGAACCACTGTGCATCCTTCTACCTCCCTCGGCCACAGGGAAGCAGAGCTGATTTATCCCAGATGAGGATCTCGCCTTGGGTCCAGAAACTAAATGAAAATAACAAAATAGAATCGTGTTTGCAGCTCAGCTGAAAATCAAAAGTGAAAGTTCAGGAAGACAGCAGAGCCTCCTCCCACGACAGCCCTTCTCCTGGCTCCTCACCACTGAACATAACTGAGAGCAGTTCCTTTCACCCGCTGCTGCAAGTAAACTTACAACAAAAGCAGACTGTGTTACACAGCCTGACAATGACAGTCTGTACTTGGCTTTACTGGCCACAAAAGGCTGTGATAGCTTTGCTTTCTCCGGTCAGCTTAACCTTGTGCTTTTTCTTGCGAGGAGGGAAAAATAAAAGGAAAGTTGGCCAGGGTTCTGGCTCAGCCATGGGCCAAGGCCAGCTACCCGGTGTGTGTGTGGGTGTACCAGTGCCTGGACAGCCTCTGCATCTGCTGCTTAGAATTATCATTTCCCTGTTTTAACCTCCGAGCTTCACAGGCTGCAGAAATAATCAAATAATCATACCAGAACCTGCATTTCCATTGCACAAGGTTTATATTCTTACAAGGTCTAGTTTTGCAATAGTTTGAATGCATATATATTTGTGCCAGGATTCTTACCTCCTCCTCCCCCTCTTTCCCCCTTTCTCCTCATACTCCTGTCTCCTTCTTTTTGTTCATGAAACTCCTGTTAGCCCCCAACCCTCTATCTCTCAGGCTGAACTGAATAACACCCTTATCCAAAACTGGGCAAGTGGGAGGAGAGGCAGCAAATGGAAAACATTTCTCTTTCTGGATGTAATTGCAAAACAGGAATTTGCTATTCCATCAGCATGCACATGTCCAGACCTGGACTTTTGCAGAAAAGCCAACTTTCACTTAATCCTTTGGATAGATAATCATTTTTCTGGAGAAGTTTCACCAGGTTCCCATATTCCTGTCCCTAGTTTTCCCAAGCCTTCAGGACAGGACAACAACCTAAAGAGACTAACAGTCTTCCCCAAACCAAACTGCTGCATTCAACAACAAACTCTGGTCAGTTCTGGATGACTACAAAAAAGCCCTGGCATGGGCTCATTCCTGTTGTTGCCACCTCTCCTGTGTTTCCTGTGTAGTCACATAGGATGATGGGCCCTCTGCCTCTTGTGTGAAGCATTTTCCACCTTCCTGAACATCTCCAGACTCTGAAGACACCCAGCCTTGGAGCAAGGCAGGAAATTTAGTCCACAGCACAATTTTTAAATTGTAAAATTACTATTTGCTGAAACAACAAAACCTTTATAACAACTAGATCTTTCCAAAAAAACTCCTGTTCAGAAGCTCCAGACCAAGCTTCCCTCCAAAGAGAAAGGGGACAACTCCTGCAGAAGAACCTCTTGGTGCAGCTGCTTAGTTGGGGGTTCAGACACTTGGCTCAAGCACTGGCCCCAAACCCTGAGAAAGAGATATAAGCAGTGTCTACATCCTCCAAGGTTTGTGCTTCAAGAAATCATCAGCTATTCCAGTGTGTGTTAAGCACACCGTCTCTCCGTCTGACTATTTCTGAAAAATAATTAACCTGGAATGCACTGGAATAAGGATATTTTTTTAAAAATAATTAATTGAAAAAAATTTCTCAATTTATCCTCTTTATATCCTTTCTTTATCCAGCATCTTCAAGGAGAACAAACCTATATTCACTATTCCCGCATGGAATTTCCTTCTTCCAAGAAGAAAAACAAAAGGTTCAATTTTCCTGCTAAATAGCTTACATGCATAACAACATGGGTTATGAACAATTCTTGCCATATTCATGAGCAAAAGTACAATAATGGGCGTCACTTTTAATGCCAAACCTTTCAGGAATATTCTATATTTCCCAGCCCATATGCCTTTAAAATATTCCAAGGTTTTGTGATCTTGTGTTTGACATACCACACATGTATTCTTTCAGCTCAGGCCATTGTTTTAGTGAAGCCTTGGAGCCTTCACAGTCTCCAAGCCTCCATACAGAGACTTCTTTGAATGATGTTTCTGGCCTAAATTAGGCTTTGGTTTTTTACATCTTTGTCGCTCCTCAGCTGGACAACATGGTACATGACAGGAGGCATCAACACTCAGGAAATGTGGTCCATGTGCCTCTTCAGCAATGTGAGTTACCATAAGTTTGTCAGGCTTATTCTTCCCTCTCTAGAATGTTTTCTGATATTTTTTAAAAGAAGCTTGAAGTTTTAAACTTCAATTAAAGATGTGGAAGCAGGGAGAGGTGACCTAGAAGGAACACCGTGATACTACCTAAGACTAGTGCAAGCAGCACCAGGGTTGGGAAAGCCAGAGCCTACCTGAAGGGTGATGAGGAAAAGCTTCCACAGGTACTACCTATCAGCAGCAAAAGGAAGACCAGGGAAAATGTGAGCCCACTGCCGAATAGGGCAGAAGACCTGGTGACAAAGGACATGGAAAAAGACCGAGGTACTCAAATCTCTCCTCCTTGTCTTTACTGATAAGATAGACATTCGGGAATCCCAGGTCCCTGAAACTGGTGGAAAAGGTGGGAGCAGGGTAGAACTTCCCTTGGTGGAAAAGGACCAGGTTAGGGAATGTTTAAACAAACCAAATGTACCCATGCCCATGGGACCTGGCAAGCTCCACCATGAATTAGGAGGAACTGTGATTGCCATTGTGAGGCCCCTCCTGATGGTCTTGAAAATATCATGGGTACCACAGGAGACTCCTTAGGACTGGAGGAAAGCAAATTTCACTCTTATCTTCAAGAATGACATGAAGGAGGATCCAGGGTACTATAAGCCAGTCAGCCTCAACCCAATCATTAGGAAGGTGACAGAACAAAACCATTTCCAAACATATTAAGGACAAGTCGGTGACTGGGAGAAGTCAGCATGGATTTATGAAGGGGAAATATGTCTGAGCCACCAAGAGTCTTCTGGAGAAGCTAGGCAGCTGAAGTGGGGCTTAGGCAGGATATAGATACCAAATACAAAATTGCCTTTTTGTCATTTCTTTCTTGAGTCTGCTTCATAAGAGGGATGGCAAAATCTCTGGCAGGCCTCTGGCCTCCCTCATTTCTGAGTCAACTCCTTTAAATGATCAGACTGTTAAGCGTCCAAAATATCTGTAGTCAAGGCTGAACAACATGAACTGATAAAAGTCAAACTTCACAAAAGATATTGCCTTGTGTGTATTAGCCAAAAATTCTATCCTTGCTTGCTTGAAATCTGTATTTTATTTAGTTAATCTACATGAATATGTGGTTATGCAGCATGAAAATTCTGGTAATAGTCTTTATAACAATGAATGCCCTGGCCCAAATATTTTCCTTTATGTCAGTGAAATTTCTGACAATTAATTTTGACACCTTGCATTAAAATAAAAATAAAGAGACCTTACTGAGCTTCTTGAGCCAAAAATGTAGCATAACACTCAGAGAAGCTTGAAAATTTTCCAGAAGACAGGGGTTTTTTTCAGAAAAGGTTGCCCTGATTTTACAAAATGGAAACATTTCACAAGAATCTCATTGAAAATTTGGCACTTAATTGTAAATATAACGTTTAATTTTAGCTTTACTGAACTGTCCATAAATTATTCTGTTCTGGTCTACACCATGAAGACCTCAGAGTTTTGAACTGAAATGCTGAATGACAGAGCTGGGAAGGTGAATAAAACCCTCTCTTTCACTTTCACACAGGACAAGAACATCTAGCAGATGTCAGGCTGAGAGCAAGCAAAAGGAAGTTCTTTCAAGTGTGTTTAAGCTGAGGATGTCCTTCACACAAGACAACAATAAAAGTTTGGGGGACAGATCTTTTGTGTGCTACTGCATACAAAGACACCAACCCCAGCACAGAAAGTCTTTGAGCCATGACTCCTAGGCAGAATTCTGGTGAAGAATTGCTATTTGTTTGCTCTTTGATGCTTGGTACAGGATGCCTTGTTCAGGGCAAAATGAACATTTAATCTTATGTTTCCAGGGACGTAGAAGTGAGCTTTCTGACTGGCAGCAAAATTTTGTTTCCACCTGAGTATTTTCTGCATGTTCTAGCTTTAGGATTTTCAGGACAAAAAAAAAAACCCAAACAAATACCATACACACCCACACCCACACCCACACACCCCAACATTCAGAAGCTTTTATTACAAAAGATTGACTTTTTTAGACAAAAAACCCCAACATATATTAAATTTCAAGTTTGGGATATACTTAAAAAATATAAAGGAGAAAATAATGAAGCATAGGAGAGAAATTTTGAACTCCTTTAAACCAGGCAGTAACACAACCAAACACTTTTTTTTCTTTTCAAACTTTCACTTTGCTCATAATTCACTTAGTTATTTCAGCAGTTATTTCTGCAAAGTGTACCATGCCTGATGTAACAACACAAACAAATTCAATAACCAAGCTGACCTGGGTTTCTGCTCCCTAAGTTTGTAATCTGAAAGAATTTAGGTCAGGTGTACCCTCAGCTTTTGGGAGAATGATTTCATCCGTTTTGCTCAGGGGACCAAGAGAGTCCAGAAGAATGAAAATTACTTAGCTAGGGTCAAAATCTAGATTGGAGATGTCATCTTTAATTTTTAATGCCCTTGGCTTTTCCTATTGGCATAAGAACCTCAATGTTTTACTATTTTGGAAAGTCTATTTCTTATTATTTTAATGTAAACTTTAGAAAAAGCAACATGGTTAATCATTCAGTGATTAGGTATGAAAATTGTTAGAAGGAATCTTTACAGTTTATTGAAACGTTTGCTAACTACCACATGAAAATTTACTAGCCTTTTAAAACTATGATTATTTTTCCAGGACATTGGAAGCTCTTTTGAGATCTGTTACAATCTAATATGCAATTCTTGTTCAGTGAGATTTCACAAAGTATTGAGTTATATATCTTTATGCTATGCCTGGCACATATATGTAGAGAGCTTGCAAGTTTTAGGCTGTTATGAATGTTTCTTGAGAAACAGCCTTGGAAGGAAGTAATTTTTCTAAATTAAATAAATATGTTGTTTCTGATTTTCCAAAATACCCAAAGGAACTAGCTCACATTCTAGATCAATGGCTTGCAAAATTTCGCTTTGAAATATGATGACCTTTTTTTACTTAGTGAAGCACAAAATATCTCTGGGAACAAAGAAACTCCATAGAGGATTGGGTTCTGCAAACTTTACTCTCTCACAGCAGGTTTTCCTATTGATTTTAATGGTGTTGATTACCTGCATTTTCATGTTAGCCGACAGTCAGGATGGAGCACTATGCACAGGTGTCTGTGCAGTCAGTATTATTTTGCAATTAGCTTTTCAGGATATTTGGACTTCTAAAAACAAATGAGGTTTGTCTCTTTTCTTAGGAAAAGGAAAATTCCAGTCCTCTAACAGATAAGGATTTATGAGGGTCAAATTCCAAATGATTTTAGACATGATCCCCAAATCCTTTCCTGCGTAGTCAGTTTGTATAAATGGAGTTGAAGACTCCAAGTCAGGAAGCATAGGGGCAGGAAATAAAACCTTTTGAAGGCTCTGGCCTCTGTGAAGACAGTAACTCAAGTTGGGCTGGGAGCTCTGGATACAGCACACCACTGTGGGTGCTTTTCAAAGACGCTGACTAAAACCTTTAGGAATCAATTGAGAGATATAGATTTAAATGGGGTCTTAGGGATAAAGGCTTCATGATAGAAGGGGGACAAGAGTGTTAGAGAACTTCTATCTCCTCAATACCATGAAGCATTAGCAATGAGAAGGCACAGATGTGCATATGGAGAGCAACAGCAGCCCTGAATTCAACCATCATTTAATACCATGCAAGAGCAGTGAGGAAGCAAAGGCAGAATGGGCTCTGGAGTGTTTATGATGTAGTTGTTTTCATGAAGATACACATCACTTCAGCTTAAATCTCTCTGCAAGCAGGACTTTGTCTCGTGTAAGCTTCTTGTTAGCTTTGGCAATAGCTGCACAACTCTCTCTCCTCTCAGTGCTCTGCCAAAAAAAGGTAAATTGGATGTGCAAGAAGACTTGGGTCTGCTCCACAAAGTGCTATCCATAGAAGCAGAGTCAGCAAGTCACACAGATGTGCCCAGAAAGGCTATTCGATCATCAGGATTGATTTCCCAGGATAAAATAGGCCATGATTTTGTTCAGATTTGTTTGGGTTTGGGGGTTTTTTTGGTGTTTGTTTGTTTGTTTTAGATTAAATTCGTTCCATATCATGTTTTCTACCTGGAGTTTCTCTGAATCACAGTCTTCCATATAGACATCTAGTCTTGGAGTGAAGATTTTTGGGCCAATAAAGTGCTTCAGCTTTCCAAAACATTTTCTTTAGTTGTACTTTTCTTCACTTTAGTCCCAGAATATCTTGTGATGAAAGAAAATGTGGCACATTCAAGTTACTTATTCATCCTCTTTTTGATCAGATTTTTAGGTCTTGCACTGTGCAGAATTTTTTTTTCCAGCACTGGAATATTTTTCCTGGCTCTTTTTTTTACGTCTTCCTCAGTTTTTCAACATCTTTTTATAAATATGGGATGACCAGAACTGTACATAATGTTCCAACATCTGTGTTCCTGCAGTTACATACAAGGATAAAATTATATCTGTATTTCCAACCATATTGATCAGCAATATTTTCTCATCTATTATTCCCTTGTTACAGTTGAGTGTAAAAGTTTCTTTAAAACTTCCTTTTTCCCACTGAAAAATGCAAATTGAAACAGACCAATACATTTTCTGAAATAATGTTCTATTTCTGAAATTATTACAGCTGAAAACATGTGTTTTCATATATGCATGGGTACAAGGAGAACCTAAAAAATAGCTGAAAAGTATTGGGTTGACGTTTTAAAAACTAAGTTTTTGAATTTTTTGTCTGAAATGTTTAATTTCAAAATTTGCTTCAGGTTTATTTTAAGAACATTTTATACTTGAATACCAAATAAAATATTTCTATGTGGGTCAAATAAAGTAATTTCTTCAATCTATTGTAGGGGTTTTTTAAGTCATCAATGTAGAACAATTTAAAGAATAGAATTGCAAACTGACTAGGAAAGACTTCTATTCTGCTTCCTTTATTGATGATTTTCACTTTGTTTACTCTATTTTTTTTCTTGAAATTTCTGTCTGATGAGAGAACCTCTCATTACTTTTGTTTCTAGTTACTTATTTGCCTTCATGAATCCTGGCATAAAGTCAACATCTCAGTTATCTGAAATTACCCTGATGATACACTAAAATCTATTAAGCATCTCCTAAATATAAGACCAATATGCCAAAGGTCACCTCAGATATAGCTTCCTCTGGGACAGGTGATTTTTAACAGCCTCTGTAGATATATTGCTCTGTAATACTCGTGTGAGCAGCACCTAGCTCCTTCTGCTGTTTGTGGAGTGTCTCATGGAATGATTTATTTCAAATATCACTGGCTACATCTTTAAAAGAATTTTTGCCATCTCTAAACAATGAAATTCTTGTAAGAATTCCTCATAGTCCTCTTTTCCTTTCATGATCCACCTATACAGTTCTACAATGGAAAGACAGGTATTTAATAGACCTATTTATTTCCCTGTGCCTTTGCTTTCTGTATTACTTTTCCACATTGCCATAATCGTGTCTGCATCATCTTTTTCCTGCCACATCTTATATGTTGTCACTACAGTTCCTTTATACTTAGTTATCGTTCTCCTTCTGTCTCTTGCTTGTGCAATTGAAATGCTCTGGTCCATGCAGTACTTGTCTTCTAAAAAGCATTATTCCTCACCGTGCTTTTTCCTAGCTTTTCTTTCTGATCTCTGAAATTTGCAAGAGCCTGTCTCCACTTATGAGTAAAACGGTCCTAGTATTTATTCCCTGTAAAATTCTATTAAGCATTCTTTACCTGAACACGCTAAACCAAAGCTTCTAATCTTATACTGCCAGCATAACTGCACACAAAGCACATGGCTCACAAATGAGAAATGCTTGAGATGAAAAGGCAAGGACGTAGTAGTTTCAAAGTTAGTTCTTTTCATCATGTCAATTTACTGTGGCAATGATTCCGGGGTTTGCCTGAGCACATATTATTTAAGGAGTTGATCACAGTCATTTAGGATGCCATCACCATTCCATGCTCAGTCCTGGCACTCTTGTGTTGACTGATGGGACTAACAGCCACAGTCATGGCTGCACAACCCACAGTCAACATCCACTCTCGGGTTTGGATTTTGCTTAACATGCCACTGGCATGGCTGGATGCAGCCAGACTGAGACCATGCTATAAAAAACAGGATTGTTGCCACTGAAGTGTGGTTTAATTGCAGAGGAAGAGCATTTGAACAAAAGCTAACTTTATTGACACTGGTGGGGAAAGCCCTATTCTGTGGAGCTGAGTGTGTAAATGGTGGTTAAAGTAGCCTCTAACAAGAAGGATCTTAGTACTTAAATAATGGGATCATGGGGTCATATGAAATCCCCTCTAAGACGGCAGACTCTTTATATAAATCATGAGAGCGTAATGTCTCCAAAAAGCACAAATAACAAAGAAGGCTCAGTACATAGATGGTGGGTCCACAGGTCACTCAAGTTTAAGTCCCTTCTGAAAAAGGGGAATTCAGTACCTAAATACTGAGAGAACAGTGTCATTGTGTACCATCATTACAATAAGGAAATTATTTTTAAGATGGAAGAAGCAACTCCTTTTGCTTCTCTGTGGAAGTCTGTCGCTAATGCTGTGACATGCATTTCTAGACATACATACAGCAAGGATTACCGTGACTATTCCAAGAGGCTTCCTGAGACACTGCGACTTTATTGACTTCCATTCTGTGCGCAGATGTGTCCCTTCTACCCCAGACTTACACCAGGCACGTGGTGGCCCTGCTGTCTCGCTGCCTCCCTCCCTTGTCATGTTGTCCCTCCCTGCTCATATTGTACCCTTGTCCCGATGCACTGCACTCACAGCTTTTTGCAAATGGTCTTGACTCCATCATGTGGCAGCTTTTATGTGGTCTGAAATATTGCCAGCTGCCCTGGCCCAAGGCAGAGTGACTCTCAGAGCCTTCGCAGGACTATCTGGAGATAAAACGTTGCTTCCCAGAGTGATGCATGAAGACTGGCACTTCAGCAAAAACCAGCAGCTGAATGGGACATGGAGGGAGATGTGACCTTCCCACAGAGTTTATTTAAAATTAATCATCACTTCCTTTGAGAGCACATCAAAGATCTGGTGTGGAGGCACCATTTATACAAGTGGAACACATGGTACATAGCTTGTATCCATTATGGGCCAAGCTGCAATGTGCCCTTAAGGGAAGATGGTTCTTTCAGGGAGTTATGGACTGCTGGGACCTTGGTCCTGGGTCTTTCCCAAGCGATGCTACCAAGATCCTGTGGAGCGCTATCCAGATCAGCAAGGCCCTGGTCTAAACCCATCCAGTGCATTTCTTCTGAGAGCTCCAATCTGTTTTTAGAGTGTATTTGTAAAAGCAAAGGGCTCTTGTCTTATCCCATGAGTAATCTTTCTATGCAGACTATCACTTCAAAGTGAGAGAGCATCATACTATATTTGAAACATTATAATATAACAATCAGATTATGCACAAATATTCTCCCATAAAATGATGTGTTAGTGTTCTATTGCATGTTTGCAAGCAGAACATTTTATTACATTTTTATACGTCTGTATCCATTTGTTGCACTTAGGGGAAGAAGGAAAGCTCCCATAATGAATATACACACATCTTCAACTCAAACAGGCCCACTTACAGAGATATAAATCCCACTGAGGAGCACAAGTCTTATAGGTCTTTTATGTTTTTTGCTCAGAAGAAGTACATCTTCCTGGTGTAAGACCAGAGGGATGCTTTCATCTTGAGCAGCAGTTACACTGGTATAACTGAAAGTAAAATATTGCTCTGTGCTTAACAGGGCTCTGTGTCATTTGGACTATATGTCTACGTATATTTCTGATAAAAGGGTTGTCTTCATTTAATACAACAAAGACAACTGCAGTGAAAAGCAAAGATTTCCACCATTAAAGTAATGTTGTATTTTGATCAGGTAACAGGTTTGCACAATTCTGGTAAAATAATAATATTGTATATGCATGCATGGAGTGAGTGTGTGCATGCACGTGCATATATTAATGGTATTTACACTCTTCAAATATATGCTTCTAAAGAGAGACTGATCTGGAAGTCCAAGATGCTGAGAAACTCTGAAAACACAGGTCACACACATACTTACTAGATTTCTGCTGCTTGATAAGGCCTAGTTCTGAATACACTGAATCAGGAGCAAAATTTTTGGTCACTTCCCAAGTACAGAATCAGGCCTGCTCTCCAACCACAGCTGAAATATTTGAGTAAGCTTTTCTAAAGCAGAAAAAAAAAGGAGTGGCAGGCAAATTTTCAAGTTAACTCCATGGTCACAGGAAAAAGAGCTGTTCCCCTACATGAAAGGGAAAATGCAGGCTTTGGTTCAGTGTGCAAGTGTGTGTGTAGCATCTCAGGGTGTCAGTCCTCATGATGGGTTGATGTATGTTTTTAAGTATTCGTTTGGATGGGGACTAATTACTGCTGGTTTAAATTACATGAAATGGCTGTGGGTGCAAGGGCTTAATCAGTGATTAAAGAGATGATAAGAGGCACTAATAGCCTGGTTTTACTTCAACATTTATTTTTCATTATATTCCATGTTTTCTGTGCTTGTGAACATTCCTTGTAAGGAGTGTTTTTGAAAAAAAACCCACCTTTTTGAAAAAAAAAAACAAAACAAAACTTTCCATGGGTGGAAATCAGTGTGGCTATGGGCCTTTCCATTCCTCCAGAGCAGTATAATCCTGAGGAAGGTACAGAGTTGCCTGGATCACGGCTGTGTTTTGGTAGAAACTTGTCTTTTTCCCCTTTAAAAGAAACTCAAGAGCAAAATTTTGTAGCTTCATTCGATTGTGTGTCAGAAAGGTGAACTGACCCTGCTCAAGTTGCCCCTGTTTCTGGTCCTGGAACAGGCCATCTTGTCATGATGTGAGAACTTCTGGACCACCAGTGATTTTAGGGTGATGAGATGCAAATACTGAGATGATGCAGAGCTGAGTCTGGTCCAAACAGCTGCAGGAATTACTTCTATAGCATTAAGTTTAAAGCATTTTTGTTGCCCATGTCAATATCTGACCAAGCTTATGAGCTTATTTTTTTTTTTGTTTGCCCAACACAGGGTCAGTCTCCATTCTCACCCTATGAGTGTATTAAACACATCTCCTGGCAATCCAAAACCATGGAATCCAACATCCCCCTATATGCCAAAAAAAGGTTTTATATCAAATTCCTTCAGAAGTTTTAAAATGTTGTTTGGGGTCTTTTAGTCTTCTGTTTTCAATAGCTGTATTTTTTTGGCATGTTGCACCTACATTGTTTCAAACTTCTTATAAACACCTGCTTGCGATGTACTTAAAAGGGTGCTATATAAATTAATGTAAATTGTAAATCATTTCAACAAACATTTGCTCTTCAAGGCCAAATCAAACTCAGGAGAGGCTGATAGTAAAAGGAACACACAGGAGGATGAGAGGAGAACCATGTTCATCCTACAGCAGACCATTACTGGTCATCACCAACAGCCTACGAGATACCAAGGCCCACCAGCCCTTTTTTGTGAGCAGAGGAGCCACTGCCGCCAGCTTTGGGCTCCTATGTAACCTCTTGGCTGTGCTCACAGGGTGTGGGGCAAGGGGGATTGAAGGTACAAGAAGGAGCCCAGCCTCGGCAGAGTTGGGAGAGAGGGAGCATGTTGGCGCACGTCCTCCTGCCTCTCCCAATTTGATGTGCAATTTTCAGGCACAAAACTATTGTTTTGCTCGCTGGGCCTTCTATGGTGGCTGGGCCAAGCTTCCTGCTAGGAGCCAGGATCTGCAACCTTATGAAAGTTGCAGGGCCCAGCAGGCTGCCGGTATTTTCAGCTGGATTGAGCCCAGAACAATTTTATTTTCATCAGAAATGTTCCCTGGCCCTACCACATGTGCAAGCACATATGAAACCACCAAGAAGGCTCCCTCCCCCAGCTATCTTATTTAGCTAAAATTCAGCTGCCCAGCAGAACTGTTTCTTATCCAAGCCCTTAGAGACAGGAGAGGAGTGGAGAGATTTAATTATAATCTTTCTCTCCCTGCACCTCCCACAGTACACTAATGCTTTTCATTAGCTGAAGCCAAAACCTTGCTTTATAAGCTGCGAGAGCTGTCTTTTAAAAAATACATCCAGCATTAAAGGAGTTCTGAATGGCGGTAACAGCAGCGTAACCCTCATCCACAGGTGTGGGAGATTCACTGGAGGATTGCTGGTGGAGAGGAGAGTTTTATTTGAAAGACATCTGATTCCCATTTCTGTCCACTGGCTGATTATGCCTCACATTACAACACTTTTGTGCCCACTGACAATTTCAGTCCAAATGAATGAGAGAAAAGACTTGACATCCAGGAGCTCTGGATGATTTTTATAAGTATCCAGATGTTCAGACTTTTATCTGAAGCTTATCCAAAAAATATGAGGCCATTCCCAGGGGCAGCTTGACAAATATCCTCAGTCATTTATTCTGTGTGTAGGTCTAGAGCAGAAATTCATATGGACATATCACTGGAGTAGGTACATCTGTTAACCTCAGTAGTATACAAATGCAGGAAAATGGAGAATTACATTTTTGACCCACAACTGCAATGTTATTTGAATGTTAAATCAGTGTCTTATATTGATGGAAAGGTTCTGAGGAAATATGACTGACTTTATTGTCATTGCCTTACCGAATACATAAAGCTGATTTTCATGTTTGAAAAATTAGAGGTTTTTTCTGGTACGTTCCCAGAAGGTGACTACCCTGAGGTCTGAGAGCACTATGAAAAAGATGGAGCTTGGTTCCTCACAACACTTGATACTCTATTATTTTCTTCTTTTTTTAAGCAGAATATCATTTTTCTTCTCATCCTCTTGCCCTTTGCCAGCTTCAGTGGTATAAACAGGCAAATAAACCTCAGCAAATTACTAGGGTGGCTTCAGGGGTATTTGTTTGTCTTATCTGGTAGCCCTCAGAAGCTTCAGGCTGGTTGTGCTGGCTCTGTACAAACACTGAGTGTGGTGGGAAATCCTCATGTGTGAAGAGTTGACAGGCTGTGTGGAGGGAAGAACACAAGCAGCAGCATAACAAATACCTGTCTGGTCAATAAAGGACAAGTGAAAGGGCCATGGGATTACATGGATTACAGTACTTGGTTACACAGATTAACTGGGCAATTAAAGGCAGCAGGAATAATAAATATCTTTCCAAGAGGAGCCACTATTGGGCTGTAGGCTGAATGCAGCCATTCCAACTCTAAGCCCGTTTTGCCATAAACACATAAGCACAAAAGCTGCAGGAGAGGGAGAAGGCCCTGGAAGCGGTCCCACAAATGGGACACGCTTTCCTTGATTCCTCAAGAAATTTTATACAGTTGACTGGGGTCTTTTTCATTTATATTTTGATGGTTTCTTATCTTACATTTTAATAGGAAATCTGCTGAATGTCTAAAATGCCTTTTGGCAGTCAGGCCTTTTGTTGCTGATCTCTGACTTAAAAACAGTTTAACTTATCAAGAAGCTTTGGTGTAGATCTGGTGTAGTGGGTTGGTTCATTTGGTTTTTAAATGCTTTCTTTTGGATCACTTTTAATCATCACTTACATTGCACATGGCCATTTATGCATTGACAGGTTGATGAGGACTTTAATGTACATAAAACTTTCTCTGTCAGGACTTATGCCTCTCTGTCAGATTTTATCCTGCAGTAGAGAGGGTTCATGTACAGTTGCTGACAGATAAAATAAGCTCCTCCAGCAGCTGCAGCTCTGCCTCCCACAGATTTTTTTTTTCTGTGTCCCCAGCTAAGTGTTGAGAAAGCACAGGGCTGTGCCGGGACAGACAGGCAGAAGCACCGCACCAGACCTGCAAGAGGGACAATGAGTTAGCCACACTGAGGCCTGTAGTGCAACACTAAATGTTTGTCATCTTTCTTTAGCCCCAGCTGCAGGAGACAACAAGTAAACTATTCTATTCTCAAGAAAAGTGCATTTCCAGCCTGGATTTCTGCAGGGAAAGCCTAAAAGGCAAGAAACTTAATTTAAAAAAAGATTCAAAGTCATGAATCACATAAAAACTGAAAAAGCTCATGAATATTAAGTCTGACCCATGATCTTAAGGACCTGAATCCTGAGTTTGAAACTCTTGGGTTTCAATATGAGAACTTGTGCTGTGTTGTGCGGTTCACATGGCAAAGCACTAAGGTTTCTGACAAGCCTGGTACAATCATCTAACACTTGAGGTATGTGGATATTATATCTGATATGAAAAGGTGCCCAGCATCCGTAATTCACACAGAAGCCAATGGAAACTGCAAACACTCAGCTCTGAAGGATCAGGCCTTTAATCATTAATATGTTTCCAGATCTATAAAAAAATGTTTCCTAAGACACTTTATTTCTACAAGAAATTCCCTGTTGGCAGGAGACTTTTCATAGCTCCTTAAAGACCTATAAGAAACTGTGGAAGAAATAAAGAGGGGTTTTGCTTATGGAAATGAGACCTACTAGAGAGCAACTGGAAATGTTTTTATGAGTTTTTATAATGGAACTACAGTAGCAGTTCCATGTTGATTTTTATTGGAAGACCCAGTATTTTTTTCTTCTTCTTTTGTAAGCCTAATTTTTTCCCACCTGAAGCTTCACATGTGGTCTCTTGGCAAAGGAGAATATTTTTGTAAAGTTTAAGGCTGATGTGATATGGCTTTGTTTTAAGTAAGGAGATATTTTGGACAACACTTCAAAAATTTCTTCAAACTGTTCCTCGTTCATTTAGAAGTTGAAAATGGCTTACACTAAAAAAAATTCCAGTTTGATTTCATATTTGCTCTTAAAGAGATAGAGCTCATAAACATATTTTTGGTAATTTCAGTGGTACCAAAATTTGGGGGTTTATTAAAGGTAATTTTGAAGAATAGAATAAAAATAATATAAAATATGAGAAACCTTATTGATAGAAGATTTAAATATTACATATAGGTGTGTCAACCAAAATGAGGATATAAACCAGAAGAGATAACAAATTTAAATGTATGCTAGAAGCTTTGAAATAGTTAAGGTGTTCATGTGTATTAGAATTACTCAGCCTTCTTTTTGTATTGATGATAAACATTTTCGTAAATAACTTGTTCCAAGTAAATTTAACCCAAACTACTGTTCATGTCTAATAACTGATTTGTAGTAGTAGCTGAGAACTGTCACGTTCCCTCACTGACTCGGTACACAGGTAGCAGTTCTTGTAGGGAAAAAATAAGGGAAAGGGTAGTTTCAGAGAGAGCACCACACTGAATTTCATACAAACCTATCAAAGTGGATAAAAAATCAAAGCACCCCATAGATAACAAACAGTTCCGCAGTGATACTTTGAACTACCCCAAGTATCTCTGAACAGTGGTCTGGGGCAGAGAAACTTCCTCTGGAAAAGAGCATGCAGCTTTTTCATTAGCCAAATTTTAAAATGCCTTCAGCAAAATTTTAGCAAACGTGTCATGAGGTTTTGTTAGTGGACTCGCTTTACCTTGTGATACACGGCCTGATCACAGAGGTCACTGGATCTGAGCTCCTTTCATGACTGCTTGTTCCAGGCTTTCCTCCACGGCCACGGCTGTCAAAGTGCCATACACCAGGCTTGCCTCCCTTTCCAGCATGCTGGATTGCTGACTCTTCCTCCTCCTTCTCACTAATGGACACTTCAGTTGCAGCCCACAGAGATTTCACTTCAGTTTCCATTAAGCCTGCTTCTGGAGAAGTTCTGTTGGTTTTGCCACTTCGTTTTTCTTAAGAAAAAAATTGTAGGAGACAAAGTGATTCCTTTAATCTCTGGAAAAAGAATCTTTCTCCTAGCAGACAAGTGCTATGTCTTCTTTCTCTGTGCTCCCCTCTACTTTATTCCTGTTCTCTCCTTTTCCTCCCCTCACACTGACAAATCCATGCCTGCTTGTTTGCTTTACTGTCTTTACTAAAGAACTTCCATTTTCTTTCTTTCCTTTTTCCCAACTGATACTTTAATTACCTTTGGTTATACTTTTACAGCAATTTATTTCCAGAATGGAGGAGAAACATGAGCCCCTTTTCCGGTTATGCCATTATGTGTATCATATGTACAGCAGAGAGTATATCCTGGTGTCCTGTTTTTCCTCAATTACAGAAGAAAATGAATCCACCTAATTCTTTATCACATGCAAATATACAATGCTGAGTAGGGAAGGGACTGTTTGCTTGTTCTCTGTAAACTTTTGTTGAGGTTTGATGAAGAGCAAGTGCAGAGGAGTCCACCAGCAGGGCTTCTCTGGCCAGCTGCTTGGTCACCATCAAGTTCTTCTGCTTTCTCCCTGTAAGGTGCTCAAGGGACCTGGAGCTGTAACTGCTCAAATTTCGCTCATTATTAACTCTGCCAGGTCAAAAACTCATTTCAATCATAATGCAACTATTGTAGGGTGAGATGTTATACCCAGGATAACAATAACTTCTATATTTCTGTTTCCATGAAAGACCCTCGCCACCAAGAAAAAGAGCAATGTCAGGCAGGCAGACTATAATGTATTAGGTTGGTTTCTGATACAAGGCTTAACTTGCACTCCTGATCTCAGTTAAATAAATTTAAAGTTTCACAGAAGTTGCACAACAGCTCGTTTTCCTTCTTCTGCAGCTTCACATTTCTCATGGTAATGTGAGTACCTGTAGCAGAAGTGGCAGTGGAAAACATAAAACTATTTTTTCTTCTTTTTTTTCAGTCTTTCTCATGTAATTAGAGATGAAAATTGTGAGCAATGTCATCAGAGTATATTTTCATGTTTTTCATAAAATTCTCAGCAGTATTCAATGCTTTTAGTGACTACTTGATTCAGACTTCTGGAGAGTCACCCTTATTTGCTAATCACTGTTTCCTGTGATTTGATCTGTATACCTTGCCACAGACTTTTTATACCATGCTGCTTGTGATGAGGCAGTGCCATGCAATACATTCCATCCAGTGTCTCCTTTAACAGGGACCTGGATATCAGGTCTTGGACAAAGGTTTGGAAGGCAGCATTGAGTTTATAGGTAGATAGGAGCTTAAGCAGCAATCACTCAGTGATTTTCTATGTAGGTTCCAGGGTGTGATGGTATGTAGTAATTGGAGATAAAATGTCCTCATGGATTGTCTTTCTGTACCAAAGTAATTAGTTATGTGTTGCTTGGATGGCTCCTTCAGAAACATGACATGGCTGTCTCAAGTAGCACACCTGTCAAGAAACAGTCCTTCTAAGACCATTAGGTTGTCCACAGCAGAACTCCTCTCAAAACAAATGGGGTGGCGGTAGTGGTATATGAGGGCTTGGCTGCATTACCAACTTTCTCAGACATTTGGTGTGTATATTGAGTTGCTAAGCTTTTCTCAAGGTTTTATATATACACATATTATTAATATTAGGAAGAAATTCTTTACTGTGAGGGTGGTGAAACACTGGAATAGGCTGACCAGAGAAGCTGTGGATGCCCCATCCCTGGAAGCGTTCAAGGCCAGGTTGGATGGAACTCTGAGCAACCCAGTCTAGAGCAACGTGTCCCTATCCATGGCAGGGAATTTGGAACTAGATAATCCATAAAGTCCCTTCCAACCCAAAGCATTCTAGGATTCTATCATTCAATGGCTACACCTCTTCAAGAAAAGAAAAATAATAATACCATTTTATGTATTTTATGTAAGATTAATCTGACCAACTTTAGCCATCAAAGTGTTTGATTTCTACCGTTCCAAAACAGAATGTACAAAATAAGTGGGATCATCTTTTTGCTTGTGTGTGCCTCTCTGATTGACTCCAGAGGAAACCCAGAAAAGCAGCTGAAACCACCCTTTGGAAGAGGAAAGGGCATACTGCCATGTCCTTCAGGACACGGACATGGTAAATTGTCAATTTATTGTGATTTAACAATTTATTCATCATCCTCCAAGCCACAGTAATTTATTGTGCACATGATCCCAGCTCACCCAAGCTAAGTGCTCACTTTAATTATTCTCTAGAGACACTCCTTAAGTTGCGGTAACTTAATTGTTTGTCCATGTCTATTCAGACCTTATTTTTCAAAGTGCATGGTCATATTCACCAACTTTGTTCCAGAAAGCCAGCTAAATATTGGCTAACACACTACATATAAACTGAGACACACAAAATTAGAAAAATGAGAGAAGTAATGGGTCTACAGTTGTTTTTATTTCAAGCAAATCTTCCAAGTAAGGAACAATGCAAATGTACAAAAGTAATAACAGCTAAATGTCCTCTTGGTGTAAAGTTGGGAGAAAGGTACTACAGCAATCAAAAAAAAAAAATTAAAAATCATAAGAGTCACGTGATATTTTTATTTGCTTTCAAACAGGAGCTGTGTGGCTCAGGGAAGGGAAACACTGACCTTTCACTTCTGTTCTCTCCAGCTTCAGTGCTGCCGCAGGCCCTAAGTGAAAATGAGTCTGTTGGTCTCATCCAAACCTCGGCGCATGTTAGCCCACATTACAAAACACCAGAGAATTTGGCATGATCAGCAGTTTGTGCTCAAGAGAGGCCCAGGACTGCAATAGCAGAGGTGTTAGAGATCAGAATTTGGGAACACTGGTTGAGTTACGTGGGAAAGCAAAATACTCGGTCTCCTGCTTTCACTGGGGCTGTATTCACTTGCACAAAATAAACACAGTATGAACAATACAAAAAAATATTTATATCACAGCAAATGATACTTATAAATAAGGCAAACAGCTCATTACCACCATTCACCCAAAGGTCACAGAGTGCTTTTAAAGCAGAAATTTAGCTGCACTGGTGAAGCAGTGTAACATCGCTCTTATTTTACAGATGGAAAAACTGAGGCACACAGACACCTTCCTATCCAAGACCGCACAGGAAATCTGTGGCAAGACCAGCATAGGCTCCTGATCACAGGAGTCAGCATGTGTCGGGGTTTGGGGAGGACAACTGAGCTCCTTGCACTCAGATGCCTGTGGCAAGAGCTGAAGAGCACACCAGCAAAAGGCCAGTGTATCCATTCTCCAAGCCACAAAGCTCCAGTCTGAAAAGAAATATAAATGCAATGAGACTTTTCTGAGGTTTTTCTTTTTCAAATATTAATTGTTTCTTGGCCCCAGGAGTCATTTTTACACCGAAATACTTATGTATTACATACTGTTATTTACATAAGTTTGCACTGTCTCAAATTTGGAAAGTTTAATAAGAATATAAAGAAAACCTGTAGACCACTGCATATCAGTCTGATGCTGTCCTCTTAGCACCATATGATGGCAAACTGTTCTAGCTGAAATGGGTGAATGTCCTCTTATGTCTCTTTTTCCAGCTTATTGGGTTCTTTTCCTGAACTGATATCCACATTACCTCCTCCTTATATACCCTGAGCTGTAAACTAAATTAAACATTATTCTGGGTCCTGGGCTTTTGGCTATAAATGCAGTTGCTTGGAGTAAAATCAACCACCCAGAAGAAACCAACCTAGGTGAAGCAACGCTTGGGTACTGTGACAGAAGTGGTTTGCATGGGAATGAAGCCAGGAAAATCAGTTGCTCTACAGCTGGGGATGTCCCTGATCCTTTCGCAAGCCTGGAAATGCATCACCACATGTGCACAGACCGTCACTCCTACAAACTACTCTCATTCTTCACTCCCAGGTGCTTGATCAAGTGCTTTGGACTGCTTTTGGTGACCCCAGTCCTCTCCTCCACGCCTTTCATTTTTGAAGGCTCTCCCCTAATCTGCTGTTCACTCTCTAAAGAAACACTGTATTGTGAGTCATTAGATCCCAGGTGAACTTCTCTGTGGATTCCTCAGTTAAAAATAATTACTTGGATTCTTGTCACCCAGTTAGCCCTCATTATAATGAGCCCCATTAAATGGGATTACTGGCTGAGGACACTGCCATGCTCACTTAGCACCAACCTGGTGTTGGAAGCAGCACAGAGCTGCAGGACTTCTCAGGGCTTACACATACGACAGTCCTTGGCAAGGGGACCAGCCACTGCAGGGAGAAAGATGAGCTTTTTGTTAAAAATTGCACTGGGCACCATATTTCAGTGGTGTCCCTCACGTGAGCTTTCTCCCTGTGAGGAACAAGCTGGGATGCAAAAGGAAACCACAGGGGACTCGGTGCAGCACACCTCAGGATGGATGTGCTCCGCAGCACATCCAGCTGACAGCACCTCTGGCTTGCAGCATGAAGCACCAGCAGAAAGTATCGTGGAGAGGCCTCCAAGAAGAAAGCAAACAAGAGAAGAGTCACACTGTGATGGCTTATTTTGGGCTGAGATATCTTGCTGGCTTTTAAAGCCAAAATGCAGTGGTAGTGTTAATGCTGCTTAGGTTAAATATCTCACCTTCTTCAGACAACCCTGGGGGAGTGAAACTCTGTCTGAAAGGAGAAAAGTTTCCCAAAGGTGAGTTCATAGATCACAAAATATGGAGATGGAAAGAATCTATTCAATCATCTATCCCATCTCTCTGCCAGTTCAGAATTACTCCCCATGATGTTTTTAACATAGCTGCTTTTCTCATTAAAAAAAAAAAAAAAAAAAAAAAAAAAAAAAAAAAAAGAAAAAAAAGAAAAAAAAAGGAAAAAAATGGGGGAGAAATACCTAAAAATGGTCTATGAGCTTTTCTATGAAAAACCGTTTGATTCCTTGACTTAATTCTGGTGTCTCCTTTTGGTTTGTGCAGATGAGTTCAGCATGTGCCAGGATGAAGAGTGAACCAATATTTTCTGGAGGGACTCTTCCACCATCTGCAACATCCAACAACTGGAAAAATCCTCCCAATAACTGGGTTGCATCTGTATTTTCTTAACTGTATTCAATTTCTCCTCCCTTTGCATGACACTGAGGAGTTGTTCTTTCATGATAGTGTTCTGTATGGTTATGGACTAGCTAACCTGGAATGCGCTACCAAGTCCCCCCTATTTCAAATATTACATGCAGAATGAGACACACCTTTGCTAAAGTAATGGAAATAAGCCATGAACCTAAAAAGTGGTTTGGATGGTGCAGTTATGAAAGAAATCATCCTATTTCACTGTGGGGAAGAGAAGAACAAAGAGTGTTTTTCACCTCTAACTGAGGATTCCATGAGTCTAACGGGTTTTTTTTTCCCCAGTTTAATTTATGTCCATGTGTTGCAGAGCCTGGATCTCTTTTAAACGTCTGGTTTGACACTGCAGCCTGTTTCACCCTCAGCACAAGTTTCCTATTTCCCTCTCAGAGTCCAGATGTCCTGGGGCCCTTGCAGGGCTCCTTGATGATACATATATTTGGGACAAACCTGTCCATGCAAAAAAAGTTCAGAAAACTGAGGACAACACATGTATTACTCAGAATGTCCTGTTAACACAGGCAAATGATAACCTGTGGAGGCAGCAAGACTTCTCCCTGCTCCCTCTGTCATTGATGCTGCAGTGGGAGGGGTGCCAGTAAGACTCTGGGTTTGCATGGAGTCCACTCTGGGGCTCCTCAGCCCATCCTACAGACACTGTGGCCACTTTCAGACTGCTGAGATGTGAAACACTGATGTCAGTTTAACATCAGAGCCAACAAAGCTGTGTTTTATCAATTTAGAGTAACAAAAAGGAAGAGCTTCTCACTCCACTCATCTCTTGCATTCGTCACAGTGAACTGGAAGAATGCGTACAGAGTCGTGCAACAAGCTGTCACATCAGCTTCAAAAGCAATGGCCCACACAAGCAAATTTCCCTACTGCACAGTCTTGTTATTTAAGATTATTTAATCAAAGGTGGCAGAAAGCAAGAGGTGGTTGTTGTTTGTTAGTTCTTTTTTCCTAAAGAAAGCAATTCAGCAATTTCCAGAACGGGCCTGAGGGTTGACAGCAGTGTCTACCCACAGATTCAAGGTATAAATTGCTTAATTATGTGTGAAGATTATGGGAGCCATGTCAAGCCTGAATCACCAGCAGTTATTTGAAAAGGTAAACCAAAAATGATTAGCAGATTCTTTTGGAAAGGGGCTATTGTAGTTTTCCTTCATGTGCACGTGGGTGTTGCTGTATCTCCTGGCAGTACTGCAGCCACCCTCACTGGTGTGCAATGGCAGGGGCCAAACAAAACTCAGGGCTCAGACACTGCAATATTAACAGCCTTTCAAGGGACAATGCAAAGGAGAAGAAAAGCTGGAAAATACGATTTCCTGAAAAAAAAACACCAAACCCAAGCTAGTGAAATCTTTGGGTTAAAGACTATTATTTGAGCACTAAGCATCTTTCCCTCATCTGGTTTTATGCTGAAAGTTTTCAGCATTTCCAGAAATGCCATTAAAATGAGGAATGCCCAATGACACTCCATTTTGTGTACTCTCATGCTCCTGACAAGTGTTGAGCCCATTAGTGTGATTCTGAACACCAAATGTACCTGCTGGACATCATGGCACAGTATAAGTGGGACAGTCCTACTGGTACGTCTAGTTTTGCACCAGATGTAAGGCTCCTCTTCTCTGGTGTAATTTTTGACTCCTCAGGAGAGGTTGGTGCTATACTGGCACATGTTATCACTAATGAAGACAGAGGTGCACTTGTGGTATCACCAAAGTAACTGTGTGATTAAAAAAAGAGAATCCTATGCCTTGTCATAGCTGCAGATTTCCAGCGCTCTGGGGAGTGCAGCAAACATCGTATTTGAAAATAGCCTTCCCGCGGCGTTTGAATTCTTGCACTCTCAATCCCTGCAGATAGCGTGGAAGTGGGTGGAAATTTAATAGCGATAAAAAATAGCGATAGTTAACTTAATTATTTTGACCTTCTGAAAAAGCTGAGGGGGAAACACGCAGAGAAGTTTCTTCCTTTTGTTTCTTTATTTATTTTGCCTCTTTACCCTCCTTTCCCTACCTCTTCTCTCCATTCCCCTCCTCTCCTCGCCCGCCCCATCCCATGCCCCCGCGGTCCAGCCCCACCTCCCACCACTCGCCCAGCCCTCCGCAGCCCCCACGGCAGTATCGCTTTTTCCTCTTTTAAT
>VZTH01015250.1:0-98656 GCA_013397815.1 Aleadryas rufinucha | reverse complement strand
CATCACAGAGGTGCAAGCAGTGTTTGTTCTCCTTCTGAACCCAAAGTGGAATATCCTAGCATTAAAAACTGAGCTTTTTTAGGTGCGGCAGCACTGTGTGTGGCACTCAAGCCGGTGACAGTCACCATTGAGAGAGGGCAGCTACTTCTGGGCAGTAGGTTCCTTTGCACATGTTGAAGGCAGGGAGGCAGAATATAGGCTGTTCTCTCTGATGCTCTGATTTTCACTGGCTGCCTGGCAAACACAACGCACTGCAGAGAGCAGCTTGCACCCTGGCTCGAGGGCTGCTCACCCTGGTGAGGGACTGCCAGCCTGCCGAGGCCACGAGGCTGGGAGAGCTGTGAATCCCCGCCCCAGGGGCGTGTTGGATGCTCGTATCTTCTAGCACCCTTCATCTCAATTAAGGCATAATGAAACGGGACCTTGAGCAGCAAACATGCCAAGGAGTAACTTGAGATAAATGTGCAGCTGCACAGATCTCCTGAAAGGGGGTGAGTTGCACATTTTGCAGTTGGGGTGAGCTAATTGTATGTGCACAAGCAGTTGCCACAGCTCAGCTGATGGGTGGTAACTTATTAAACCACAGTAATGTGAGCACTTTGAGTCATGAAACCGTACCCAAAGTGTTTGCAGGCTCAGGGCCTGAGAACCCATTGCCCTCCCATTCTGTTGCACCGTCATCTCGAGGACAAGGAGAGGAATTGAAAACCTGTGCTGTATACTCTGATGCAAGATGAAGTCTCCCAAGGGATTCTTGAATTTCTAGCCAGAATTTCAAAGAATTTAACAATGTTTTCTTTTTAAATGACCATGAATCAAAATATTCATTTTAAGTGGGAATGTTTGGGAAAGAAAGAGTTCTGGAAATTTTCAGCATAAACACTAGTTCTTGAAAAAAAACCATAAAGAGTGATATTCAGAAGACCTAAATTTCCCCCAAGTCTCTGTGTTTCTCTTGTGTTTCTTCAGCTAGGAATCTCTGCAAGCCTTGAGCCATCCAGAAGGGATCCTGTCCAATTTGGTGGAACTGTGGCTGGACTTACTAGTTTCTAGGAAGCTTGAGGAGAAAATTATCTGCCAAATACTTTCACTCCTCCGCAATTTGGTCATTATTTTTCTGTACACATGCACGTGACCTGACAAACAGAGTTCAAATCTGCCAGGGGTTGGTTGGTTTGTTTGTTTATTTTCAGAATCTTCCTGATGCCAACCCTGTTAGCAACACTGATGAGGCAAGATTTGACCTGGACAGCATAGCTCAGATTCTGGCCCTGGTGATGTTGACTGGATCTTGCTATTGATCTTCAGACCAGGATTTCTGCACACTGAGCTGCCTACAAGTGAGGAGTATGGAGATTCTTTGGGGAAGCTTTTCTTTTAAATGACTTTTTAATTAAACTGGAGTTAAAACCATTTGTGCTTGAGCCTAATGCATTGCTGAAGAAACTGGAACTCAGGCCCTGTAACAGGGTATTTTTGTGTGTGACATCAGACTGAGTGAAATAGTAGAAAAAACTGTAAAAAGCCCACATGGTGGGAAATAACAAAACAGCCCCTTGTAGCCAGGGCAACAGGGGTCTTGGCTCCAGTGGGTGGCTGTCACACCAAAGTGTGAAGGGGTGGTGGCACCACTTTGTGCTCTGCAAAGCAGGGTAATCTCAGGGCTGCAGCTGCAGCTGCCTTCTCACAGGTTTCCTCCCTCAGCCTCTCTGCTGCCCACATCTCTCCTCCAAGAGGATAACATTAGAAAAATAGCCAAAAGGTTCCTTTCATAGGACTTCTTCAACTTTCTGTCCCTTTCCTGTGAAGGGTGGTGCCAACAATAGTAGATGTTCACTCGCTAGGACCTGTGTAGGAACGTGTATAACACCTTTGAGTGCATTCCCTCTGTTTATTTGCTGCCTGCTGTTATGCTCAGCGTTGCCCTGGAGATCACAACATTTCAGCAAACATCACTGTGTTGTTGTCCCAACAGAGTCATTTTCCCTCTTCCCTTGAGGGACGGAGTCGCACTTAAAAGAAAAAAAGAAAGCAGGTATCTAGTGCTGGCTGGACCTACATGGCATTTTTTCCTATTTCCAAATAATTCCTAAGCTAAGACATCCCATACAAAATTTCAACCCAGGGTAGCTGTCTGCGTTCACACCAAGAACCAATGAGTAAGTTTTTTGAGGTAGCCTTAATTGCAGTTGTGAGAATGACACCAGTGTAACATTTAAAGTGTGAACATAAAATATGGCAAATCAATCAGAGTATGGAACCACATTCGGAAAGTATTCAGCTGATGATGTTCCTGATCACACGTTAACAAATTTTAAAAAATAAAAAAAAAATTTAAAAGTCACATGTGGAAATTTACTCCTCCAGCCTATGGAAAGAGATACTTTTCTGTCTCATAGTCTACAAAATTCCCTCACCTACTACCCAAATCACAGTTAAAAGGAGCTTAATTTATCCCTTAAAAAAAAAAAAAAAAGGTTTTACAAGACGTTATTCCTGCTCAGCAATCACACAGACATTAAATCTTATTGCAAAAAGCGGGGGGAATGCCTCTTCTCAGCATTACAGCTGCAGCTGTAATGTAAAGTGACTTCATAAACCATCCTGATTTGGCAGTAGAAGAGCAGAGTTTTATGCTGTCTGCTGCACAGTCACGGGGCTGAGAAAGCTCTGCAAAGCAATCTTCGCAAATGTTTCACCTCGGTTTATAAATACCTTTGCTGCACTGTGTTAATGCCTCCTTTGCTTTGCTTTCCGTTCACCTTCATTGGATCATCTACCAAAACCTTTTATTGCTTTAAAGGGATTGATCCCACTGGACCTACATATTTTTCTTCTTTTTTTTTTTTTCCTTTTCTCAACAGAGGATACTGCACTTAGACCTCTCCACTGGTTAATTAGCTTATTATGGTGAAATTCAGTAAAGATCTAGCAGTCTTTATTTGCAGCATAATCAGGCTGTATACCTTCTCATGAAAAAGTCCATACTTAAGCACTCTATCTTCTGTCTCTTTCAAGTGTTCACTCCATAATAATTACTTGAAAACACATTTTCCTTAGCTCTGATGAAAACAGAGATTTCTGATGGTTCTCTTCTCAGCCTCCACATTTCTGTATTCATTTTGAGACCTTATTATTTAAGAATGAATTCTTGCTCCTCCAGAGCAACTTCTGGAGACATTCCCAGCTCCTAATAATATGATTTTGGTATGAGTTTGATATGAGAATGCTATTCACTACTTTGCAGGAACACCATTTCCTCTGGGAAATCTTCACTGATGTAAAGTCAGCAGGAGCTCTCGCTACAGTGAAATCTCCAGGATTCACCTTTCAAGATATCTGTTATTTTTATAGGACTGTTACAGCTCATAAGCTTTGCTCGTTCCTTGGGTAAGCAGCCTGCTCTTTCACATTGCCAGGGGATTTTGCAGGATTTGTTTCAGAGCAGATTGGACCGGAATATAAGAATCTGAGGGAAAAACTGCCAATGAACAAATGAGTTTCTCAGTGATGGTCTTCAAACACTGGTGAGCTTCATGTTAAGTCTTTCTCAAATTGTTGTCCCTCTCTTTGTAAAGCCATATGACTACAGATGTTTCTAACTCAATGCTGTCCTGAAAGAACAAGCAGAAAGAAGTGAGGGAAAAATACTGCTCCACAAGCATTCTAGGCATGATTTTCTAAGCAGAAATTTCCTCATTTTGAATGTTCTTTGATTTAGTGTGAAAGGTCTTCAGGTTTGAGATAAATGTGTGTAACCATTAAATACCGCTGCAAGCTGTCTTGGCAAGAAGCCCTAGATAGCAATTGCACCTGCTCAGTATTAAAGGGCACCTACTTCCCCAGGCCTCAACAATTAATTTTTTAAAAATTTTATTTCTGCCAGACAGACCTTTTGCATCTGTCCTCAAACAGTTTAACTCCCTCTACCCTGTCAGGCAGGGGTAGGACTTCAGGGAAATGTTATATCCAGAGGTCTCTGGAGAGCTCCCAATGGCTCCTGAGGGGACCTTATGACAGCAGCCCTTGCTGAAGCATCACTTCCATGCAGTGTGCCTCATCTGTGATGTGAATGAGATCACCAATGAGGCAGGTGAACTCGACAGCTCTGCCCATTGCACACCATAACAAATTCTGAAGGCTTCCTTGTCCCCCTGAGGTGGCATGGCCTGCAGCATGGAAAGTGCTGCTCCAATATCTGCCTGTGATGGGGAAATGCTCTGCATGGGACAAACATTCCTTAATGCAGTCAAACTAATGCTGTATGTTGAAGCTCATGGAACCACTTGTCTGCTATGCTCAGAAATAAAAGCCAAGTGGACCCAGTTTTTCCCTAAGGATGTGTTGTGCTACTGGCTGTAGGACCTTGCCTGTGGCTGGGGCAGCCTTCTGCCTGCCACTGACCTGGGCCAGCACAGGTTTGTGAGTACTGTGAGGGGGTGCACATTTATACAGTGGCTAAAAGAAAACATTCCCCTTTGCCTCTGTCTGCTCCCGTCCCTCCCTAGAAGAGCTCCATTTGACCTAGACAATCCCAGCTTCATAAAGGCAAAAAGGATTTGCAGTTAAGGATTAAAATGCAGGTTAACATCAAAACCAGTGCTGAGTGACTGCCTTAGCCAGTAGATAGAAGACATTTGTTAGGGAAACTCTGGAACTGGCCATTCAAAACCTTTCTTGGGCCCTTCGGTATTGTATGATAGAGCTTTTAGGTCTGCTGTAGGCAAGGTGAACTCACTGCTCTGTATGTCCCTGTGCTGAAAAGCCAGGGAGTCCTGAGTCAGGAGCTTAGCTGAAAAGCAGCCTTTTTCACATATATTTCCAAAGTTTCCTTTTTCAGAAAGATTTTGATGTTTCCTTTGAAGGTCACCTTTCAAATCTGTTCTGTAAAGTTGCCTTAGGTATAAAATTCTTACTCAAATATATTAAAAGGTCAAATAAATTGTACTAAGTAAACAAGATGGCTTTGCTAGCTTTTGCAGGTGTCCAGCACATGGGAGTGTTAGGATACATGACAGAGAACAAAAACTTAACTTATTTATCTCCTTTCAGTAAAAGTGGGCAGTAACTAACTGAAGAAAAAGTTTCAGACTAAAAATTCTTTCCATTTTAGCTTCAGGAAATAGGCCCCTTGTGAGCTGAACTGATAGAGAGCAACAGCTCCTGTGGTAGTTTGCCATTTAAGAGAGGGTAACAGAAATATTTGCAGTAATTTAATTTTAAGTGTTTTCAATTGCAGGACAGGAGCAGATCCTCCCTGCAGCTTTCATTTGTCAAGATCCATATGTTTAGACAGATGAGTTAATAAAGAACCTCCCCCAGAATAAAAACAACATGGCCTACTAGTTTCAAGGCTAATTTATGGCTTAAAATTTTCCACTGCTCTGGGTCTGCTTCATGCAGTTGTCACTCAGTGGTAGGCTGAAGTTTCAGGATGTTTCTGATGGCCCAGCTTTTATTTTTGAACCTTAACATAAAATTGATATTATCCACCAACTTGCTCTGCGCTTATGAAGAAGCCACTTTTATAAAGGCTTCCTTGGAGAAGATATAAACGGCTTTCTTCCATCTTTTGTTTTACTCAGAGATGCCAACCTGACCCATCAAACAGATTCCTACAGCTGGCTGTTAACAGACAGCTGCCTTTTTCTTCAGCACACTCAGATTTTAGACACAGGCCTGCTGCCAACCCTCAACATTTTTTCTTAATCTCCATGCGTCCTGGTAGACAAAATTTCCACTGAAGGCAGAATGGCAGTGGTGGTGCCTTGGCCCAGGTGCTGGAGGTACTCCATGATTGGCGGGCCAAAATCTGGGATTCATGGCTGGAGTGCCAGAGCTCCTAATGTCCATTTCTGGTAATTCAGCACTACCACTGCCACTGACCTATTTTATATTTTTCCAGTAAAAATTCTCAGCATAGCTCAACTTCTGGAGGAATAAAATGGCCATTTTAGAAAAGGATTCCTGTGGCATAATTTGAGTACATGAAACTCTAAGCTGAAACTTTTTCCCAGAGGCTCTTCATGAGGTCGGTGGGGAGCAATAGGAATGGTTTATCTGACCCAGCTTAGATGGCTGCTATAGGATGAACTGAATCTGGAGTGCCTCTTTCTCTCTGATGATCTTAAAGGTAAACATGGTTGGAGCAGCTCAGTCTTTGGGAAACATCCATGGGACAGATAAGCCCCACTTCAGGTTTGTATTTGTCTCTCACTGTCTGTTTTCTAAAAAGGTTGCATTTGGAAGCTATCTCCTAAGACATATACCACTGAGAATGGTGGAGTTTTCAATAATTTCTTGTAAAGTTACTGTTCCTGTGGAAAAAAGAAATCCCCCAAGCCCCTCATGTAGTTTGCTCTGCAGTTTGTAACTGTAAAGCCTTTTTCTAACACAGCAGGTGCAGATTCATGCAGAGTGCAGCACTATTACATTAATAAAATGGAATCACCTAAGCGTATTTCCTCTGAGCTTCCAGAAAGATCTTGGAAGCATTTCCTCACTTGAAAAAGTTCAAATGGTGCATTTGTCAGTATTCAAAAAAAAAAAAACCACACACACAAAAGAGTATTGATGCCTACAGCTTGCAAATAACTTTATGGAGGGTGAGGCAATTTTTTCCAGCATCACTCTTCATATTAATTACTTTTAAAAATGAACATTCAAAGCTATTAGGTCCAGGAACAACTTCATAATATCAGTGGCTGCAAAATGAAAAACGTGCATGTTGGCACATTTGTTCAATCTGTGGTGGCAAGCAGGGACTATGCTGCTGTTTTATGTGAATTTTAATGAAAGCAATTTATCTCGTTTCCGCCGACCCGAAGCCATTATTTATGAATCAGTCATCAGATCTCCTGCATAAGGAAGAACGAGTTAGTTTGGTACTGAGAACCAATCTCTGATTTGTGGCAGGAAATCAGCAACCAAAAAACAAGCTTATTAACTACCATTAGAAATGTCATCTAGCAACTGCCATGCTTTCCATATTCCTCACCCAAAATGGGCAAATCCCCTGGGTGAAAAGCCCTGGGCTTATGCTATGCTGAACAGCTGGCAGAGCTGCCTGGCTGCACCGGCCCTCGCTGATCTTCTCCTGAGGAGCAGGACATCTCCAGATCTTCAGTTCACCTGTGGCCAAAGCCAGCAATGCCTGATGACGTGCTGTTGTTTGGCCTTCAGTGAACTTGTGGTTCCTGTTTTGTTCTCTAGGTATGGGTCTCTCTATAGCAGGAAAACAAAGCCTGTGTCTGGCACCACTGTGAGCAGACTTAGCAGAGGCAATGCACTGCCCCCCAGCCTGCCTGCCAGCCTGCAAGGAGCCTGGCAGAGCTGCCTCTGCCATCACTTGAGTCTTGGTGGTGTGACTCACATTCAGTACAAGTTAAGTGCCACTGGGCTGATTTCACAGCAACTGCACTGTTTCACCCAGATGGAAGATCCGCGGCAAGCGTACTACAGGTGGAAATGTGAGACTTCTGATCCTGCTCCTTTTGTCTAGGAGTGCCGAGCCTTCCGCCCTGACCTTCCTCTGCACTGAGCAGAGCAGAGGCACCATAGCATAGGGGCAGGAGAATCTTGCACAGTCAGAAGTTTTTTTATTATCCCTCCCTGCCAATCTGGCACCTTTTAAGGACACTATTTTCTTTTCCCCCTTAAAGAAAACACCATGACTGTTTTGCAATTGGGATGGCTATTTTAACTTAGTATGATTTATATTCCATTCCCTTCTGGCTGCCGTTGAGATTGGACCAGTCCTATCCATTACACATTTCTGATTTAGTACCGCCCTCACAACCCCTTGGTAACTTCAGCACAAGAGACAGGATGTTATCAAAAAGCTGGAGTAATGCATAGCTGCACCTGAGCACAGCCAGGGCAAGCCACACGCTGCTATTTTGGGAAGCTTTTATACCTTGTATTTTTCCTTTTCAAAAGCACTCATATTGCTGCTTAAAATACAGAATCTATTTTTAAAAGAGGCTGTTCTGTTCACCTTGGCAGTGTGTAATTACAGGAGAGAGACAGCGCGGACATTAATACAGGGCGCCTTTGTGGAGGCAGAAGGCACGAGCAGTTTGCTTGTGGGTGCGATGCCAGTAATCAGCTGGGTAGGCAGCGGGGTGAAGGGGTCACCTGGGTCCCGGGATGGGGAAAAGAGACCCCTTGCCCTTCCCCATCTCCCATCTTCCCTTTGGCTAAGCCATCTCTACAGTCATACTGCAAATTCAGTAATAACATGTTTCCTGTCAATAGCAAAGGCTTTGCTCCAAATTCTTGCGAGGGTGTCACTTTTCATCAGAAATTAACCTGCCTTTTAACTGCTGAGGACTAGCACTGTCTAATGGGCACCGGAGTGCAGCACAAAGTGTTGTTCCCAGGACCTACAGGGGAGGAGCTATTTCAGTGTGTTCTTCTCATTCCTTGATTCCTATATTTTCTTCAAGCCTATGTCTGTCTGTTTTGGGACTATTTTATAGAGTGATTTTTTTGAACCAGTTCAGCTGATAAATCAAATAATTAAGGGAAAACAAGGAACAACTTCAAAGCAAAGGGATAACAGGAAAATCAGGGTTCCCAAGAAGGAACTGAAAGAGATGTAACTGTAGCAATAAATGAGGAGTATCAAATACTGACTACTATGAGTAGTACTTTGAGCAGTACTATGAGCATAGCATGAGACGGATTGGGATGGAAAGTCCCAGAGCTCAACAGTTCATGATAATGGGTTCGCAGCGAAGATAGGACCTAACTTAGCTTCAGGTAGAATACGAAAATCAGAACCCAGAGTAAACTGTATTTAGTGGTATCTAAACACATGCTTTCATACAAGTAGATATTAAAGCTGTTCCAGGAAAGAAGAGGAAGAAAATAAAACTTTCATTGAGATGGCTGTGTTTCATCAAGCTAGCAAAACCCAAATGTCATTAGGCTTGTTTATTTTAAATTACGAGAAACAAAGAAGTTTTACTGAAAAATTCGTATTGCAGAATTCCAATCTGTCACTATTATCTCATTTTTAAGAATAATGTCTAACTACTTAATTTGATTTTTTAACACACTCTTTTTAATTTCCAGTATCATCCCTTCCACTTCAGCATGTATTTCTTTCTAGCAGGCTCTTGGGTGGATCTTCCTGGAGACTGAAAATATTTGGATCTTGTTTAAATGTTTAAAGGTTGCTCCTTATTCTTGGTGACTGAGTTCATGAGCGAGTTGTATCTTGATTTGAGATAGCTTGGATTTAATTTTTAACAAATTATGAACAATCACAAAGCTGAACACAGTACACATGAAAACAGCATCCTGCAATATGTAAAGTTCATCACCCAGATACTGAGAAAAAAGAAGGCAAAACTTCATTCACAAGTATTTATCCACCAGATGAGACTTTAGAGTGGTTAAATCTTCGCTGCTTCAGTTTGCCCCAGTTTCCCATGTTGTACTGGTCTAAACTGGGAAGGCTGGCATAGAAGCAAAAGAGCAGATTCTAGTTTTACCTCACCTGGCCCAGCAATTGGTGTCTTCCACTGATGGTGTTTCTGTGGCATGCACCTTTGGTACTAAAAATTGGATAAGAACTGCAGTCTTGTTCTACATGGTATACCCAAGACATAATAAGGTAGAAACCTTTTGGACAATGCCAAAGTAAACTGACTGGGGACAAGACATTGGAGAGATATTGGACTCGAACAACTAAACCCAAGAATTGCAAGTCCATACCTAGGCTTTTTCTTAGACTTCTTCCTGGGCCAATAGGCATAACAGTTGCATTTACTGGAAAATTGAGGATTTTTCCAAGTATATGTCCATTTGGCCTCTTATGCTGGATATATAGTGTGTCAGTTTTGAACAACTGTGAGCTCTGTGGTCTGTGAGGTCAGTCATATTCTACTTGCAGGTTACATCTCCGCACCTTGTGTTGCTTTTTGGCTCCTTGAGGACTGGAGAATAGCTTCACAGTTTAAGACTTTATGTGCACTTCTATAAATTTAGACATATGAAACTGGCTTCTGAAAAAGCTCTAAATAATCTTTCCAGGCTACTGAGCATGTCAGTAGGCCTTCATTCTGCCAAAAAAGCTTTTTTATCCCCTGAACCCCTGTGATGCAACTGCACTTAACTGTCAAGTAGCTTTCTGTTTTGCAGGCTTTAGACTTAAATTACTTAACTGAAAATTACTGTAATTGAAATTCTTCCAGTTCACGTGGCAAGACCCAGTGTGCAATTATGGGTGCAGTCCACTGCCATTCTGTCAGAAGCCCAAGATCAGTGTACTTCTTGTCTCTCTCTTACTTAGGGTTGGGTGGAGAGGAAGAGGATGCTGCTGTAGAAGAGGCAACAGTAGATGTTCTACATGTAGATGATGAGAAGTTGCTGCTACTAGTAGGGACATCTTGCTGCACAGAGCCATCTCTTGAAGTGCCTCACATCTCTCCAGCCGTGGCTGGGCCAGCCCGCCTCGCCTGGGCTCACCAGGGCTGAGAGGTAAGTCTCCACTCTCTTCTCCTTCCTTGGAGCTTTTCCTCAGAGCTTTTCTCTCTCCTTTCAGCCCCTGAGCCCCACCATGCTTGGACACCTCCCCCTCCTCTCCTGGTGTGTGCCAAGCTGGGGCAGACCTGCTGGTGCTGGAGGTTTGGGTGTGGGAAGGCTGTGGGGAAGTTGGGGGGCTGCAGCAGCCCAGAAGATGAGGAGAGCCCCTGCCTGGTGCCTGATGGACGCAAGCAGAGCACCCGAACCAGCCAGCAGCATTCCCACCTCTCTTCCTACTCCAGACCTGGGGGAGGCTTTTTTAACCCAGTTTGGTCCTTTGTCTCCCTTTTCCCTCTTATCTCTGACCCTGTGGTGGGTAGCCACCTGCCCCACCTGCCTCTCCAGCATCCCCTGGCAGGTTAAAAGCTGCGGGTCCCTGGGAGGGACAGGCAGGTGAGTCCAGAGTTTGAGGTTGCCAAACCTCTTTCACAAGGTGGTGTAAATGCTCCGTGGTCCCAGCTGGGAGTGGGCTTGACGTGGCTGGCCCAGTCAAGGGAGTGAGGTGCATGTGGAGTCAGCCCTCCAAAGCCTTCATTATAAAGCTTGGCACAGAAGGATTTTACAGTGTGTTTCAATGTGTAATTTAAAACAAGAACAAGGGCCAGGAGCAAACCCCTTCGTTCCAGACCCTTCCCAGTTTTGGGGATGGATCTGGTTGATACTCCTGCATCCCGTGCCAGGTGCCTCCCAGTGACACCCACATGGAGAGGCAGAGATCCCTGGAAATGCCCAGATGGGTCTGGCCATCAGGGTTTCCATCAAAAAGGCTGCTGATAAGCCCAAACTTCTCAGACTATCCTCACTTTTATTACTATTATTATTACTCACAACCTCAAAATGCATCAAATGCATCCAAACCTGTCAAGCTGAGAGTACCACGTTTGGAGCATGGAAAAAAAAAAGTCTCAAGTAGGAAAACAGTGGGTTGGAAACGGGAAGGCTGAATGAGCCCCACCTGAAATAACTCAAAAAAAACGTATTTTTGGCTTGAGCAAGTCAGCCAGAAGGATCCTATATGTTTTTGTATATAGTTCCCAGAGGACTTAAAACTGTAAGATTTGATGCTAAACCTATTTCTGTGCTGTGAAACCAGGGACAGCTGTACAAATATTTGCTGTTTTTAATTAAACCTAACATTGCTACTTCCCTCATTTAAGTTAGGTCAAAGGACTGGCAATTTTATGCTTTGATAGATGAAGAAAAACAGTTGTGGGTGTTGTGTTTTAGAAATATGTTATAAAATAAGAAGTCTGAGGGAAAAGGCCTCTGAGGCTATAATAGCTCTACCCTTGTGCTTTCTTCTCAGAGATGTTTTCCCTGTCAAATATTTTGCCTTATCCATATAGCAACTGTTTCTGCTATAATTCCCCTCATTATTTTTCCTTGAAAGACTTTTATTTAAACTTTCCATATGCTCCCTACTTAAATTTTAGGTTACCTTCTCTCAGCTTTGTGTTTTTTGTAAATGTAGATAAATCTGCTTTGTTAGGGAGAAATGAAGAGGGGCGTGCCAGGTCCCAATCTCTTTAGACTCCCCCCCCCCCACTACATTGCTTCACTCACTCAGCAGAATTGCTTGCTCACAACAATTCCCACTGGAGAAGTGCCAGTCTTTCTCCTGCTCTTTAGAGAAGGGCTTTATTGTCACTGTTTCTTCCAAAATCAGGGCTAGATTATAAATGATCAGTTCAGAGACCATTTTTTGGTTACATAGCTAAGACCCAAGAGCACTGAGCTGCCGCTAGCAGGGGAAAGTTCTCATTTCAGCTCCATGGTCAGTTGTTTGTCCTGGGGCGAGTCCCTCAGTCTTCTACTGTGGCAAATGAATAAAATGATGTTGATTCTCATGGTGACCTGTTTTAGGACCTGTACAGTGAAAATGTCAGGTATTAGAGTTCATCAGGCTTTTAGAGGAGGGCAAAGATGACTTAGAATTAAGAAGTTGTCTTTTTGTCAAAAATTTTGCATTCATGAACATGTACTGTCTGTTGGAGAACAGCAATTTTCATAATTTTTTTGTTTAAAAATCAGAAAAAACGCATAGAAAGTCAGACTAGTGCATTTAAACACCCAAGCATATATTGTAAAGATTTACTGTATTTTAGTGCAAGTTCTTTAGATTACTTTTAAGTCAAGGTATAGACAAAAGACACCAAGGAGGAGTAAGAGAAGTGTTTTTCTTGTGTTGGTCTATATTTTGTGTTTTGTATTGCTTTAGATTTTCATTTACAAAAATTTTTCATATTTCAACCTTTTATTCTAGTGAAAAATCTCAGATTTTTTGCAGGGGACAAAAAAGCACCATTTCTTCCCCTCTGGCATATATAATGAAAGGAAATGAGAGATTGTCCTTTCTGCGTAGTTTTTTATTTCTGCTTTAAAATCACATCTGATTGTGCTAAATGAAATCAGTATTACATGATTTAAGGGTCTTCAGTATGTTCTCAGTAAAGCTTGTAGTTATTATCATCAGTGTTAGCATTGTATTACTACTGCCAGCAGTTTTACTGTTGCTGTTGTTGTGATGCTGAGCATTAGTGTTGATGTTCGAAGAAAATAGTTGTTTTCCTAAAGATGAAAACCTCATCTATCAGTTGATAAACATCTGTCAGCAGATAGATATCTGTTTCTTCCTATTGAGGACTATCAGACTGGCCTGGAATCAGTGCAGGGCCCGTGTCAGGCACTCAAACCAAACTGTTAATGTGCTAGGTAGTAGAGAATGGGTACAGGAGTGGGGAGAAAAACATGCAGATTTGCAGTTTATCAGCTTGATCACTTTCTAAGTGCTAGAAGTATGGTCTTCCTAGGTGGTCTGAAGTTTTGGGCTGGATGAACATTTTTATAATACTTTTTTTAATACAGAAAACCCAAAAATCTTCAAATCATCTAACAAACCCATATCAGGAATTTTCTTAAAGAAATACTATGCAAGGCCAATTGCAAAAGTGAGAAGTGGAAGTGTGTCTTTATTTCCAGCATCTGCCTCCCTATCTGCTCTTTGCTTATCTGTGTACCATGGGGAGTCCTGCAGATTCGGAGCCATTGGTCAAGGAGAGAGTGAACCATGAGGAGATACATCATGACTTCATGCTAAAGAAATCATATGCTGTGACATCTACCTTTGTTGCCATTAGCACCTCTCACCTCACAACTAAAACCTTGGCAGAACGGGTTAGTTAACTGGTTTTAGCAGGGTTCCAGTGGGTATCCACAAGCCCAGAGGTTCTCTTCCTGGCACTGCTGCTGTCCCATCTGCATTGCCAAGCATGCCTGAAGGGGCAGAAATGGACGTAGGAGCTTTTGCCCCCCACTCCAGGACATAAAGGGAAAAGCCAGGTTTGTCCCCTCTGTACTTATGCTATAACTGAAAGTATTTCCATACTCAATGAGTTTTTCTCAATGACTTAACCATCCTTTCAGAAAAATAAGATGAATAGCTGCTTATTTTAATCTGGCAGCACTTTGAGCAAATACAGCATTTTTTCTGTCTCATGTAGCTCAAGGCTGAAAACCCAAAGAGCAAGAAAACTCTTCTTCCCCCCCGACCTTTCAAAATGAAAGTCTAGATTTTGTGAGATTCAGCACAATCCATGGGATTTATGTTGCACCTGTTGAATTCTCATAAGAAATATCAATTAAAATACTGTGACTTTGGAAGGAACATAGGAAATCTGCGGGGAGACTCAAACTCCGTGTCTTTCCTGCACCTGCAGCAGTCTGCCCTCCCTGCTCTGTGCCTCTTGGACAAGGAAGGCCTGCCAGGCTGGTGCCATGTGCCTCTCCTTTTCCACTGGTGCATGGGGAGGAGCCCATTTCCCCCACCTGCCCCATGCTCCCTGCTTCTTGTTTGAGTTGGCACACGCTGAAGATATCGGGACTATGAGGCCTTGCAGACATAACGCTGGAGTGTTTGGTGGCGTGGATTTGGGATGCTCTCCCTGCCCTTGAGTGTCTGGACTGTGAGCAGGGAAGGGGAGGCTGAGATTTTGTAGCAGTTAGCGCCAAAGCCCAGTCCAACCTGATATTGATTTCAAAAAAGCTTGAGTGGCTGTGAGTCAGTAAGCCTTTGTCCCCAGCTGGTGATAGTAGTATTTAGCAGAAATTTGGGTTCTGCACTGCTGTTGGTTTCTGCTGTTGATCTTTGCACATTACAGTGCTGGTGGCATGGCCCCGGGGGAGCAGGAGCTTAGGGAGTACTTATTCTCAGGAGAGACTATGTTTCCAGGAAATGTGCTATTTGTCTTCCCAGAATTCTGCTGTTCTAATTTGAACTTGATTAGGTTGTCCTAATCCCTTCCCTTCCCTTCCCTTCCCAAACCTTCCCAAACCTTCCCAAACCTTCCCTTCCCAAACCTTCCCTTCCCAAACCTTCCCAAACCTTCCCTTCCCAAACCTTCCCTTCCCAAACCTTCCCAAACCTTCCCAAACCTTCCCTTCCCAAACATTCCCAAACCTTCCCTTCCCAAACCTTCCCTTCCCTTCCCAAACCTTCCCTTCCCAAACCTTCCCTTCCCAAACCTTCCCGAACCTTCCTGAACCTTCCCTTCCCCACCATAATTACACAAAGGAGGGTGAAAACTACTGCTGCCCAGCATGGAGGTGCTGGGGATTGCTTTGCTGCTGTGCAAGTGCCCACGGAGATAAGCCTCTAGGTATTTGTCCAGAGAAGTATCTGCCCAGTGGATATTAACAGAGCTTAGGCATAAGCCAGGTGCTGAACAGTTACAGATGCTCCAGACAATTTCAGAGACCCAGTAAAATCCTTATGGAAAAATAAGTGGAGGCTTTCAGGAACATGGTTTTGAGCACAGACATAATTTCTGCCATTTACTTGTCCATTGCTTTGACTGGATGTTGACAGCTGTGATGGTTTAGATCTGAGTAACTCAAGCCCACATTCCAACTCCCAGAGTAACAGGGGATACTCTCAGTGTTTTCCCTGAATGAGGCTCATCCCTAATATTTTGGTTGCACTCATCTTGCAGCTGTCCCCGAAACAGGCAACTCATCTCCCTGAACTGTGGCAATGGGGGACCACATTTGTGGTCTGTGGCGGTGGCCCAACCCACTTTCCAGGTGAATGACAAGTGGGTTGATTTCCCCGCCCGAGACTCCACCTCTGAGGGCGGATCAGAGGAGGAGATAAGGCTGTGATGCCACCGCCTACGAGGTGTTCCCTTGAACATGTCTCCTCCCTGGTTTCTAGAACCCTCTCTCTCCCCCGGTTCCTTATTAGTTAGTAGAAGTTATGTTTAATAAGTAGATCATTGATTATTCTATTACGCTCTGGAAAGTTCTGTTTTGTTACATCCCTGGTTGGCTAGTTTAAACTAGTCCCTCCCAATATGTTTCCCGGTTGGTTGTATGTCACCCCCTTGTCACTTCCTAAGTGGTTGTTCCTTTACTCCTCCCTTTTCCCCACTCTTCTATTTAGTTTCATGCTAATTAAACCAGAGAGGCCAGACCAACGGCCAGAGGCCAGACCAACGGCCAGATTCAGGTGGCTAGTTCCCTCTGAGACTTTATTAAATTGCTTGGAATACACTAGCGCCTGAATCCTCCTTCGGTCTTTACCTTCGCCTGCTGCGGTTTTTCCATCTGGGCTGCACCAGCCTAATCGGCTGTTGGCAGATAGCCTCAGGGCGAGCTGTGGCTCCCGGGGCAAACATCTGCGGTTTGAGCTGCATAGAACCCTGCTCCGTGCCGTCGCACCGGGACCTCCCGGAGTGTCCAGAGCAAGAGGACAGCAGACGCCGCCTGCCACGCCACCGGGCGGCTAGTGGTCAGCGCGGCAGTGGTCTCCCCCAGGGAAAAAGAAAAACAGTGTCGTCACTGGGATGCTTGTTGATGAATGAGAAGAGGCAAGGAAGCTGTAAAGTGCTTCCACAGTCTCTCACCTTTCTCAACTAGAAGCATTTTTTTGTGCCTGTGACAGTTTCTTCTGTTTAGTAACCCATAGTAGATCCCTTTCCAAATGCTTGTCCACTGTTTCTTTAAACCTGTCCAGACACAATGTCTTTTGGCAACGAAGTCATGCCCACCGGCTTCTTGAGGAATCGCTTCCTTATGTTTGTTTTTAATCTAGCTCCCTTACAGCAAATCTGTCTTGTACCAAAAGGGAGAAGTCAATAGTCAACCCTTCTCATTGGCAGACAGCATTTTTCAGACCTCTTTTTCCTAATGCTCCTTTCCAGCTTCTTCCCATTCTCCTGCTACAGGTTAGTGCCCCCACAGAGGGCCAGCTGGGATTGTCCCTTCTCCTGAAAGCATGGAGTCAGCCCAGTACGCTCACAAAACCATGAACAACTGAATTGGCATGGGTGACTTAGCACTGGCGTGGTGCAGACAGCCCACATGTCTGGCTCTGCTGGCTCAGTTCTGGGGTCTGGACTCTGCAGCCAAAGGCCAGGCACAGCAGCTGGGTGCTGCAGGCTCTTCCACCACTGTGGCTCTTCCTGTGGGGAGCACTTGACCAGACTTAGGTGTATGTTTCTAGGATACAAACACAAAAATATTTTCAGTCTCATATGTGTCATTCTGGGCAGACATTTTGCCCTCAGAACCGACCTTTTTATATAGCACCAACTAAATACACATTGCACCTAAGTGGAGATACTCTGTTAGAAACAAATGTGCTTATAAGCATTTGGAAGTGTAAAGGTGATATTTATAAAGTGACCAGAACACCCACTATGTGCTGCACAAGCCAGTGAAAATAACAGCTGCTGAGTTTTATCAGCTTTAGAGCACCACAGGAGCAGCACACAGAGTGGTTCATCTGTGATGTGTCAGTGCTGAGCACAGCTGACTAATGCACTGCCGTAGCTAAAGACAGTGTAATCGTATAGAGACTATAAGTACATGATAAAATGAGTAGCAGTTTTATGGCTTTTCAGATGCTTTCTCCTAATATCCACATCTGTACTGTATTTGTGAGGGTAAAAGTAATGAAAATTCCTGCAAGTGAAAATAACTTTATTCTTTAGAGTATACCTAGGGGTGTTGTCTTCCCTCCAGCCCAGTGGTAAACATGTTGATGTTGGAGTAAAGAAAGGGTTGTTATTTTTCCTGGATGAGTGAAGTACAGCTCTATCATTCTGCATTAACTGTTTCATATGCTGTATACACTTTTTTAATGACTAGCTAATGGTTCGTAAGTCACAGAAACTTCTTTTTTTTAAATTTTGAAACCATTAAGAGCTCCACATAAAATATAGGGTGTAAAATCTGACAGGAATTGAAGAAAATGCAATTACCTGGAGTGACTGTTTTGTTCTCAGAACAGTTCCCACCATAGAAGGCTATTATTTTTTAAAATTTTCTGTGTCTCTGAAAGAGATGTAATTTTTCTTAGGCGCAGCGTCAGGGAAACTAGTGGAAGCTGCAATTCAATGGTCACTGAAAGTCAGTATAAAGGGGCATTGATGCTGAAAGACACAGCCTTACCTTCTCCCAGTCTGACCTCGCATTCCTGCTTGTGCATCACCTCCTCCATCATAGTTGTGCAGAGAACTGGAGTGAGAAGCTGATCTAGGTTTAAACC
This sequence comes from Aleadryas rufinucha, assembly GCA_013397815.1. Taxonomy (NCBI): domain Eukaryota; kingdom Metazoa; phylum Chordata; class Aves; order Passeriformes; genus Aleadryas; species Aleadryas rufinucha. The sequence continues at coordinate 80,577 of VZTH01015250.1, read as the reverse complement.
TACCCAGCAAAAACACTTCAGATGGATTCCCTCCCCAGAAGAGCTAATTTTGCAGATATGGAGGCTGCTGTGCTAGCATAGGGAAGAATGTGAGGCATGAACAAATGATGGAATATCAGAGAGTTCTTTCCTTAGCGATACTTTTGCCAATTTACAGTGTTCATCAGACTGTCACCACAACTAACCTAAGAGTAGAAATATTAATATTAGCCAGTAATAAGTGGGACTAGTTATCTATTTCTTCAAAACCACAAATAAATATAGTTTTGTGTCCTTAGAAGAGGGGCCATGAGAATGGTTCACATTTTTCTGGAAGTCTAAACACACATTATTTGGCATGGAAGGGAGTTGCTACAGGCTCAGTCTCACCTGTGTTAGCCACAGTTCACTTTGCAGATGTGCTGAAGGATGTTTCACATGTTAAGAGCAAGTGACTCATAATTGGACCTTCTGGGAAACATTATGGGTCACCTAAATTCAGCAAAAAGTCCAGAGGGAGGAAACTGAGCTTAAAAGACCTGAGGGACTTGAGCTTGTGCTGAACACAGGATATCAGGTGTTGGAGGAGGAACTAACTCTGACCAGAGGGGCCTGGAAAGGAGACTGGCTTAGTCAGGACAGACCTGTAAGTCTCCTAGTGAGGATATGAGCTGGGTAAAAAGGTGGGAGGGAGTCTCTGAAAAATTTTGAATTTTGCATTAATGAAGCTGGCTTTCAAAGGGGAAATGTTCTTGGGAAAACAGGAAGAGAAAGAGGTCAAAGCAGAGCCAAAAATTAGGCTGCGTGGACAGCAGAAATCATAAATCTGTGCACAGTTTTTACCTGCTCTCGAAAAATCCCAGTCATGAAAGAAAACCAAACTTTCATGCTTGAGATCTGCGCAGCAACACATGAGCAGTTTCTATGGGTGAATGTTCAGCTGAGCAGCTGAACAAGAAGCTGCCTCTTGGTTAAGAGTTAGGGATCGCAAACAGAGAGCTGTTTATGTTCATAGGACAAGAATGGCATACAAATATCCTACTGTTAAAGAAACAAGGTCGGGTCAGGTGAATAAAATGGATAAGATATTGTTTGTATAACAAAAGGGGCTGAGTCAGGACTTCAGAGTGGGGTGTGGATGAAATTACATAAACAAAACCATTAATAAATCTGCTGTCGGTATTGTACACTTGCCACTTATGCATGTGGGCTGGGTAAGGGGCCAACTGAGTACACATTCATCGTAGATTCCTAATTTTAGCTGGATAAAACTTTAGTGTACCACTCTAAATGGAGTTACGTGTATTTTCCCTTTTGTCAATGGAAAAAGAGGCAATCTGACATGGGGACATATTCCATTGTCAAACTGTCACAGAACTCCCTATGAAGGGTGTTCATAACTGGGTGGCTCAGAGTAGGTACCTTTTTTCTAGATGGCTGAGTTTAAGTAGATGAATCCCAATCACAGAAAGTACTTTTCCTCAGAGTCATTGTGGAGTTTTCAAAATGTACAACTAATGCCTGAGAAGCTGAATGTAGCTTGCAGTCACTGATATTGATCTGTAAGTACATTTCCATCTCCCCAAAATTACTTATTTCTGCGTCTACCCATCTTCCACATTTATGATGGCAGTCCCCACTAGATTTGACCAAAGAGGTATTGTTTTGCCATTGATGCTCCCATGATACATGAGTTCATCCGAGTCTCCTGTTTGAAACAAACATGCAAGGGGCCAATCCATGGAGCACAATTTATTCCAGATCTTTGCAGAAATATACGATGCTCCTGAGCCTGTACAGATGTATAGCCAATAGGGAGCTGTTTGGCTACACAAGTTTTTTATACATTTTTCAACTAAATCAGAAATCCAAATGCAATAGTCAGCACTCAGATGTCTACATGGATTTGTGACTCTCCTGCCTGAATTCTAAGGTTATAAACCAACCGAGGGATTAAATTCATATGTACATTTTTTTTCTTTATCTGTCAGACCTAAGATGAATTATATTGCTAATTTACAGAATTAGAGAACATTTAAATGGGAAAGGTTTCTTTAAGCCATTGAGGTAAAATCATGGATCTTTTGAGAGGGGTTTTAGGCTGGTTTTGATAGCACTCAGTATCACTATTTTTCACAGGAAGATATCTCTTCTGCTTACTCTGATGGTTTCCCATGTGTATTTTGCAGAGCCTTGTCCACTTCAGCTTAAAAATACCCAGAAATGGGACTATGCTGGCAATCCTGAGGTGTGTACTAACATAAACCAAAGTTATTAAATAAAACTGTAATACAGTTCATTTTATTCAGTCTTTTCAGAAAGCCATATGTGAAAGAAATGGAAGACAGTAGAAAAGCGATGCCATTGGCAGTGAGCGCACAAACGCTCAGGTTGCTTCAACCCACAGAAATGGGTTCAAGGATTATTATAGCTCAGGATGTACACATCAGGTTCTGAATCCTGTCACGCCTGTCCCTCTGACCTTAGTGCTGTCCTCATCATCAACCCAGTGACACCTAGTCAGGTGCTCAGCCAAGTAGGTGAGAGTTGTGTCACACCTGCTGCCAAGTCCTCATGCCAGAAAGGGGGGATCTGGACTTGCCACAGGCAGTCTAGAAGCAATAAGGTGGATGCAAGCCTGAACTTCTGCCCTTGGGGAATATGGACCAGTGGGACCCTGGTGGATAACTACCCACCCCTATTTGCAATCACAGTTTCAGCTGAGGTAAATGCTGAATTGCTGTGTCCCTCCACCCCTGCTCCTGCTGCTGGAGAACCTCTCTGAGCTGGGAGGGCGGCACAGGGCACTTGGTGGGTGGTATAAACTCTCTTCGTGCCTGTGTACAAGCAGCACAACTTAAATCCAGGAATGATGTGGAACATTTGACCCAGTGTGACTTATAGGCAGACTGTCCCTGCCTGCAGATATTAATTACGGGCAGCAAACACAGCTATGCAATGCCACTTCTGAGTATTTCTGTGGTGCTAAGGAACGGAGGACCAGGAGTCAGTTCCAGTACTGGAGCCTTTATTTACCCACACTTCTTACTGGTTTATTTTCTCCCTGGCTTTATTTTGGTCCCCAAATAACTCTGTCCAAGATAGTGCCCAACCACAGGTTTTAGTCAAGCCTGTGCCAGCTTTGCTTCTCTCCATCTTATCCTTAATGCTATTCCAGCAGACTTTTCATTGTCAAACTCCCCCATATGCTTTTATGTCACAGTCCAGGGTATGAAACATGGACCTCACAGTCTTGCTGTAAAAACATCCCTCGGTGGCCTTGCAGGCTTGGCCTGCACATTTTTGGAAATGTTCAGCTGAAAAGGTTACACAGAACACTGACACCTGAGGGCAAGATGCGCAACACGAGGCCTGCAGGAAATCCTGAGCCAGGGTGGCATGGATGCAGTTTGCTCGGGAGAAGGCTTGTCCCATGCAGTGTAGACTAAAGCCAGTGGGTGCCTGCTAAATGGACACTCTTAATCTAGTTAGACCTTTTGCCAGGGTCCAGATTAATAGAAACTGGAGATTATATGTGTTCCAACTTTCAGATGATGCCCTGACTTCCCTTTAGCTTAGGGTGCTTTTCCAAGGAACCCCAGTTTTTCTTGGAGTAGTGGTTGATGTCACTGCCAGGAACTTATCACAGATCCTACAGCTGGGGCCGTGCTGGTAACTACATGTAGGGTATGGAGGTCGACCAGCCCAGGCTGGTGAAGCGTCAGAAAAGACAGTCCCTAAACTCCCGTGCCTCACCATTGCCTAATCAGAGAAGAAGGAAGGCTGTACCTTTTACAGAAGACTGGAAGATTTCACAATGAAGGGGTGAGGAAAAAATAGGGTCAGTCTGGAAGAAAAATCTTATATGTGCAGTTAGCTTTTCAGTATACGAAGAAGTGATGACAGACTGTTCACTTACATCCAAATCCCTCTATCCTCTAGTCTTGGAGAGGACCAGGGTCTCTACATGGGGCACACTATATTTTTAATCCAATTATATTATGGCTGAGTCCCTTTTCTACAGCTCAAGCTAAAGCACTAATACAGTTAGACAGCAACTGAGTTTAACAGCCATAGCCATAAACTTGATGGTTTGCATAATTTAGTTGGGAGTTTCCTTAGAGATTTGCTTAAAATACTGAACTTCGGGTTTTGTTTTTGTTTTTCTTCCAAAGGTAAAAATGGAGACTATTTCAAAGGCTATAAATACAGAACTAATTTCTCTAGAAAGAAGGGCCTGTGCAGTGCATGCTCTTATTTTGCAAACATTGCCATGAACTGCTATTAAGTTCAATATGGCTTTGCATCTTAGGTAAGAGCCTGCAGTTTGTAGGATTGGTCTTAGATCCATGGAAGTGCATTCCAGCTCTTCCACAAATATAGCATTACCTGTTTTCACATTGTATTTTTCAATCAGATGTGTGACAATCAAATGTGCAATTTCTATAGACAAATTGAAGAAAGTGAATAGAAAAGAAAAAAGAAAAGGGGAAAAAACCCCTAAAACACAACTGTCTAACTGATGGCAGAAGTCAGGGATGGGCTTACAAGGGAAGGTGAGGATGATATGGCTGTTCTGTGAACATTATCACCAGCCAGAGGAGCAGCATGACATGGCAGAATTTGTGTAGCTCCACTGCAGGCCCCCTTCCAGATCAGAGATGTATCTGACCCTGAAAGTACCTCACAACATAGTCCTTGCAATAGGAGAAAATCCTCCTCAATTACCGACAACTTCTTGGTGTTTGCTGTAGATGATTTGCTTTTTAATGTCATTATAAATTAACATCACACTACTATAATACAAAAATTAACCCAGATTTAATTTTAATTTTGCTGCTCTGTTAATTTAATGTAATATGGTTTGAACAGGTAAGCATTTAAAAATCATAATTCAGTTAAATTGCCACTGCTAGGGTATGTCCCTGACCAAAGAGCACTGAGTTCCTTAGAGTGGAAATTTAGACAAAACACAATGTCTCATTTTTGTTCTATGATTCTATTAAGGCAATGTGCCTAAATGGAATCAGATTCTATTAGATGTGTTAACAGGATTGTAAAACACATATGCATGTTTTGGTCCTGTTCATATAGGCAAGATGCTATAATTTTCTTGGATAGTTGGAGGAAGTGGTTAATTTTCCTGTGTAGATCTTCATTCATGCATGTTTGAAATTGTAATGGGCTATTGGACATTTTACAATGAATCTTCTGTATCTTCACTCACCTGAATGCCCCATGGTCATGCTGAAAGTTAACTGGAAGATGTAAAAAGTCCAGGGGCATAATGTTCTATTTTCCATTACAGGTCAAAAAAAGGAAGGGGGAAAAAAAAAAAGAAAAAAGAAACTTATGGTTCTGGCAGACTTCATTTGAACCATTTCTAATTTTACTTACCTATAGATTCATACCATGTGGTGGGTTATTTAGAGTTTAGAGTTTATATTATGGATGGTTATAGTTACTTAATGTAAGAACATTCGTAAAAGAAACATGTGCACTGGATACAATACATACTCTATCTCTTCCCAAGTAGAAAAAAATTGCAGAAATCTTCTCCCTCACCCCTTCCAAAGATGTGGGACTCTGTCCAGGTATCTGTCTGCTTTTGCTCTGAATTTTCCACCCAGACCGTGTGAAATACACGTAAAGCTAATTCTGTAGGTCATACTCATGGCAGAGCTAGAACCAGTTAAACAGGGCTCCCAAACCAGACCTAGCAGTTTGCTCAGCAGGTGAGGGGGGAACCAGATAGAGCGGCCAGATGGATGTCAGATTTCTGTGACTTCATCTTTGGCTTCCACAGAAAACGCATTGGTGAACGAGTTTCAGTTTTGGGCCTGAAAAAGGGCAGCAGGAAAAAACGGTCCGGGTCAGCTTCAGCCTCTAAGGAGAGTGGGGTGCTGTAAAGGATCCAAAGACATCCCCAAAGGGCTGACAGATGAGACACAGGGCTGTGGTAGACCAGCACCTGTCTAGGGCAGCAGCTGGAAAGCCGGAGAGGTACAGCAACACATCTCAGTCACCATTGTATGGTTACATTTAAGCAACAATGTGCACCCTTTAATGTTTTCTTACAGTGCCTTGTACTTATATTTTTTTCAAGTGATTTTAAATAACTTTTAACTGGCTAAATAAATAACCTCAAATGAAATATTTAATTAGACTTTTCCAAACAAAAACTGTCTCTTTTTTTTCTTTTGTCTTTTTTTTTTTTTCTTTTTTTTAACAGAAGCAGTGCTTTCCAGTGTAGGTTTTTTGCAGAGTACTGTTTCTTGTCTGGAAGGTCAGCCCAAGCAAAAAATTCCCAACAAGCTCTATGTTGAAAAAGTGGTGGGATTTTTTTCAACCTCTGAGACTCTGAAAAGTACAGTCTGGGGCTACTGTGGCTTTTCATAGCATTTCATACTGGCTCATTTGTCTCACAGTTTATGTAGATAGGGGGCTGCTAAGAAGTTTTTTCTGGACCTTCCCATCTCAGATGTCTGGGACACTTTTTACTCCTTCATTTTAAAATCAGAGTGAAAGGATCTTTTCTCCTCTCTTTTCACTTCTTTTCATCATGCCAAAAGCTGTCTTGAATTATGCAGCTTTTGTAAAACTCCTTGAAATGTGTTTATATAAGAACAAACCGTAAAAATTGAAGTGAAAGGACTAAATCCTGTGCTGCACTCACTCTCCATTGATGAGGTACTCAGGGAAAGCCTGAATGGCAGCATGTGAATAAGGGCAGAAGAGAGATTAAATTATACTCTAGAGGAGTTGAGGCACCATGGGCAGGCAGTGCAGATTCCAAACCTACTTCCCTATGGATCCCAAATGTAATGGTGGATGGTTCATTCAGGACACTGACACAAAATAAAGATTGAGCTTCTTACCTATTTTGCATGGCAAACTCATGAGGTTGCTGACAGCTGTTTCTGTAGCAACCATACTTAGGAAATTTGTGCACTGCCAAAGAAAACACAGCTCATCTTCTCTTCTTAACTGGTTTCCTCGTGGCTGGTGCACTGGTACTGCCCAGTGTGGCATGCATGCTGGGCCATGGCTGGGGAAGGCACTGTGTGAGAGAATGGGACTCCGAGCTCTTCCCAACACAGGAAGAACGTGGACCTGTTGGAGTGGGTAAGAGGAGGGTCACAAAGATGATCGGAGGGTTGGAGCACCTCTCTTACAAAGGCTGAGAAAGGTGGGAATGTTCAGCCTGGAGAAATCTCCCGGGAGACATTATACCTGCCTTCCAGTACCTAAAAGGGGGCTCAGAAGACCTGGAAAAGGACTTTTTACAAGGGCATGTAGTGCTAGGACAAGGGAGAATGGCCTTAAACTGAAACAGGGTAGGTTTAGATTATATATTAGGAAGGAAGTCTTTACTGTGAGGGTGGTATGGCCCTGGCACAGGTTGCCAGAGAAGTTGTGGGTGCTCCAACCCTGGAAGTGTTCAAGGCCAGGCTGGACTGGGCTTTGAGCAACCTGGTCTAGTGGAAGGTGTCCTTGCCCATGGCAGGGGAGCTGGAATTAGATGATCATTTCCACCCAAAACATCCTATGACTCTATGATTCTTTATCCTCCTTGGAGAGAGGCTTGCAGGCTTGCAAATGCCCTCCACAACTGTCTTGAAGGCCACCAGAGTCCTTTTCTTTAATACACTTTGGCATTGTCATTGCAAATCAACTTTTAGTGGTTTTTTAAAAACAAAGTGAAATTACTAGAATTGACTTATTACAAACAGGGCTTTCTGACCAGTCACTGAGCCCCCTCCTCTCTTACCAGTGTTTGGATACAGAGTTTCTAGGTGTTGAAAACATGTAAACCCCAGCAACTTAGGATCTCTCCAGAGAAGACAGATTGTCTAATTGTCCCAAAATTAAAACTTATACTTTAAATTGCCAGGGGAAGATCCACAATTTATGGAAACAGAGGTGTTTGCATAGGCATCTGGGGGAATTCATGCCAGAGGAGGAACTGGGTCTAGAATTTGATCTATTTTAAAGAGATCCTTAACAAAACAGATATCGGTTTATGCTTCTGGACATGGGAAAAAAACCATATACATTAAATTTTGAACATTCATTTAATTTATTATCATATCAGAAGTAAGCAGGTAACATTTTGTGGGGGTGGGGTTTTAGTTGCATTCATTCTGTTTAATCCAAAGAAGCTGGGAGGTCATCTTTGTAGGAGACCTCTACTGGAAAGCATAAATGTGCCACAGCAGAAGTCATGAAGCCAAAATAGCCCATCCTCTGATTCTCCCCTATGAAATGACAGCGCAGTCATAGCATTTACAGAACTCCCAGAGTGTCCAGGCATTTTGAAGCAAGATGCAGCTCTGTCTCTTACTCGAATTTACTGCACAAAGGTAAGTCGCAATAGCCAAATCCACACCTTCCCACTCCACGTGGCAGCTGTCCTCTTGGGGAGACCAAGGCACTAGGTGGCTCTAAGAGCCTCCCTCATAGCAACCATGAAGAGCACCTGGAAGACACAGCACTCCCCAGCCACACCTGATAATCAGTGCCACCCCAAAGCCACAGTATGGGGACTGTAAGGGACCTCAGCCTTCTGCTGGGGAAGAGACTGGAACAGAAAAGGGTTTCTTGACTTTCTTGCCCTCCCACAGATCTGTTCACCCCCCCCATGTCACCACAACACCTTACCAGCACAGGACTGACCCTCTACGGACCCTGCCCCCTCCTGTGCAGGGCTGCTCTGTGCAGTGATAAGAAGCTTCCCTACTCTTTACTGTCTTATAAACAGAGGATAAGGCTTGGCTTTATGAATGTGACTTTGCTTGATTTTTGAGATACTGACACAATGCGTATTTGCAAAGACTGTTCCTTCCTCTGGCCATCTGAGTACAGTGTTTGAGAGAATATTTATGTTTGGATATGTGAGATCAAAGACTTAGGCAAACAAAGGCTTCAACAGAAAAATAACAAATAGAAGACACTTGTAAGACCTGAATATAGTTGAAAGCACAATGAATATGAGGATAAATACAGGTTCCTGTGCAGCTGTATGCTCGAAGGAAGAGATCAGCCATAGACATAACACTCAGGCACAAAGGCAGAGTGCTACAAAGTGTTTACAAAATCATGTTTGCCAGAGAGTGCCTGAAGTAGGATCTGAACCGGGTACTGGGAAAATCTATGCATAGATAATCTCAGCCAGCACCAGAAAAGGGAATGAACATTCCTAATGAGGTCTGGAAGGACCTAGAACAAGCCCCAGAGATTGTGTTTCCCCAGCCTGTCAGAGCACAGAGTTAGCAGCTGTGTTTTGCCAGTCTGCTGGCCAGCACAGCCTTTCCCCTCTGGTACCAGGGGGCTGTTACATTTCAACCTGGTTTTGGCTGACAGGCAAGAGATTTCAAAGGACCACTTTTCTGCAAGACAAAAGGGCACATGGAGTTACTGAGGGATGTTGTCAGTGGATTTGCAGCTAATATTTGCATGCTGTCTTTTCCCCATGGTAGCTTACCTCTGTCCCAGCAGAGTCTCGTTGCAAAGCAAAGCTGCAATACAATTAAATCACTTAGAGGAGAAATCTCCCCCAGACCCCTGCACAGGTTACAGTGGCCCTCAGCTACCTCTCAACATAGACTCTATTGTTTCATTCTTTCTGAAAAAAATAACCTAGCAGTTTTATTCTTACATTTTGTTTCCTGCCAAACCTTCCAATTCATTTGCCCAGAAAAAAAAAAAAAGAAAAACAAACAACAACAACAAAAAACCCAAAAACAAAACAAAACAAACAAACAACAAAAAACCCCAGCAAAACCCCCTTCTTTCCTTTAGCTTTAAATAAATATTTTGGAAGTACATGCACCCTAAATCTGTTCTCTGAAATCTCTACTGACATACCTGGTAAGTTCTAGAGGACAGCATAATTTGACAATAAATTAGAAAGACATGTAGATAAATGCCTGACTTCGTGCACTTTTAAGCTCATAAAGAACAGAGGTGGACAATACTACCAGAACTCATGTTGCAAATGGCAGTAACTGTGTCCACAGAGCAAAATGTGGAAATAAAGGGACAAGGCACACACACATGCTGAGAAATGATTGCTGAAACTAATGTCGAACACAGTAAATTAGGCATCGTGAAGTAAGACACACAGAAAAATTAAGACAAGCAGAAAACAGAGGAACTGACACATTTCAGGAATTGTATATTTTTCCCATGCAGGATCCCATGCAGGTCACGTACCTAGGAGCTATGTGCCTTACAGGAATCAGTCCATTTAGTGCCTTGATGCTGATGGTTCCTATCTACACACTGCCTGAATGTCTGGTGGTTCTGGTTTGCAGTTCATAAAAGCAGTTATTCTGACAGCAACATTTTATTTGTGACCCATTGTGTTTCCATTTTCCCACTGAAAACCCCTAAAAATACATTCTGTCATTTTTTGAGAGTGAAACTGTAATAATAGCTCATTCTTTTTATGTATGTTCACTATCTTTTCTTATTGTTTCTCTCAGGGATCTTCTGTTAAATGAAAAATAACATAATAAAATTGAACAGATACTATTAAATACTTATTACTAAATACTCAAATTAAAAAAATTACAATGACTATACTGTTAAGTGTTAGTTAGACAGCATAGAAACCCTGTAGAATATGTGAGAGAAGCAAGGCTGGTTTAGTGCATACACTTATACAGCATGGCCTCCTCAATATTTCATTTGGAACATTAGGGACATGGGATCTGTACCTCCACAATAAAGATGGGTGATGAACATACTGTTCTCCAAAACAGAGTTCAAAACTCTTCGTCCAGAAACCTCCTACTTTGCCACTCCAGGTAGGATCTGGATCCTGTAGGTGTCTATGTGCAGGTATTTATCTGGGAGCATGTTGTGTAAGCTCCCGTTGCAGTCAGCTGAAATCTATTTACTACTGTCAATGAAGTTCCTGAATATAGGTGTCTCGTTGAGATTCCCTGGTTCCATAAAGAGGCATCTATACAGGCTGGCAGATGTGACAGAAAGTTAGGATAGGACTTATGGCAAACCAGAACCCTGCTGCAGCAGCAGCAGGATGCTGCAAAGATACCCTTTACGATCTGACTCTGGACTGTGTTTCACCAACTCAGTGAAGCCGAGTGACTTCTGGTTTTGGCTTTCTTGTGATCATAATAATTGCACCTTTTAACATATCGTGCCTTTATTGAGTGACCTGGGCCTGTTCCTGATATCCAGGGTAATTCTGGAGAAGCTGTGCATGACACTTTCAAAAGGTAATGATACCTATGATGCACAGGAATGAAAAAAAAATCACAACATTCTTTCAGACTAAGGGCTGCTCTAGCACTGGTGGCAATCCCCTTTGAGAGGGAGGTTACACTGGATAACCAGGCAATCTCTAGGCATCTGTTCCAACTGACATTTCTATGATGCTACAGACCTGGCTTACTCAGTCCTACACAACAGAACACCTTCCTCATCTCTCCCTGAGATCTGTTCCATTCTTGAGTGAAACCTGAAGTCAGTATTTACATTTTTCATTACTTTTGTTTGAGTCTAAGTTGGTTCAACAATTCCCCTGGCCATGGGCTGTGTCTCTGTATTTGTAAAGGGTCCAGCCCACCCTCTGTGCCACACAAATAACAGTGTCTCAAGAGACTACTACTGTTGTTCAGCTGGATCTAATTATATGGAGGCCTTACAACAAGAAATATCTCACCAACTTAAGGCAGAGCTAAATATGAACTTAAAGTTGATCATATATTTAAGTGGTTTTCAGAACGTATGTAATCAAGAAAATAGCAAGTACTGATTTTAACCAGACCAAGACCATTGTTCCATGAGCAGCAAATTCTTCCTGATTGTGACAATTCATTGTATTTATATAATCTTCTGACAAGTTTGAGCTGTTAGGAAGTGTGAAGGTGTGCTGCTACAAATGGAAGGAGGTAAGGCTGAGCTTGAGCACGAGGTCCAGTGGTCCCCACTTCTTCACTGTTAGCTTCATTTCTGTCTTAGCTCCAAATAGTTCTCCCCAAAGCAAGCATAAGAGAGAGAGGAGCTGTAAGCAGGGTAAATGGGGGCACTGATGGTTTCTAACTCTCTTTAATTTTGTAGTAGAAACAGCACTGGTGAGACAAGCCTAGAGCAGCTTGGGCAAAGAGATTCCACAGATTGACCCATAAACTGCAGGCAGCAGTGGAAAGGGGGAAGGAAGGGTGTATAACACTGGTGCAGTAGGTATGTTAGTTAGAAAGCACCTCAAGGCTGTCCAGCTTTGGGGGACTCTATTGCACAGTGTTATGGTGAGTACTTGTACAATTGGAACAGCTGCATCAGCAGTAATGCAACAAAAAGGCCCAAAATAGGACATTTATATGTCATTTATCCTTTTCACCTAGTAATTATTTCAGAACAGAATTAAATAACTGGATGTAATTGAACAGACATCCAGCTTAATATTTGTGTTTGTAACATTTGCTAACTATATTTTTTTTCGGAGAACATGGTGTTGGATTCTCAGTTGACTCATTCATTGTGCAAGTATCCACTAGATTTCCAACCACTGAGATTTATTTCTTTTCATTAAAAGTCCACATTATTATTTATATGGTCAAGAACATAAGTAATGTTGGAAAAAATAAGTATTAAAGTCTAAGAAAAAATGTTCAAATCAATAATAACAGAAGAAAAGAAAAATATGTAGTACATATTAAAAATGAAAACAATTGTTATGAATATAATGGCCCTAAATGTTTGCTTTTATGTGACAGATGTTTTTAACAAAATGTCTATGTTGGCAGTTTGAGCACACTTATGATTTTAATTTGTGTAATATTCCCTTTTAGTATTGATGTCTATTTACAACATCTGTGAAGGGTCTGTAACCTGAATGTGACAGGGAAAAACTAACAGACTGCTATTGGAATCTTTCCACTGGGTCCATGTAACAGACTATTAACAAAAATCTTAAATAGCTATTCTAATCATCAACAGCAATCTTACACAAATTATATCAGACCCAAAGGACCCGATTAACTTTAAAATGCCTTACAGACCTGAAACATAAATTTTGCTCCTCCTACCTTCCTCTGTAGAGTCAAAATCAGATCATATCACAGGCACTGGTTCTAGCTAGGCACACACAAAATCAGTATGCAAGGCAGGCTGCAGACACGCAGGCAGGGTTCCACTTTCATGACAAGGAAAGCACATTTCTGAGTATTAAAATTAAATTTAATCCTCCTTTTTTTTTTTTTCCTGTTGCTGTTCTATAAATCTCCAACTGAAATTCCCATTCTGTAACAACTCTTTCAGACAGCTGGAACTTGGACAACATCCTGGCATGGGGAGGCATTAATATGTCATTGAAGTGATACCACTGATAGAGGCAGATACAGGATTTCTGCTGGAGGAAAGCCAAGACTTACCAAGATGGTTTCACATAATAGGAAAGTGTAAATGAGAGAACATGAGTTGGGGTTTTTTGCTATTAAGTTCTTAATATTTGCACCAAAATTTGAAATGCTAACTGTTATTGCTATGTCCCAGAGGTCTTTTCCACAGAGTTCTTGCTTGTTCACGCCTTCTAAGTCAGGAGCCAAGATTCCCCCACCTTTTGCCACTTAGGCCCTCTCTTTCCCTCCCCTCCCACACATACCCTTTGTTTGACCCCATCTATACTACAATAACTATTTAATTAACAACAGTTGTTAAATTTGTTTATGGCCTGACCTTGTAACACAGTTTGGCTGGCCAGTTAAGATGGAGCCAAACTGTTTTATATCTCGGTCACAAAAAAAGCCTAGGTAGAGACATAAGCTAAAGAGCTTTTTTTAATAAAAACTGAAAACCAAAATGCAACAAAAGAAGGTCATTCCATTTGAATCCCCTGTTGGCCTCATCCACCGTGGCTGCCCAAGCTGCATTATAACCAAGACCTTGACAACAGAGCCCAACAGCCATTGACTGCTAAAGTTTTCTATTTTTCATGCAGTAGAGGAGAACAGGGACAGTCCTTTGAAAGTTTTTATTTAAGGCAAAGCTTTTCATTTAAGGTAAAAAGCTTTCTTCATCTCTAACCCTGTTTTGCTTGGCATTTGGAAGTTGGGTTTAGTTTCTGTCAACAGAGCCCCAGGGTCTCTGACAAATCTGGGTCTCTGCTGGGCACAGCTGCTTCTGTGTGAGCCGCTGATACGGTCCCATGGGTAGGAAATTTCTGGTGTTCCCTGCAGTTACTCCTTTCTCTCTCACTAGACATATTTCACTTCTCTGTTTCTTTCTATATCTTTTTATCCTCCTTTGCCAAAACCCTCCTTATTTCTTGTGGGTTTATTTACAATTGCTCTTTCCTTTTTCTGCTTTTTGTCCCTCAGAATTTCCACATTAAATCACTTAAGAGTTGAGCGTAGAAGTCTTAGTTTAACAAAAAAAAGGTGTTATCTTTGGTTTACCACTCTACTCCTAAGTTAAATGTGGAAATCCTGCAAGGCAGAACTAAGATATCCTCCCCAAGGACTGATACTGTCCTAGATGTGTTCTATGTAATTCACAAATTTTATATTGCACAAATAAACCAAATGGGTTTTTTTCATATTTCTTAGGCTTTCTTCTTTTTCAGAAATATTCAGATAATAGTTTTAGTACTTCAGTATTTTTAATACCTCAGTGGAAATACCTCTCCCTGAGTCTAGGATGGTTCCCCAAGCATTCTGCTGCTTAAGCAAAACTGACTTGTAAAATTTTATTTCAGCTCTGTGAAGAAAAATGTGACTGCAGTTGGGTCTAGAGCCAGACCATAGAAGGCTTAGAGAGTATTTGCATGGTGGAGAAGAGAAGAAGCAAAGCCTCGCTGTAGGTGAAGTAACTCACCTGCTTGCCCTCGGAAGGCAGGTTGGCTGTTGGTGGTGAGGAGAACTGCTCCTCCTTGTGCCAATTCACTGCTCACAGAAGAGGACACAGCATTCATGTGGGTGCTGTCTCTGAAACAAAGCCAGCACAGGTGATCAGACATTTATTAGCACTTTTCATGAATGCACACCTTGGCCAAACCAGCACTTAATTAGAAAAAAAAAGTGAGCATGGGCGGACAAATAGGCAGGCATTCCATACTGTGAATGTCAAGGTCTTATAGCAAAGTCTTCAGACATTCACTGAAGAAAACTAGGTATTCTTACTCCTAAACAGCTCACTTCTTCTGTTGTGAAACTGAGCTCAAAACAGCCTTCCTGTGAGACCTCATCCACTTTCCAGTCACATTTGTGGTTGAGCTAGCACAGTGGAACTGCCATCAGAGTATCTCCTCACTCCAGCTTCACCCCAAGAGGATGAGAAGGCACAAACCCTCATTTTATAGTGTGTTCTTTGTTATTCAAATGTGCCAAAGATTTCAGCTTGAAATCAGTCAGGTTTTTTGACTACAGGCTCAGATGGTTTCTTCTTTTATTGAAACTGACCTATTTCAAGTTCTGTTACTAGCCCTTTGAACCAGCAGTTCTCCAGTTCTTTCTGTGTAATGAGCTGTACATGTTCCAAAAGAGTTGAAGAGAATTAAATAATAAAACAGTAGATCTCTGATCCACTGAGTATCAAGGAAAAATTAAAAATGTATTTTGGAGAAAGACTAAGGAATCACATCAGCCACTGCTCTGCGTACTTTCAGAAGACACAGGTATATTAGAAAAGCTGAGTTCAACTGGTGCATGGCTTTTCTACAGAAGTCTGTGTTCAAGAAGTTTTAGTCTTCTGTTCAACTCACTAACAACGTATTGTAGCAGAATCAGTTCCCTTACCTGAAATGAATCTTGGACTGAACTCTTCTACATTTTTGAATTAAATTGTTTCAGATAGACACAAGCTTTGGACTTGTATTCAACTATTCAAAAAAAAGTTTTAATGAAACTAAATGAAAATTTATTCTATTTTTGCAGTATTTTTCTACATTATCTAGAGCATTATTAAAGCAGATAAACCACTACATTAAAAACACATGCTTCCTAATTGCTATTACTTTTAGCATAGTTTCCCGTAATTCCCACAATGGGGCAATCTGTCTGTCCTCCTCTCCTGACCTTCATGACCAGTTTCAATCAAATTAGAAAGAATAAGGCTCAAACTGGAGTCTTACCTTAGTTTTTTAACTTTACCAAACATTTCAAGAAACTGAAGAATAAGCTCTCCTAAAGCAAAGTTTCCCTCTACAGTCAGTGTAGACAAGCGAATACCTTTCGATCTCTCTGAAGGCAGATCTTGTCTGCAAAAATCAGATGCCAAGTCTCAGACAGGCAGTGATGATCTATTGTTGCTTTTGGTGGGGCAGAAACACTGAAGTAAGGCTGGCGCTCTGGCTTTCTTGAATTTAAGCTCAAGTTAGGTCCCTCAGTTAGGCAGGCTTGAACCCCTCTCAGCCAATGAAGTTTTTCTGGAGGACAGAGGTCCTCAGACAACTTGCCCTCACTGAGACAGAGACACAGTGAGCTCAGCCATGGCAGGGCCGGGGGGCCAACAGCACACCCCAGCTCTGAGTAAGCTGCAGCATGTGATGAGTGTCAGCTGGCTCAAAAAGTGCAGAGGACCTGGGCAGGGTAGCTGGGGTTATGATGAGGGAGGCTGAAGAACAAAGACAGAATTCCATAAGGAACAATTTGTTCCTTTTAGAATTTGTTTGCATTCATTAGTTCTGCTGCTCACAAAACAACTTATTCAAGTATGTCAATTGCTTTTGTTTACTCTCGTAAATGCCAAATGCATTCCAAATTCAACTGCTGGAGTAATGAGTAAGCCTGTCCTTACCGTACCAATTGCTTTTCCAGGACATCAAATGAAAATCCTCTGTTATAGGAATATATCTTTTGTGAGTGGATTTGCTGATATTGCAATCCAAATGCCTAACTCTTGCAGGAACAACCATTGCACTGACTCTTGCTTACATTTTTAATCTTTCTTTGGCCCCTGGCCATATTCTAAATAAATGAAACATGCCTGTATTGTTCCATCCAGCAGACAGATGATAAAAGGTCTGTTTCAGACTATGGGCAAGTCAGTCTTCAGCCAGTCACTTCCAAAGATATGGAACAAGTACAGCAGTCTTCAAGTTTAATACAACCCTTTCACATTTTAAATCAATTTACAATCTTTCTTTGTAATCAGTTTGGTTACTTCCCAAATCCAGTACAGGGGATGTTTTATTGCCAATTCTTCATTTCTGGTATGATGTTCTTGATAAGGGTTATGTCAAAGACAACAATTCTTGATCTGTGCAGAATCTTTGAAACAGCATCTCACACAGGTCCTTTGTTTCAGTAAAGCTATGGATGGTACATAAACCTTAACAAGTTATTCTTCTAATTATCTGCCTTGAAGGTCACAAAATACAGTTAATGATGTTCCAAGTAACAGGACCCTTTGCCTCCTAGAATTCCCCTTGAGAACATATTTGGCTGAAATAAAATTTTATGTATATTAACAATATAATCTTTTTGCAGTGCTCACAAAATAAGACTTACTTGCAGTAGTGAAGACACAACACTTCATAAGCCAATACATAATTCAACTGAGAATACTGATTTTCAGTCTGAATTAAAAGTAACCTTAGAGTATAGCTAGTTTCAATATGATTAACACATGTAGCAAGCTAAGAATTCACCAAATACCTAATTACCAGTAAGATTCATTTTGCACATGAATTCAGGAGACTTTTAAAAGATAAATGAAAAACTGTTCAGAAGTGAAAAGTTTTGTATGGTATAGGAGCTGAAACCATTAACTTAGAAACAACTAAAATTCTTAAATTCTTAGGTATATCTTCATATTTCCACAGAAAAGAGCCCTTTTTCTTCCTCAAAATTTCTACTGTCAGAAAAAGAAGAACATGGTCAAGGATTCCTGCATGCCTTGCTGTCCATTTGGAGCCATGGCAATCACTTTGCCTGGGCTGGCAGTGCTGGGCAAATGGACACTGTGCATGCACCAGTACCTGCACTCATCTGCAGTTGTTACACAGCCCATTTCACAGATTACAGATGCAGATGTACAGTAAGTTTTCTTCATGTGCAGTAAGTCTTACACTTCCAGAAATGTCAAGCTCACAGTGCCTTAACTGGCCATTTCTGTGAAATCTTCACCCACAGGTCCTAGGAATAGGTGAGCCTTGCAAGATTTATTTGACTACTGACCTGTTTGGCAAAAATTCTCACTGGGCACGTTATGAGCCATACTAAAGTATGACTGTGTCTAAACTAGTAAATGAATCAACCCAGAGTGCCTTCCATGGACCCAAGGGAAGAAGCAAGATGCTGATGCTGTACTCTTTCGGCAAAACAGGGTGGCCCTGCGTGGTGGGTTGACCCTGGCTGGGTGCCAGGTGTCCACCAAAGCCACTTTGTCACTCCCCTCATCAGCTGAGCAGGGGAAAGAAAATATAAGGAAAGGCTTGTGGATAGAGATAAGGGCAGGGGAAGGTCACTCTACAATTACTGTCATGGGCAAAACAGACTCAACTTGGGGAAATTAATTTATTGCAAATCAAAACAGAGCAGGGTAATGAGAAATAAACCCAAATCTTAAAACACCCTCCCCTCACCCTCCCTTCTTCCAGACAGGACTCAACTTCACTCACAATTTCTCTACCTCTTCCCTGTCAGTGGCAAAGGGGGATGGTGAATGGGGGCTGCGGTCAGTTCATCACACATTGTCATCACACATCCTCAGCAGGATGACTCACTCTCTCCCTGCTCCAGCATAGTGTCCCTCCCACAGGAAACAGTCCTCCACTTCTCCAACCTGAATCCTTCCCACAGACTGCAGTTCTTCACGAGTTGCTCCTGTGTGAGTCCTTTTCATGAGGTGCAGTCCTTCAGGAACAGGCTGCTCCAGTGTGAGTGCCCACAGAGCCACAGGTCCTGCCAGGAGCCTGCTCCAGCACAGGCTTCCTGTGGGGTGACAGCCTCCTTTGGGCACATCCACCTGCTCTGGGTGGGGTCCTTCACAGGCTGCAGGTGGATCTCTGCTCCCCCAAGGATGCCCATGGGCTGCAGGGGCACAGCTGCCTCACCATGGTCTGCACCGGGGCTGCAGGGGAATCTCAGCTCTGGTGCCTGGAGCACCTCCTGCCCTGCCTTCTCCACTGACCTTGGTGCCTGCAGGGCTGTTGCTCTTGTATAGTCTCACTCCTCTTTCTGTCTATGATGGCGCAGATTTTTTCCTTCTTAACTCTGTTATCCCAGAGGCACTACCACTGTCACTGCTGGGCTCAGCCTTGGCCAGTGGAGGGTCTGTCCTGGAGCCAGCTGGCAGTGGATCTCTCAGACATGGGGGAAGCTTCTGGCAGATTCTCACAGAAGCCACCCCTGTAGCCCCTCCTCCTACCAAAACCTTGCCATGTAAACCCAACTCACACTGCACATATTACTTATTGAGGAAAAGTCTTGTTGTCCCTGGCATTGTGCTGGTGCCGTGTCTGGGAAGTTTACTAGTTGACACAGGACTAAGCCTGGAGTTGCTACCAATTAGCCAATACAGATGGTTTCTGGACAGTGTTTGAGGCCATGCTCTAATCCTGTTTATTTTACTTCTCCTGATATCACTCACAGTTACAGTAAAGAAGTCACAACCAGGAATAATGGAAAAGGTAGGCGAAAACATCTGTATTCTGTGGGACTTGGCCACTCCAGCAGTGGAAGAACCAACAACTTGTTTTAAATATGTTTCTTCATCTGCAAGGGCAGTGTTTGTATTCTGCTTTAAATGAGGCTTCTTGGACTTAAAACTCAGGTGTCTCAAAGTGCTATAGACCTTCCTGTTCTTTCTAAACCCACTCATGCCCGTGCCTTCTGCTTACAGCTCACCCTGCTTTCACTTGCAGGCAAAGTTCGGTTCTCACACAAGTACTACACAGCCCACACTTCTGGCCCCATGGAGGGATTTCTATGCATAACCACAGATGGGCATAGGCAGATAACCCCTGCTAATATATTCGGGTTTTAGAATAACAACAACAAAACAATAGTTCCAAATTCACCAGTGAAGATCGTTTTCTAATGAATTTGAGTTCTGTAGGTGATTGAATTTTCCTTTGAACTATGGCACAAGCTCAAGTTCTTGTTAGACATCACATAATCCATGCACATGTTAGCCATTTTACAAATGCTATTATTCAAAGCTGGGAAGCCTTCAGGAATATTCACACCTACATGTGTTGTGGTTTAACCCCAGGTGGCAGCTGAGCACCATTGCAGCTGCTCACTGACTCCCACCCTCCCTGGTCAGGAGGAGAATTGGAAAATCTTCAGCTTCACGAATTGAGGTAGGAACGGTTTAACAATTCAAACAAAATAAAATATGTTAATAATACTAATAATATTAATTATAATAGTAACAATATTCGTAATGAAAAAGGAGAGGGAGAAAAATAAACCCCCAAAAAACAAGCAATGCTCAATACATTTGCTCACCACACACCGACTGATGCCCAGCTGATCCCCAAGCAGCGATTGGCCTCTTCCGGCCAGCTCCCCACAGTTTAAATACTGGCCATGATGTTCTGCTGTATGGAATATCCCTTTGGCCAGTTTGGGTCAGCTATCCCGACCACGTTTCCTCCCAGGCTCCTGTGCACCTGCTGGCTGGCAGAGCCTGGGAAACTGAAAAGTCCCTGATCCAGAGTAAGCACTACTTAGCAACAACTAAAATGTCAGTGTGTTGTCAACATTAAGATATATTCTCATACCAACTTCAAAATACATCACTGTACCAGCTACTCAGAAGAAAATTAACTCTATCCCTGCTGAAGGCATGACAACAAGAAAGAATAATTAAAAAAGAGAAATCTTGGCTATGATGTTGAAATTCCACTGCCTTATGGCATTTGAACATCAAAAAACTCATGACTAAGGCATTTAGAATTTGTGTTTCTTTATCTCACAACCCTCTTCTTCCCTACAAAGGTCACTAATGTCATCTAAGATACCTAAAAGTATCTGACACATGTACATGCAACTAGAGGTTATGACAAAAGACCTATGTGAGCCAGTGCCCTACTGGACCAGAAGTGGGTGGCCAGGTGTTCCCATTCTGCAACCAAATTGAGCCTGCAGTCAACAAATGCCATGAATTTTAGAGAGCTGATGGGCTGTCCAGAGATGGGTATCTGTTTTAGGCGGAGCTGAATGTCACCTGAAGGATGTTTCTTTCTTCAGCCCAGGTGTGCGCTCTGATAAAATATGAACCTGCATCAAAGGTGTCTGAAGTCAGCGACCACTCACTGATGGAGGACTCAGACATGCATACAAATACACAATATGCTCCCCTAAGCCCTACGTCCTTCGGAGACTGGGCTGTAAACACCACTCAGAGTTTCCATAATTATTTTACCATTGCTGTAGGTTCCCTGTCCCACTCTTCTGATGGTAGAGGACAGAGGCCTTTTATGGCAGCCCCAGTGACAGAAATTCAGTGGGTGTGCTGAAAGACTAAGTCTGGGTTTGAAGTGCACAAATGGCTATCATTGGTGACAGTTGTGCTTCCTAGATTGGCACACAGTATTTTCTAGGAAAGAAACTAAGTCTGCATGGAATTACCTCTCTGAAGACAGCACTATAGACAGTTCTGTTCTTTGAGATTCTACCTGGTGGGTCTTCTGCAAGAGCATGAGTGTGTTGGTTTAGACTTTTATATCTTGAAATCAGAAGTTAACTATTTAAGTTTCTTAATTAACCATAAGGGACCTCTGTAATGCTGTCTTAGTTGTTGCTGGATAAAAGAATTATGAATGTGTTGCTTTAATAACAGAATTGCTGTTAGTATAGAACAGAGAGGGGAAAAATGGCAGAAATAAAACCATTAATCACACAGTGGTTGTTCAGAGAGAATTCCTCACAGAGAAGAAATAGGAATACCAAAGAAATTATAGTTGTTTAAAGATGTTTGAGGAGAAGAATAAGTGGCATTTTCTGAACTATATGGATAGTATTCTAGGATAAACAGTACTTTAGGATACACTAGGATGCTCTAGGATAAACAGTATTCCAACAAATGTCTGAAAAACTTAGACTTCTGTTCCTCAATATCAAAGGAATGAAGCCTCAGTAGAAAAACACACAGACAGACATATGCATATACATATTTTATATGGAAGCTATTTATATATATATATTTAAATGATTGTGTCATATACACAGATACATGCATAGTGCTTGTATCCATGTACATAAACTGTGGTAGAAAAGTATTGTTAACATTTTTTTTTACCTTACAGACATTACATTTCTAACCACTGATACTCTGGGAGGAAAATTGCAGCATCAAGACCGTCAAAGTACTTTTGGCAAATAATAATAATAACAACAACAATAATACCAGCAAAAATAACAATAATAGTACCATCACACAGCACTTATAAAGTTCATTGTAACATTCATTCTCAAGTGTTGCTTTCTCTCTTACCGACCTGGACAGTTTGTTTCATAGCTTTTTTTCATGCTCTGCTTTTCAAGTGAACATTTGCTTTCTGAGAGTGTCCTAATGGGGCTGAGAATTTTGTTGAAATACACAGTAAAGGAAGGCAGGGTTAATATGGCTGCTATAATGCCTATGATGCAACACTTTTTAATCTGAAAATATTAGAAAAGTCTCATATGTTTGGAGGTTTTTTTAAAAAATATTTCAGGGGTTTTGTAGGAGGAGGCTTTTTTTTTGGTTGGGTTTTGGGATTTTTTCAGTGTGTGTTTTTTTGTTGTTGTTGTTTGGTTGGTTGGTTTGGGGGGGGTGTTGGTTTTGGTTTGGGTTTTTTTGTGTGTGTGTTTTTTGGGTTTTTTTACCAGTGTCTGAGTCATAATGAGGATATTTTGCAGTAACTTACTGCTGTGGATAAATGTATCAAGCACATTAAACAAGTGTTGCTACTGTTCATTTCAAGACAGCTCATAATCTGTATACTCATTCAACTTTTTTCTCTAAACAGTATACATCATTCTGAGCAGCTTCTATAAACAGATCAAGGTCTGCTTGTTATAGAAACACACCTCCAATAAGTGAATTTTCTGGTTGATTAAACAGAGGAATGACAACATTTCTTAGATCCAGCATACTTGTGTCAATAAATATCTGCTGGTGCTAACCCCACAATAAGGTCCTCATCCATTCTGGTGTGATGGATGCACAAAAAAACAGGGGGAAAGGGAGAATGATAACAATGATAACAACTGTATGAAAACTGGGGCTTTCCCAGTACAGACAAGAAAAAAAAAAAAGGCAGTGGAGAAAAGTTCTTGCCTTTCATCTGAGGTATCTGCAATTTGGATATCTACCTCTAGATAGGTGGGCTAACTCTGACATAAACTTATGAAGTAGGCCAGATGAATGCTACTCTGTTTCTCTCCCTTAAGTATAAAAAGACACTAAATAATCAGATTGAAACTACACATTTACACTATAAAATTAGGCAGTAAGAATCCCATGGTTTCTGTGGGTGTGCCTATATTTTCCCATCTAATTTTGCTTTCTTTCCTTTTCTCTCTCTTGCTGCTATTTGATCTGACATACCAGCAAACTTTGGGACTCGGTAGGTTATTTCTACTAAGGCCAAAAAATTATAATTGTTACCTATAGGTGCACAAGGTGATGCAACCTTGTTTGGTGCAAAAGACAAAGGGATTTCTGCTCAGAGCTGATTAGAATATTTGTCACCATTGCTTGAGTACTTTTAAATGAATACGGTTATTTTCCTTAAAATGGACTATTTTCAATAAGAGAAGTACTTGCTTAGATGAATGCTCTCATGAACAATTATTTAAAATAACTATTTTTCAGCTTGACAGATTGACTTGAAATTTCAGTTAGAAATTCAAATGATGTTTTATTGGTTTGCAATGCTGGTATATGTTCTTTCAGGTCAATGCCATCTCTGTGTTTGGCCTCCATATTTTCAATTTGTTTCAGTGCCACACATGCTTTGTTTTGAATAAAACCAAACAAAGCAATAATTTGGCCCGTGATGAACTTAGAACAGTATTTTAAATTAGATAACTTAAAATGAATCATAATTATCTTGGTACATCAGCTAAAGTTATATGTATCACTAGGCCTTTTACTGGGATTAAATGTAACCCTTGCATCCATACATCCAGGTGACCCTTAAATGTGCGGAGCAATGGATTTAAAGCTATGCATGTAAATACTTGAACCACTGAAGCATAAAATAGATAAACCTGGCCCATATTTGTTGAAACAGTGTAAAATGAAACATAATCATGTGGAAATATTTTTTTCTTTTAAATGAAAACCTTGACTTAACAATGAATCACACTTCTTTCTATACATTCTTTTGTTTCTAGCTCTGAGCAAAGTTTAAAAGTGCCTTTACTTAAAACTAGCATAGGGGAAGAGGAAGAGGTAAATTCCACTGCTGAAGGTGGACAGAAGTAGCTTTTCTTTGGCAGCAAAAGTAAGTAATTTTTGTTTGGCAAGAAGGGATGCATTTGCACAGATATTTGGATTATAAGAAGCAGCCCTAGCAGAAATGAATGAACAGACAGCACGCAGGTGAAGTCTGAATGCAAATCAAATGGCTCTGAAATGTGGAAAACAATTGTCCTCAGATTGGATGCAGTCCCATATTGGATGCATTTAAGTTTCTGGACTTAATGAGTCATATGAACCCAAATGAGAATACCCATGTGCATGAAATTAAGATCTGAGTATTTAAAATGATATCACCACAGCAGTTCAGATCAGTCTAGTGTTTTAAACGTCAGCATTTTCTTTCAGGGAGACACCACCACAGTTAAAAAGTGTTGGCAAGCCTGAAGGTAAGGTACTTAATTCTTCAGCAAATAAGATTTTAGTATCATCAGCTCCTGACAGAAATCCCTAATTAGTTTATCTTTTGCTTATAATGATATAGTATATCCTCTGTTTATAAAGAGGAACAGTATATATCAAGTGTGGAGGAGTAACAACAGAAAGTTTTAAATATTTAATATGTATCAATTACTGCATTATTTTTAGTCCAAAACTGATGTCATTCTAGAGCCTTTTCCAGGCCTATTTGAGAATTTCCGTTTGGGGCATGTCAAAGTATCTGAGAAAAACATTTCTATCTGAAAGTTCCTGGAAAAGGACATTATAGATCCCAGGGCCAATATACATCTAGAGATTGTGGGAGATGCTCATAAATCAAAAGAAATGAACAGCTGAAATGTCCATTGAGCTCAATTGATGGTAGGAGTACTCAGCACCTCTGAAAATTAGCTTGCTTACCAGGTGCCTAAACAAGTATGGATTGGTGCTTTGAAAAATGTGAGCTTAGTAAGTCAGTTTTGTAAACATTCAGCAATTTTTGCTACAACATTTCCATCACCCATTACAGTCAGGGAGGACATAGGAGCTCTTGAACAACTGCAGCTTATGCTTCTAGACTTGATCCTGACACACTCTGCATCTGGAGGCTTTCAGACTTGGATTCCTGTCTTTTCCAGAGCTTTGTTAAGCTCAGCGGTGTACAACATCCTAAACTTGTTGTCGTTTTCAGGTCTAGCAGCCAAATTTTATGGAGAACCCTTCTTTCCACATGGAAGCCTTTCCTTCTAGGAAGGTTTCAAACACAGCAATCAGCTCTGTTCTGCTCTTCCAGTGGCATTGTACAGATTACAGTGGAACTGGTGAGCACCTTTCTCTCTTTGCTAACACAAGTAGTGAGGAGAGTTTTGCGAGACCCATCAGTGAATGCTGCAATCCAGGCATACGCCACGGCAAATTGCAATCACTCTAAGAGCATGTGATTTCTCTGGGGACTTCAAAACACATGGTGCAATGTGGTCTTTGGCACTTAAATCTTGCCTTACTTCAATTAGTGGAAAATAAAGTCAGAAAAATTAAAATAAAACAAATTTAGATTAATGTAATCTCAGTGATGAAGGTATATGCTCAAACTTCAGGAAATTATTTTTTTTAGCCTTACATCAGCTCAGCTGTTTTGCATATGCTGGCCTTGGTTAGTTCTGCTCTGTTTTGGGGAATAGATGTTAGTATGTTTTTAGTATTTGTTTCATATCTCTGAGATTTACAATTGATATGTATACTTTAATACTTTTGATAACATAATATTTATCCCTAAATCTCTGGGAAGGTGGCCATCCCTCTAGCCTTGTGTGGGTAGAGCCAAGTTTATGTACATATTTATACATGCATGAAAATATGCATTTTGTGTTGTGGCTATGGCTCCTCAGTGCAATCTGGAGGTAAAGAACCTATTCACCAGGATCATGATGTACACTGGGTAGGATGACTGCTACAAGAGCTGTGGCTCTGCCCACGACCAGGCTTGTAGGACTGAGGTTCCACTGAATGGCCAAGGCTGGCAGGCACCTCTGCAGAGGGTCTAGTCCAGCCCCCTGCTCAGGGCTGGGCCAGCTACAGTGGCTGCTCAAAGCAACACCCAGTCCAGTTTTTAATACCTCCGCTGATAGAGACACCGTGGCCGTTCAGGACAACCTGCTCCACTAAAGACACTTTTTCTTACATTTAAATGGAATTTCCTTCACTTCAGTTTGTGCCCTTTGTGTCAGGCCCTGTCACATTGTGAGAAAGAACTACTACAGTACTGACAAGTTGTGAGAAAGAACAAGGTGTGGCTGGAGAAGGGGGCCATGTGGAGGTAGGGCAGCACTTTTCCTGGACAAACACTCTTGTTCTAGTTCCTGGAGATGAGCACAACACAGTACAGCCCAAGCACAAGAATGATGAGGCCAAGAAGTGGACATGGACGGGGGGGGATCAAGACCACCCAAGCCCCTCAAAGCCCTCTAACCCATTTCCAGAAAGGTCTGAAAGATCGGCCTGCGTTTGGTAACTCATTTACATGGGAAGTGAGAAGCTTGTCTTCAGGGTGGAGAAAACCTATCCATAAAAAGGTACCTCTCCCAAGGCTGGGCAGTGGCCCACAGGACCATGAGGGGGATCAGTGCTGGAATCAGGACTGGTGATCTCTTTTCCTCTTTCTTTCTCTCTCTCTTTCTCTGCCCCTCTTTATCTCATCTTTTCCTTTCTCTCTTCCCTTTCATTCTACCCTTATATCCAAAACCCACTAAGCCGTGTGCTTACATAATAGGTNACGGAGCGGGCCGGCCGCGGAGCGGAGTCCCGCGGGCGCGCACCCCGCGCAGTGGGTGCTCATTGCCCCAGGTAACCCGGCGGGGTCGCTCCGCGGAGGGGCTGCTCTGCCGCAGCGCCGAGCTCTCCCGCCCCGCCGGCCGGCTCGGGCAGGAGGCGGGCGCCCTTCCCCGGGGGCTGGGGCAGGTNGTGTGGCTGGAGAAGGGGACCATGTGGAGGTAGGGCAGCACTTTTCCTGGACAAACACTCTTGTTCTAGTTCCTGGAGATGAGCACAACACAGTACAGCCCAAGCACAAGAATGATGAGGCCAAGAAGTGGACATGGACGGGGGGGGATCAAGACCACCCAAGCCCCTCAAAGCCCTCTAACCCATTTCCAGAAAGGTCTGAAAGATCGGCCTGCGTTTGGTAACTCATTTACATGGGAAGTGAGAAGCTTGTCTTCAGGGTGGAGAAAACCTATCCATAAAAAGGTACCTCTCCCAAGGCTGGGCAGTGGCCCACAGGACCATGAGGGGGATCAGTGCTGGAATCAGGACTGGTGATCTCTTTTCCTCTTTCTTTCTCTCTCTCTTTCTCTGCCCCTCTTTATCTCATCTTTTCCTTTCTCTCTTCCCTTTCATTCTACCCTTATATCCAAAACCCACTAAGCCGTGTGCTTACATAATAGGTCAGGCACTAACAATACAATTTCCACGCCAGGCGAGCCATTCACTAATGAAACTTTCTGATTGTTCGCGGACCCTGTGACTTCTCTCGCTCCTTTCGACTACGAGCGTTTACGAATCTCAGCAACTCTCTTCGCCTTTCGGGCGGGACATCACACGGGGGAGAGGAGGGGCTTTGCCACCGGCAGTCCCGCCCCCCAGGGCNTCCCCGCCCGGGCCGGTTTGAGACGCGGCCTCTACACGAGGCCCCGCAGGGTACCCGCCCTCCCCTCTCCAGGGACCCCGTTCGCTCGCTGGATCAGTGCGCTTTATTTGTGTGTGTCATTAGGGTTTTGCCAAGGGCTTTAGTCACCGATGTCCCTGATGGGGTCTCGCTGTCCCCTCCTCGGAGCTGGCGGCCCGCCTTGCCTCCATCCCTTCAGTCCATTCCTGCATTTTTTGAAGGAAGCGGTTTCGTGCCCTAAGCCACAGCTGTCAAGCAGACTTCAGTCCTAAGCCAGAGTGAGATCTCAGCTCTTTATTCTGAAGCAGCAGAGCTCCACATGGCAACTCCGCAGGTGCGATGTCCGCCAAGGCCTTGAGCACTGTGTAGTGTAGGCTTACTGTCTCCCACTCAGCCCTGAATCAATGGGAGGATGCATTTGCTCCCTTATGTGTATTTTTGCCTAGTATCAAATTAAAACAAACAGATCACAAAATGTTCTGCTGTTACAGAGGATGAGTGAAACAGGATGTGCTCAATTGCCGAGACACTACGAGGAAGGAGACATAATTGTCTTTTTCTAGTTTGTTTTTAAGGAAATGCGACTTCTGTGATTATGGGCCGGCTTTGTACTGTGGCTATTTCTTAGCCCACCCATAACTTAAAAGTGTTAATAACCAAACCTGATAAAAAAGAGGAGTTCTTAGGAGTAATTTTATGAGCTTTGCCTGTGATGATGTGGGAAACACTGTAATTGGCACCACTGAAGGAAAGGTACAGCAAGAACTTCATTTAGCAAAGGTTGAAAATAAGGCAGGAGCTCAGTCTTGAGACGTACACCCATAAGAAACCAGGCTTCTCTAGTTACATGAGAAACAGAACCAGTTGTTATGATTTCACTGATTCCTCTCTTCCTCTGGTTTTAAGTTTTTGGTTCTACCCTTTGGTATCTGACATGCTTGATGCCTAAGAAAGGAATTTATAAAGTGAGGAATTCCTTTTTTTAATACTGACTCTACAGAGACTAGGATTTAAAGCCGAATCTTGTATCAGATGACTGGCTTTGCCAACAGATGTCCATACTGTGCAAATATTTACAAATATGCTTAGCTTATGCATGAGTAGTCAGTTCTGTGCAGTAAGTTAAATTCTTCAGTAAGTGTTTGCAGGATTGGAGCCAGAGCTTGTAACTTTCATGAAGCCAGACAGTTTGTATTACCAATTATGCCAGCGCAGCTCTGACAAAATTTATATAGTACTCCAGACCTGTAAGAAAGTTTATTAAGCCTTAGTTGAACTTCAAAGCACATAGTGATTTTAAAAAAAAGTCTGTGGCTGATAAGTCCGGAACTCCACAGCTGATGAGACTTGCCAACCATATGAATGAGACTGCTGAAATGAAGCATTTCATTATTTTACTTTGGTTTTAGCATATTTTCAGAAAAGATTTTTTTAAAGTTAGCATGTTATCACTTTTCAGACTTTTGTATTTCTTAACTGCTTTGTTGAATTAATCTCAGAAATTTTTCATTGGCTATTTAGCAGAATGTGTAGTAGGAGGACTTGATTACTTTCAGGAATGAAGATGGCTGCAGTTGGATTTAGAACAAAAATGTCCTTTGACGGTGAAATTCTATTCATACGACAATCTGTATCTTCATAATATCTGTGTGGCATTATGCTACATAGGTACATAAAAACAACTGGTGCAAATAAGTACAGGATCTGTTTCTGGATGTTGAATGCCATTTGTTACTGAGCCTAGCAGCACCTTCTGGTTGTGAGCAACCTGTTTATGTTCTTATATCTGTGGCCATTATCCTATGCATAGCAGGAGGAAGAGGCAAGGTGTGGTTTCATTCTAAGCAAGAAGCTCCAAACTTTTCTCGAAGTAAAAGCACTTTCTAAGGTCTTGGTTTCAAGTGCTTAACTTAGTTTGAGCTAGTCACCTGGGTAGCCTGTCTCCTAGAACAGCTTGGAAGGTTCATAGCATACACCATCCTGCCCAACCGAATAGCATCTGTACTTGGATGTATGCCATTTATCTTGCTTTGTCTGTGACATCTTAGAAGGTCGTGTATGGATGGAGATGGTGACTAGTTCTACAAGAAGACTAGATATGTTAGTCTAAAAAAGAATGAGGTCTGTAAGGAGTATAGAAGTAAAACAATGGGAACTGAAACTTGCCTTCTTAAGTGTCAGGATTTGTCAGTCATTCAGACTTAGTTGTTCTACTGTAGCTTCCTAGAACAAGGCAAAGATATAGCTGGAGGTCTGAGTGATGGTGCATGTGTTGCTCTGATTCCTTAGTTACTGTGTTCTGGGAATTTATCTGTCCATGGTTTTACTGCTGATGTGACATGTAGAAACACTTAGCTGTGAAAAACACTTATAAAGCAAAGGTGAGACCCTTTCTTGCTTGGCTTTCAGTGACTGACAGCATCAGATTGGGACCAAACAGGGCAGCTAGAAAGCACACAAAATTTCATTTCCTAATTGTCATAGAAAGTGGGCAGAGTATGCTTGTCTGCTTTAGTATTGAAGGTTGTGAAATTACTACTAATTTCTTTGTTTCAGTACACATCTATAGGCTGTTATACTGCACGGACAATAAATTGCTGCTCTGCCATTCAGAACGCGTGTGATGACTGAGGAGATAAATTTCAGTTTCATTTCTGATTTCGTAGTTTTTATATTGGTTTCAGTGTTCTGGAAAGAGCTTGGAAATGAGGAATCTCTTCTGTCAGGTAGAAGTGCCTGTGTTCTCTGCTGAAGTCATGATTCTGGCTAGGAGAATAATGCAGTCACAGTGGGGGTTTTTTTACCAGTGGTGTGAGCTGTTGTTAGAGGGACAGACTATCACTTTCTGTAGCAAGGGATTAATTATTTCATATTTCCAGTACTGTAAAAGTTTGATAATTAGTGGCCCTCTCATGCCTACAAATTACAGACAGAGCTATGAACCTGTAGTTCAGCAGTTACTTTGCATGATTTGCAGAGGTGGGTGAAGGTGGGGAGGGGAAGCAGAGTTGACTGAGCTGAGAGACAGAGCTGATATTCCATCAGCAGGCCAGTCTTCCTGTGCTCCAATTTCAGTCAGCCTTTGCCTGCCTTCAATCTCTCCTATGGCATTCTTTCCTTGTCCACTGTTGTTATCAGCAGGCTGGTGACAGTCCTTGCCTTCACCAACCCTTCTGCCACACCAAGAGACTCGGGCTGTTTGGCATGGAGAATCGCACAAAGGGAAGTCCAAGTAGGAAGGGAAAAGGAGAGCCTCAGACAGTCGTATCTGAGCTGACTGCTAAGCAACTTCTAGGTTAGATAGCGAATTTTACCATTAGAAATGGTAGCTTGCCCTTGGCCTGCTGAGAGGTCTTGTGATGGTGTTTCTGCTGATACTTTTTTTCCATGAAGACAGGACAATTTGACATGCAAATACAATCATATTTTGTTTTGTTTTTATACAAAGCATCATGTTAGGGATTTAACCACCAAGGGCAGGACAAAGAGGAAAGCCAGAAGTGGTGGGAGAGGAGTTAGGAAGTGCTGGTCTGGTTGAGAAGGTTGGGTGAGAAGAAGGTGGTAACCATGTTGATCACTCCAGAAAGGCTGGAAGCTGCTGATGTACATTGTGAAGCCTTATCGGGGACGTGTAGTGAAAGGTTGAGAAATGGATGTGAATGGCCAGGAGAGAAAACAAGGAACAAACAGGAAGAGGGTAGATGGAGGGATTGGTCGTGCAGAGGGAGGTGACAAAGACAGAAAATTTGGGCATATTGGTAGCAGTAGAGCTGTGCATGCTGGGCTTGAAAGAGAGTCAACTCTTCAGGCCGTTTCTGCAGTTGCAGATTAACTGTGCAGTGGATATACAGGCACCAGATTTAGCCTGGGGCACGCTCGGCTCAGAACTAGCAGTTTATTAGTTCGAGTGCTGTGCCATGTTAACACATCTCTGCTGTTTCCAGAACCAGCTTTGCGGAGCGGCTGCTTTCAGGCAGTGTCTGAACTAATAAGTCCTGATGGACCAAGCTGGCTCTGTGTAGACCCACTTGGGTGTTTCTGTGCTGTGCTCCATGTTCCAGGAGATTTTATTAGCTTGGCTGGAAATCTGGATCTGAGCTTGCTTTGTGCGGAGTAGTTGATGTCGATGGTTAAGAAGACCTCCTGAATCTGGAGTTCTGGAGGAATCATGGTACAGAGACACCAAAGTGCTAACAAGTCCTGAAGGACCTACACGGGCTTCATCGGTGGATGGCTGAGTTTCCGGATAGTGCTCTTCTGCGTTTCTAGTGGTACTTGGGTAATCAAAGCTGTTACATTACCCATGTGTCCAAACTCTCCTTTATCCTTGAGAATATAGAAACTCCTGTACAGGCTTTCTGTTGTTGGTCTAGCTACCGAGCAGGTACAAGAGAAAAGTAGTAGCTTCTGCAGATTAAACCTTGGCTCTCTCATGGCTACAAAGTTACTAATGATGTGCTTTTATAGAGCAGATTCTGTCTGTATTTACTGAGTATCCATGTACCTTAAAAAAAAAAAAATCCTGCTGCTTTTTAATGTGAATACAGGAAATTTCTACTTGCCTTTTGAGCTGGGCCCATGGAATTACCATTTTTTATGTGTTCTCTGAAAATCATAAGAGCTAGAAGTTATTTTCTAGACTGAGAAATACTGCCGAGACCCCATCTAATTTTAGGGCTATCTAAATCTAAGGGCAGGCCTTTGGAAAACTCTCGAATACTGTGGTAAAGTCACTGTGTATGACATGGATCTGATCTGGGCTCTGTATAACAAATAAACATTCTTACATAATGGCTTCAAACGGATCTTACCAAAATCACACTAGCTGCTTAACAGGATTGGTGTGAAGGACAGTCTCTTTTTCAGTATTCCTCAGGGATAGGTGTTATGTCAGAACTGGAACTATTTATATCCTTCACTGGTTTTAGCAAAGAGGTCAGGAACTGAAGGCAGTTTTCTAAGTGTAGTGTTCCACTCTACACCTAAAGTTAAGACTAATGTATTTAATATGTTCTGTCTTTGTATTAGGAAAATAAGTAGGGGTTAGCTGCATGCTGAAAATTATTTTCAGCCTTTATTTTTCTAAACTAGACAAGTTTAGCTGAGCACATTTTTTCAGTCTGCTGTTTTCTTAAACAGTAAATTGATTAGCTCTTTTATTGTTTTATGGGAACTGCCGTATGAGTAGAACTGGAAGGGTTGCAACAGGGGAGAGAAATTTAACAATCCTATTATTTTTAGGAATTACTTATTCAAAAATAAAAGGAGCAGTTTCACATTAGACTTGGCAAATTGTTTGAACAAATCTCATATATGCCAAAAGTCAAATGGAGGCAGAAATAAATGGACTGTGATGCCAAACCATGGGGCATCAGCACATATTAAATTAATCCTCCATCCTTTCAATTGAGACTAAGGAACTTTTGTCTCTATGCAGTAACCGAGGAAGTATTTGACTTGAAAATTTTGGGTCATAATGAGAGAAAGTGTCATAGCAAAAGAAGCTGTGGAATACTTAATTCATGAAAGTAGTTTGCTTTAAAAACCGAAGTAGATCGGTTTTGCATTAATTTTCTTTTTCCACCCTTGTGCTTTGATACATGCTTTCATTTAGTGTTTAAAAACCAATTCAATTTATCTGCTAAGAAATAGATCACATTGCTGGGTTGTTAGGGTACTTGAATCAAAAGTTGTAATGAGTGTCAAAATTGGGCAGAATAGTTGAACATTAATACTTTCCAGAATAATTTAGGTGAAGAACTTGGAAATAGTGTTTATCATAAACAAATATGTATTTTTTTTAACAGCTGAGTCAAAACATCAGAAAGCCAATATAAAATATGTGCACATGTTTATATACCTTTTTAATAAGGTGAATGTGGATATGCTTATTTTAGAAGTTAGCATTCTGTGGGCATATTTTACTAAACCTCCCCCTAAACTGGCATTTGCATCTCCTGAACAAAGCCTTTTTCCTGCAGGTAATTTTCACTATTTCTTACATGTCATCTCCTAAAAGGCATACTGAGCTCTGCTGTGAATAAAGCAGATATAACTGGCAAGCTAAGGAGCCAGAAGGAAGCATAGCAAATAAAATAACTGAAAAGAGATGTTTTAATGTGTAACACCATCTCCCACTTCTGCTTTCTGCCATCTGGCTTGGAAGAGACCAACTTATGCCAATTTAGGCCTCTCTGCACATGGGAATAGGGCTGATTCAGCCAGTAATACAGCTGCACCAGTGCTGACCCTATAAATATTGAGAAGGGAAGTGTGTAGTTTTTATCCTTTCAAGTGATAACCAGTTCTTGAACTTCTCAAGACTGACCTTCCCTTTATTCAGCTGAAACTCTGCACATTCTGCCAAGCATCTAGACTTCAGTAATGGATGAATTAGTACTGTCCATGGCTGCTAGTGAGTCCATGAACATGCTGGCTTTTTTTGGCCTAAGAAGTGAACTGTGCCAGCGTAAGGGGAAGCCAAAAGATGCTCTCAGGCATAAGTCTTAAAATTTAGCTGTATTGCGTAGCTGTGTCCTGGAGCAAAAGACCATTCGAACTGTCCAGTAGCATTTCTTTGTGAAGTGGCGGTTGAGATAGAAAACGGTGCCATTTTTAGATACTATCTTTTATTGTACAATGTTCTAAATTATGTCACATTAAACATTATTTCCTTAGGGCACCAAATAATAAATGCCATGATAACCAAACTGATAATCATTCTGTCTTTTACAACAGGCATGGCAAAAGTCCCCTTACTGAAGAGAGTACTATGTACAGTCAAAGAAGGAGTAAGGTGGTGAGGTAACATCAAGTTTACATAACTGAATAGCAATTAAGATCTTTCTAAAAATCAAGTGAGGGCAAGTACAAACCCCTACCCTCTATGTAAGCACCTGCAAAATATTGGCTGTTTGCAGAGGTGCTGTTTAATGCTCCCCTGAGTATTGTGAGCCAAGGAAGCAACAGTGTAGTCCTGTGGCTCATCTCCTGCTTTCTCAGCTCTGTAAATTCACATATGAGCTGGTTTTCTGATTAGCGTGTGCTGGGCAAAGACACCTGTGTCACATATGGAGCAGGATATATTCTATACCATCTTCTCCTGCCATAGGTTCTGTCTCTTGTTCCAGTGAGCTTACTGACAGGATTGAAAATTACTTACTTCTTCATTGTGGCTGGTTATTTTTCAGCAGGATCAGTGAACTGAGCTGACTTGCTGTGGGGCCATGAGATTGCTAGTTTTGGTGCAAAAAAGCAGCAGAGATGCAAAACAAAAAGGAAGCTGAGTTGGGGACTCCAGGACTGCACTTTTCTATGGCCTGTGATCTTTGGTCATTTGAAGCCATTTATGAAACTATATCCTCAGTCTGTGCATACCTGAATTCATTTATTATGCTTACAGTTAATTACCTTGTACCTTCAAAAAATTGTCAAAAATTTGGGTGATAGAAAGTATTGGATTTATTAATTAATTTTCACTGAACTTTTTTCGGGGCATGCTGCGTGACAAAGGACATGGACATTGAATTAAAGCCATTTTCTTCAGGGTTGAGATTCTAAAAAGAACACAAATAAAATTTTTATTAGATCTAACCTATCTGTACGCTTAGGCTACATAGTTTAAAGTCTTCCATGAAATGTCTATTTAATGGGCTCCATCATAATGTCTCCATCTGACACACCTTTCATGCACAGTTGGAAGTTAAGAAGGGAATGGAAAAGACTTGTGTAGGTGACGTACAGTTTAATATCTGTTTTTAAATGAAATCTTAACTTTATATTTCCAGACTTAAACAGTCCTTTTTCTTTGCAGGGTTGTGGTGGTTGGGAAATTTGTGCTCTCAGAAGGTTTTTTCCTCTTACGCAATTGACAGATATTTACAGCCTTTTTGCTTGCTTGGCTGGCAGCTTTTTGCATGGGAATTCCATGTAACTTGATATTAGTCTGTTATATGTAGTATTCTGTAAGCATTTTTTTTAAAAGAAGAAGGTGAATAGACTTTGCATCATCCATAACAGTTTCATCGATCTTAGTGGGAATTTTACCTTGTTTTTCAATTATTTATGTTGCTGTACCAGGTAACACTTCTTCTTTTAATGACCAAATTCATTAGTGCCTCATATCTATCCATTGTGGAAGAAATTGTTGCCAGAAATCCTTTGACAGCTGGTTCATTTTCTCTTTGTTCTGTTTATGTGTCTTATTGAATTTGCCTGGTTGTATGTCTGCCCTCCATGAAATACAATAATCTTTTTCTCCTTTTCTGTAATGGATCTCCTTTTCTGTAATGGAAAGCTTCATTTAAGCTTCTGTAGTCTCTTTTACTCAGCTTCAGGATTCCGAGGATGTGTCTGTAGACTCCAGACTGATGAATACATCACAGTAGACAGTAACTTGAGCAAAGGGGACATAGTTACTGGCCCGGTGTTGGAATTGTCATGCACTGTGCTTACCTCAGAACTCCCTCCGCTGGTGTAGCTGTGGTGGTGCTGCATCCGGATCACACTGCAGTGCCAGAGGTGTCTTGTAAGCTCGAGGAGACAGAGCCATGCACTTGCAGGGGATGATAATAGGTGGAATTAAGCTTTAGGTGGGCTCAGCATCCTCCTGGAAGTCTCTGCCTTCTGTCTTCCCAGGCCATTTAAAGAGTGGCTTGCTGGCTGGGATACCTCCTTGAGACAGGATTAATTTAGCCCCTCTGTACCCTTCTATGAGTTTTTTATATCATTGTAGTCTGTTGTCCTACATGTCCTACATTACAGCATGACAAAACCATGCTGTAATGACACTTTACTAAGCTGACTTGACTGTGGGTCACTGTTGGTAGAGAGACTACTCTTCAGAAAGGTCTTACCTCTCTCCCTAAGTATTCTTGTAGATGAACAAGTTTCTCAGGGAAACTGAGCTATGGGAACTGTTATAATAAGCATAGTAGCAATCATCTGATGTTTTCCTTTAGAATTTAACGAAACAGCTCTTCCTGTAATGTTACTTTTTTCTGTTTGTTTTCTGTACGGTGATTTTTTATCTGGATGTGAACCTTAAAACTGAAAAAAATTCCCAACCTAGTTTAACTCTCAGTTTTGGTAGAAAATGGCTACAGTACTGCTTTTAAATAAGTCTTGTGTTTACTTAGCTGTGAGAGATCCTTGCTGAAATACGAGGACTGATAAATGTAATGGCATTAAAGAAATCCAGTTACCTTTCCTGGCTGAAGTCCAGAACACAAATAAGTTAGGTTTGGACACCTAACATCAAAAATCCCTTGCTCAGCATTTTCCTAGTCATGAAGTATTTAAATTCAGATAAATAGGGCCTTCTTTACCCTTAAGGCCATGTTAATATTGCATCCAGTTTTCCAAGCAGGCATTCTCCCAATTGCCTTTTTTTTGTCTGCCAACTTGACATATAGTAAAGCCAATCTATAACAAAAATATACTTCAGATGCCCCTGGAAATGGAGTGGAATATTGCCTACGTTTTGAGGAAATTGAATGTTAAAGAAACTCAAAGAAACCGCTTTTGCCTTTGCCCAGTCCTTCCTTTCTCCTTGTGTGTGCTTGTCCCTTCAGGCACACTGTTTTCCATGGCAGCTGTGTGGGGAGTGCGACATACACTCTGATCCCATCGGCATGAGATCCTGGGACAGAAGCCTACAAGTTTTTTAGGGTTTGATCCCCGCTGTCCTCATGCAGTGGTGAACCCCTTGGAGCCTGAGGAGCACCAAAGAACTCCATGGGCAGTGCTCTTCACGTGGGGAAGAGCTCCTGGTAGGGCCATGGGGGGCAGAGCAGAGGGTGCTGCGCCTCGAATAGCACGGGGCAGGCCTGGATGATGGAGGGTGGTTGTCTGGGTTGGGAAGGTAGAGGGTTGATGAGGAAGGGAAGGGACACTGTATCCTTGGGTTTGTTACACTGAGTGCTCCCTAGCTGCAGGAGTCTCCCAGGCTTAGCAGAGATGGATAAATTCAGTGTGTTTCTAGCAGGTTAGGAAGAGAACGTCTCAACCTAGCAAATATGCAAACGTCATTAAAAACAGCAAATTAGGAAGGATTGTCGACTTAATTGTTCACAAGATGCAACTTCAGGCTCAGCTGGACTCATTCCCAGTGTTCATCAATCTATGCATGGAGAAAGCAGAGCAAGTGAGCGCTAAAAGTTCCTTTGGGGTTTTTTTGTTTTGCTTTTTGTTTCAAATTTTGAAACTCACATTTACTGTGTATATTTTAACATGTTCATGTGAAACACATCAAAGTAAACACATGCAGCGTGTTTCTTTCACTATCATTAATCACTTCAGTGTTTTAAAAAGTGACAAAAAATACACTAACGTTAAATTGTGGTCAAGAATTGAAATATACACAGCTCTAGAAATTGGAAGGTCGCCTTTGCCAGGGCAAATGTAGCTTGACAACCATATGTTTATGTATCAGCATATGAAGCAAGTCTGGTTAGCAAATATGGACTTTTTCCATTAAAAGCCCTCAACTTATATTGAAACGTTTTGAAGCACTTTTTCAAGCCACCTGAAGACTCAGTTAAATTTTGAAGGGAAGAAAATTACTCTAAATTCTCTGAACCACTCTGAGAACTATTACTCTCCAGCACCTTTATCACTAAACACAGTTGTTTTTTGTGTCCTGCATATGTCTTTATCTGGGCAACTTCTGTTGGTGACACAACTGAATAACAAGGAGTGGATGTGAACGTTGAGAGTTATTTGGGCCTTTTTTTTTTTTTTTTTTTTTTNTTTTTTTTTTTTTTTTTTTTTGCCCCTGAGGTGTCAGTGAACAGCCAAGTGTGAGAAGTCCACTTGTCCTTCTCACATATGTTGGGGCTTTCATCCAGGGTGGAGGACAGCTACTTTTGGTTGTTCCTACTTCCCTGTTTGCCAGAGAACTGTGCCAGCTGCCTCTTCACAAACCTGCTGGATGTTACTGAAAGGGGAAGGACAATGTGGTACTTCTGTTCCTTTGAATAGTCATGCAGTCTGCCTATTGCTCCTGTCTGCTTTCCTCAGCAGCACCATAACACAAACATCAGCCTGATCCTTGTCAGTCCATTCTCTGGGGTCTGGATACTGGTTATATATGTGAAATGTTTTAGTAATTTTCCTTGCTCTGATGAATGCCTGTACAAAAGGGATTGGGACAGAACTGGCAATGTGCAGGCTAAGAAAGATGATGCTGTCATGGTGCTCTTTACTGAGATGTGGGAAGTTGTTTTCATAAATATAAGTTAGACTTTCCCTACAAAGAGAACTTGGTTAGAATATAATTAACTGGGGATACTTACAGATGTGTTTTTTTGTACTTGAGTCAGCATCCTTGTGGTAGCCGTTTCCTTCTTTTTTCAGTTTCACAGAAAAAATTATACTTTTTTGGCTCTGCTTTTTGTCTTCTGTTTGTTCAAAGCTACAGAAAAGAGAATAACTGTAAGGGGCTTAAGCCAGAGGTGCTGTATTCTCTCAGCTTCTTTTTCTTGTGGGGGGAATTAAATGCACTCTTTATTTTTCAAGTTTGTACATAACAGATAAATAAGTGTGCATATTTTTCACAGAAGTAACAACTAGAATAAACTAATTCCTGAAAAATCTGACTTCCTGAAAGCTTTAAAGGATCACAGTTTCTTCCCATATGTATTTTACCTTTTGCACTTTTTTAATGTCCAGACTGTGCTTGGCCTAACTAACCAAAGCATTCTCATTGTCTTTGTGACTAATCAGGGCAGCATATCAGTTCATCTTACTTAACTGGGATGTCAAATTTAGGAGCTCTCTTGCCTGAAGGCTCTCTAGGGGGAAGTGGTTTTCAAAATCTAAATCATCCCCAGGTGCATATCTTTCCTGTGACAGATAGAGAGTGCCAGGAAGTCTGGAATCATAATTTAAGTGCCTTGATCAGGTAGGGTGAATTTGGGTTGACGCATGTAACTTTTAGGCAGATGTGTGTGTGTGTGTTTTCAAAAAGTGTCAATCCAATTAATTCTGAATGTCTTGGAGAAGCAGATGTGAAATACTTTACAACTTACTAGTTCTTAATTTTTTCCTCTCCCCCTACAGAGGCTGCTATTGACACCCCTAAGACACCTGACAGCGAACCCTTGTTTACAAAACTGCGCAATCCAAGCACAGGCAAGTTCTGGAACTGTGACACGAGCCTGTTAAAATTCTGGTGGATTCTGTCCACCACCAAAAGATTCATATTTCGCAAAGCTGAAATAATGATGATAGGTACAAGTTTTAAGTGCCAAAGATACTGCTGTTTATGCCAGATAGTTAATGCTGTGCAAACATTTAGGATTTCTTTTATAATTTTAATTGGTTGAACTGTTTATTCATCAGGAATATTGGCAGCACAAGAAAAGGGGTGTAATTTAAGTTCTCTTTTTAAGTGCATTAGTTTTGGGGAGCTTACAGTGTTGGGTGTTGAGTCCAGGCTTTTTTTCTTTAATCCAAATTTAGTCTTCTTAGCATTCATCTTATTCTATAAAATAAATAGAGTTAGAAGAAGTGATTTAGTTATACTTACCAAGCTTTTTGGGTCTTTTCATTTTTAAGTCTAATTTTCTTTTCCTGGCCCAGGTCATGG
Organism: Aleadryas rufinucha; assembly: GCA_013397815.1. NCBI lineage: Eukaryota > Metazoa > Chordata > Aves > Passeriformes > Aleadryas > Aleadryas rufinucha. The sequence goes on along the minus strand of VZTH01015250.1, from coordinate 40,039 downwards.
TGTCTCTTTTCTCCTTAATAGAGGATGAGGCACTTTGAATTCAAAATACATTGGAAAGACCAGCAAATGCAGGCAATAAAATAAGACCACCATCCCACGGTTACTTTCTTCTAGTCAGATTGTTCTTTTTGTCAGGGATTTTTATTATTCCACTATTAATTAATAATTGGAGTATGAGATACTGCAACTTTCAAAAACTTTCAGTAAGCCTTTGTTAGGGTTAACATTCTGTTTGAAAAATGTTTGTGTTTGAAAGATGTTTCATGCTGGTTTTTTATCTTTGCTTAAGCTTATTTATTTTCTGTAGATATAAGTTTTATGATTTTGGTCTGAAATTGACTGCTTGTATTTATATGTAGTTACACATATGTGTGTAACTAAAGTCCTCAGATACATTTTAGTGTCACAATATTGGAACCATACTTGTTCTTGAAAGAGGAAAATTGTCCAAAATAATAATACAGAATGTAAAATCACTTCCTCGTCCTGTTACCTGTTTCTTGATTGCTCAGATTTACAGTGGGAATGTAAAGCCACATCTATTTTCCACCTGTGTTATTATTTCCTGCTGTAGCATTTTGGCTTTGTAGTTTGTTATGTTTTTAAAAGCATAGATGTTAATTTGTTTTTCTCTGTGTAAAAAGAGATCTGTTTACCTTGTAGAATCAGAGACCTTGGGAAAGTTTTCTGGGGAAAACCTGAAGTGCAATGATTGCCTGGGTGTGTTCCTTTAGAATTTACAGGACCTTATTTATAGGCCTGCATAAACTTTCAGTTATGTAGCCTGTTATAAATACAAAGTCTGAAAATGGAAGAACTGAGAACACACTATTAATGTATTTTCCTTACCTTTGGGTCTGACAGATGAATTGTTGATGCCAGATATTGTATAAATACACTGGAGGACTCAGCACACTATAGAATTCATGCTAACCACGTTATTAAGTAAAAGCATGCTTCGTCCTTTATATAGACAGGTAAAAAGGACAAAATTTCTATGCCTTACAAAGACTGTAAAGTAGGATCAGGCTGCAATTCGGAAGTACCGCAAGAAACATCGGTGAAGTTGTGAGCAAAGCACTCTGGGTTCTCTCTCCGTCCCATAGAGTTTCTGTCTAACAATACGGTGGTGACTGTCCTTTTAGCATAATGACATAAATTAAGGCACTGTACTTAGGTAATAAGAAGGGTCCCTTTCCCAAGATTTTGTAGCTCACCACTGGATTTGGCTAGCATGCTCGCTGGTAGGAGTCTTAAGTTGTTCAGTCAGCACTTCTGTACTAGTTTGATGTGGTGCTGATCAAACTGTGGTGTAGACCTTTGTTGAGGGTGCACATGGTAATGATCGAAACCTCTGCTCCCCCTTATGACTACTCGTTGCTCCTCTCCTCCCCTACCCAAAAGAAAAATTATCAGAGAACTGAAATTATATCCTTAAGTGAGGTTAAACATCTGGCCAGCCTTTTGGATAAAGGGGGAAAAATGCATTATCAGTCATTTTTGGGAATTCATGTGTCTGCCCATTTTAGCTGACCTCCCTCCGCACCTGGGGGTGTCTGCAGACTGAGAGGAGCAGTGCTGATGTCAGCTTTCAGGGCATACACTGAGGCTTCTCTGAGCCAACCCATGATCTTCAAGTCAGTGCAGCTTTGCAGTTTATGTGTTTTGAGCAGGACAGCCATGCTGTAATTGCTCTTGTTTCTTGAAGATGGATTGATAACCAAGATAGAAGCAGTCCAGCTGACAGATTCAGCTGACCACATTTCAGTGGCCCCTTCTGTAGGTGTGGCAACTTCCCATTTTAGATATGGAAAATGCCAGTCCTGATTGTAATGTGTTTATCACCCTTTCATTGTAACCCAAAACTAATGTGAAGTGGTAGAGCTGTGCTATGGATTGACCTAAAATAAAGCTTTCCTTTTCCTTTCCAAACTTTTAAGGTTCTGATGGGCACTTCAAACTAACTTAATCTAGCTTCCTTGTGTACTTTATACATCTACCCATACACAGTCATCACAATCCATTTTGGTGCACGAAGAAAAAGTATTTAAAATTGTCCATGAAAGGTTTGAAACTTTTGTTCCCCTAACCCAGAGCGTGATATCTGCAAGACAAACATGATGGAAGGAGAGGGAATTCTCTTGTTTTCCACCTTCCCCCTTCTCTACAGAAAAAAGCTGATTTCTTGAGTGATTTTGATTTGGGTTTGGATCAAAGGCTTTTTGTTGTAAGATGAACTATTCACACATCTTATTTATTGATTCAAATTCAGTTTCGTTTATAGAGCTAGTAAATGAACATCTGTATATAATAGTGTTTTTTGTCTGAGCTCTCTTTGTAGTGAGTTTATGTAAAATGTGTGTATGTGTGTCTCTATGTATATAAGGCACATTCTTCAAACATATTGGGTATTCTTTTGATTTTTGTGAAAGCTTACAAACACAAACCAGATTTCTTTTCAACAGGGGAAGCAACCCTGTATTTATTCAACAGTGGTGCAGAGCAGCTGTTTGAAGTAAAAGCTTTTCACGAGGAACGTCGTTCCTGGTTTATAGGTCAGACTGTTCAGCAAGGTGAGTTGGATAATGTATCTTTCCCCCATCTTTAGCTAATGTTTGTACACAGACCTTCCCTCTCTCTTCTAGTTAATTTACAGGTGTTTTTCCTAGTTGTTTAAAGCATGCTGCATCATATCCCACCTTCTGATAGACTCATTTGCCATATGGGTTTAACCAGGGCTGGGGGCTTTGTCATTTCTCTTTATAAGGTTGCCTTTGGCAGCCTCAATTAGACAGATGTTCATTTGTCATTTTTTGAAGGGGGAAGGAGGGGTAAGTAATTCAATTGTATTTAAACTGAAGTGCCATGAAATACTTAGCTTTCCTTGTCAATCACACCAGCAAGTCCTCTGTATAAGTTAATAAGTATTACCCTATGGGAAGGAAAAAAGGGCTCGAAGGCCGTAGCTAGCTGAGCAAAGTGGTGTGTTAGAGCTCCAGGCACCAGAATGTATGGTCTTGTGTTCTTTTAATCACCTCTGTAGTCCCCAGCCTGAGTGCTGGGTTCTCAGGACAGGCCTGCTGCTGAAGCTGCCATTTCAGTGTTTTCTCTGAAGTGAGCTGGCCTATATCATCCTGGACGTTCTCTGATCCTGCTCACCTTTCTGAAAATGAGGAGGAAACTTGTGTAACTGCTTGTGATGGCTTTCACAATCCCTTTTCAGTAAGGATGTTATTGTAGCAGTGTTTCTCTGCCAGCATGTCCACAGACCAGCATGTCCATAAGTATTAACTCAGGAGATTAAGGTGTATTTATTTTATTCCTTTTCATTAGAGAAAAGTCCATTTATAGTAATAAATAAAAGCAACCCTTCCAGACATATGCCTTCTTTAATGGTAATGTCCCAAAGTGTGTGCTAACTTCTAAATATCCTCTGCAGGCACATAAAGCAATGCAAGTAGTATGTCTCTCAGCTTTTCCTAGCTCCGTCTTGGGGGTGAGCCAAGAGACTGGGTCTGCTCCCTGCTCCCAATTATATCCACGTGGTATTCTCTCTCTCCCTTTCTAACCTTTATTTTGGCCCTTGGGAAACAGTTGCCTTAAGGAATCATGCCCTCAGTTTTCTTTAAAAAATACAGTGGAAAAATTGTTCCTGAATGTTAGGGCTGCTGTATCTCTGAAACGGTCAGGAGAAGAATAACACAAAATGCTGTGTATTTGCAGTTAAAACAAATTATCTGGTTATCTGCAGAGAAGGGCAGAGGTCTTTATACACCTCTAGTGAGTCTGAATCTTTAGAACAAAGAAAAATAACTCTTCCTGCAGGTTCAGTGGAAAGCAGTTAAATGGAAGCTTTGAGAAAGTGGCAAGTGGGTTTTTTTTTCCTTCCGGTTTCAATATCAAAGCTTTTGTGTTTGTAAGTAGTCCTGATGCTTGCTTTGCCTCACACGGAGCATCATGTTAGTAATACACGTTAGGTTGGATATCAGCTTTGCCCAAACCACATTCTTCCCACACCATCTTTTGCTAGTTTTAGGGCCATCATAATAGGATTTCCTTTTCTTTAATTATCTTAATCATGTGATTTAAAACAAAAAGATTACATTTATTTGCTTTCGATTTGCTAATTACTGTCAAATTGTCATCAATTATTTGGTCTCATTAGTGAATTTCCTTGATGTTACATTGTTTTCAATTATCTACAATTATACAAAAAGCCTGACTAAGCCATTGTCCTGCAATGAACTCCAGATGGGCAGAGGTGTCTGTTTTGATGGGAGACCACATTCTTCCTTTGTGTGTAACCTTGAATGCAACAAGCTGAGCCATGTTTTCTGATCTGGGTTTATTTTGTTCCATTAGGAGACTGCATCAGATTCTGCCTTTACTGATGAGAGGCAGCTCTAACTTAACTAGCTCTTGAAATTCTTTCTTGTCCTGGCTATCTCTTCCAGCAGCACAGTGTTGTCTTGCCCAGTGTGGGAGGTGGAGTATTGCTGAATCTCTCTGGTATCCCAAACCAAGTCTCTGTTGCCCCCAAATCTGCCAATAGAGGGCAGCTTCAATTTTGCTGGTTTTAATACAGTCCAGAAAAAAGGCAAAACTCAGAGTACATGAAGCCAGAAGTCCTGAAGTAGAGCTTGTCCTTTGGTTTGGCAGGGTAGAGAATTGTTATCTCTGTATTTTTAATGTAAAATTACAAATACAATTTTCCTGTTCGTTTTATTAAAATATGGGATACTTACAAAAAAAAATGCTCTTCATACTCCTGAAAAACATCCTAAACCTCCCAGAAAGTCAGTATATTGTGTAAGCTTACTTTTGTATTTCTGTCACCTAGATGGGCGCCTGCTGTTCGTTACACCAATGGACCCCTTATTTCTGATACTTTACTACCTCATAAAGGCAGACAAGGAGGTAAGCCTGTTTTACTTTTTTCTCTGGAATTCTCAGAAAAAAACATTATTTCTGACTTCAGTTCTGCAGAAGTTATGTTAATTTTACAAAGAGTGGCTTCCATAATAATGGAAATTTAATTTGCATTTAAAGCAGAGTTATCTTAATACCTAGTAGTATTTTTATTTGCATCAAGTTTTTTGGTCGCTAAATTATGTTACAAGTGTCAGCTTTCAATCTCAACAAGCACTAATCACCTCCTTTTTTAAGAGAATGAGAGAATCTCTTTTGTCTTTTTGTGAGAGCCTGTCCCAGAACTATTGAATTTTAAATGCTGACATGTCATCAGATCAAAACAAACTAGTGCCCTTTCTGAGGCATCAATAGAATGGTTATTTCAGGAAAGAGGGGAAAAGAAAGAAAAATTTGGGTGCTATGGAGCAGGAAGGAGGAACATTTCTGTGGAAGTTTGAACTTGAAAGGAAACATTGCCTTCTTAGAAGCAGTATTTGTAGCGATGCTTTATCATAGAACAGCAATGGGATGATCGAGTATCCAAAAGCTGGGTAATTAATAAATGGCTTCATTGGTTTATGGTGGGTGTAGCAAAACCTCACTTAAATTTCTGAAATATATGAAAAGTCATGGGCAAATTTACTGATTTGTTTTTATAAACAGCCTGTGAAATAAAGGACACAAAATAAAATGGAAATGTTGATTTTTTTTAATTTGTTTTGTTTTGTGGAGACAGTAGTTTCACTTCATGCATCCTAAGAGTTCTTGCTCTAAAAGAATTTCTGCAAGGTTGCTTGCTATTTTCTGCTTTAGATTGCAAGTGGAGAATGTAGAAGAACGATTTTTTTATGGTGAAGATATAAAGTCTTCCTACACCTTTGTAATAGTAACTTACTGTTCTGTAATGATTTTTTAATTATTTAAGGTATAGGTTGTGCAGATGTATTCTGTATTTCTGTGGTCAGAATGGTCCACCAGAAGAGGTCATTCCACAAAGAGTAGTTTAGCTTGTTCCCTGGGCACTGTTTGAATTCATCATCCCTTTGAAAGCTTTATACCAAACTTAAATTAAGGAAGCAGTAAATCTCCTCTCTTTATGTGGAGGAGTGTTAAGTAGCCTGAGTAAAGGACAACTACTGCTGCTGTTTCTGTGCATGGCAAGAGTCCTGTGCTGCCCTTCACTTTTTCAGTACATTGTTTTCTGGGTTTTCTGGTTTTCTAGGTGAGGCACGATGCCAGATAAATGCACAGAGCTGTTCTGGGTCCTAAAAAAGGGCAAATGCATTCCTGCAGCGCCTTGCCTAAGTTAATGTCTTCTACAGTAAAGGGAAGTCTTGTTGCAAGGTTAGCTTGAATGCAGCACAGTCACTTCTAGCTTGAACTAATGGATATCACTGGATATCTTAGGATCATCCTTTGACTGTCCTTTGATTTTGATATTGTGATGCAGGCTTGCTTAGTGTGTCTCTGAGCAGAGCCATATCCTATACAACACCTTTCTTGGCTTAGGCTCTGTGCCTATGCACGATGTAAATGCAGCTGCCTTGCTTTGGGACACAAGCAGGTAAGTTATCTATAAGAAAGAGCTTATTGCAGTTTTATTTTTGTGTCTCCTAACTTTTTTTGCCACTGTTATTGTGCCTTTTCCTTTTTAAGGAGAAAAAACCCTCTAAATACTTTCTGGTTTTGCTTTTTGTGTGTTTGTTTGGGATTTTTTTCTTGTTTTTATTGTGATTTAACAATAGGTGATTACTTTTATTAAGCCTCTGACTGTCTAGCAGAAAATTAATTAATAATGAAAGCAGTATACCCCAAGTGGGTTTTTTCATGCTAACCAGCATAATGAGTTCAGTCTTGGCTCCAAAGACCACGCACTCTCTAAGCATGAGAAGCTCATGAAGTCTTTGTACTGATGTGCTAAAGGATCTTTCCAAAGGGAAGGTTGCCAGTTGTGCCAAACCATGCTGAATGATTATGCATTGTTTGGCAATGGCAAAATTTGTTTGATGGTTCTGTCATATGTGGGGCTATTTAAGTTGTGCCAAAATCACTTTATATCCCTACTCTGGCCAAACTGGAATTGACTTTGCAGAGGTGAAAGGTTAATACTGTGTTCCAGAAGCTGCCCTGCTCCTTTGAGATTTATCCTTGTGGAAGGAAAAGCAAGATTTGAATGGAAGTTATGACACTGGGTTTAATCCAACAGGTTTTGGTCTAAAACACTATTGGCACACACTGACTACTGTGTCTTATGTCATCTTCCAAAAAATCTCGCTGTACTTCACATTAGTTTCTCCCCATGTTGTTTTAAATTTGGCCTTTTAAGTGCAGTGTTTGAAGAGTTCAGCATTTTGCAGGTATTTACTGGTCTGAAATAAATATTTATAGCTTGCTTTGTAATCAGTTTCTGAATGTGTCATGTGTTACCATTCAAAATACGATCTTTTTTAAATCCTTTATTTTAAAACTATGGCCATTGCATGCACATATATTTATATATATATGTGTAGTGTGTATATATGTGTCTTAACATTTTAGTAATGCTTTTGTAATCCCTTTGATGTATTTTCAGCAGCAAGGAAAGTTCCAGCCACTTGATCAAGTTGTGCTAGACTCAGAATACCCTAGCTGCCCATTGCTGCTGAAGTGTGCAGATGTTAAACAGTACATACAGCATGTAACAGAAGAAAAAGGTGAAAAAAAGGGGCGGGGGGGGAGGGCAGACAAAAAAAAAGACTCAATTTGTTAGTGTCACCTCATTACAAGATAGATTTAAATATTGTTTTTCGTTTTACCAAACAACCGAAGTGCTGGACACAGCTGTACTTTAAACACAGAAGCTTAGGCTTAGAGCTTGTTGTTGCAGTCTTGTGAATAGAAATGTGTGGGTCTCAGATTATCTGTTGCAGCTCTGAAAAACTCATGCAAGTCTTGTTGCTAGGTATCGTGCAAATGATAAACTGATCAGAGCTGACTTCTTGACATTATTGTATATGTTGTGAACTCTCTTTGACCTGGATCAGAATTTTACATTTCTCTAAATTCTTTATTTAGTGTAGGATGATCTGGAGTGGAAGAAGTTGTCCATTTGACTTTTTTTTCACCCTTTGTCACAAAGCATTGAAACAATAAGTAGAAAAAAAAGCTGGAGAAGGACAAATATGCTGCTGAGAAAGGAGAACACAAGTTTTCTGGCTTTGCATAATTTAGTGTTGTGGGTTTAAGCTTAAAGACTTAATTGTTTTAAAATACAAAAGTTGATCTGGATGCATGAGTATATGAGAGAGAACTCAAATGGAAAAGGTTAGCAAGCTATCAGTTCTGTACATAGTTTATTCAACCTTTGCTCAGAGTTCCCTTGGGTGTGGGGGCTTTAATTTTATTTGAGGACAATACATGCTTTTTAGGGAAGGGAAAGGAGCATGACATAATTTTTGCAGGTTTGCAGATCTGCAAAAGGTGCAAGACCTCATTTTTTATTTTTGGTCCTTTAAGTAGCATTCTGCTTAGGCTTGCTAACTCCTTGATAGGGAATGGAGGTTTCCCTGTGTGCACATGGCGATCTATAGGAGAAGGTACAGGAATCTTTTGTGCCATCAAGTGCAAAACCAGTAAGCTGTCTGATTCTTATGCACTAGAGCTCCTCCAAGGAGTTAAGGTTAAAGGATAGATTGAAAGCTACAAACATTAAGAATTTGCTTTCATGAAGCAAGCTGACCCTTGTCATTGAGATAGATATATATATAGATATAGATAGAGATATATATATATATATAAAAAGAAGAAATATTTAAATGATCTATAGATAATTGGGAAGTGACTAAGGAAAGGTGATGGAAGAATAAAAAGTCAGCTAAGTAAAAGACCAGACCTCCTCCTAGCTATATAGAACATTAAGGTGTTTTTGTGGGGTGGAAGCTGTAAGTTGATTTAGGTGCACAAGTTTAAGTATTTCGGGCTTGATGTGGTGCATGTGCGATAAGGTAGGGAAGTTGCATTTGAACTTCAGAGCAGGACATGTTTCCATTGAAAATGCTCACTAACAAGAGAGAAGAAAGTTTAGGTAGCAAGGCTATTGTCACTTTCTGTTTGGGACTGGGGTAGTTGGAATTATGTGCTTCCATAAGCACATAATTGTGGAGTAATACTACTATTCCTTCCGGATTTCTGAAGGAACCTACAGAAACATGTAGTTACATTTCGTATCATTTGGACCAAACAACCTTTTTCTTTGGGTGAGTTCTGACTCTGGAGAAGGCTTCTTTAAGACAGGTGCATCTGAAATGCAAAGCCCCTTTTTCCTTCTCATGAAGTGGTAAGTATTTCCATTAAAAAGTATTTTTAAGCTTTCAGGCAATTACTGTGCCCTACAACTTGTCTAACATGGGATGAGTTGCCAGGGTGAGACAAGACCTATTAAACTTCTGTGTACAGAATCACAGAATCATCAAGGTTGGAAGAAACCTTTGAGATGGTCTAGTCCAAGTGTCAACCCAGCACTACCATAATCACTCCTAAACCATATTTCCAAGTGCCACATCCAGACTCCTCTTGAGCACTTCCAGAGACTGTGATTCCACCACTGACCTGGGCACTTTATTCCAAGGCCTGACCACCCTTTCAGTGAAACAAATTTTTCTGATATCTAATCTGAACAGCCCCTGGTGCAACTTAAGGCCATTTCCTTTTGTCCTTTCACTTGAGACATGGCAGAAGAGACCAACCCCCACTTCATTGCAACCTGCTTTCTGGTAGGTGTAGAGAGCAATAAGGTCTCCCCTGAGCCTCACTGAGAGTAAACACTGCCAGCTCCTTCAGCAGCTCCTCATCAGACTGGTGCTCCAGACCCTTCCCCAGCTCCATTGCCCTTCTCTGGCCTCACTCCAGCACCTCAGTGTCCTTGTAATGAGGGACCCAGAACTGGACACAGGATTTGAGGTGTGGCCTCACCAGTGCCGAGTACAGGGGACAGTCACTGCCCTGGTCCTGCTGGCCACACTGTTGCTGATACAGGCCAGGATGCCATTGGTTTTCTTGTCCATCTGGGCACACTCTGGCTCGTGTTCAGCTGCTGTACCAGCACCCCCAGCTCCTTTTTGGCTGAGCAGCTTTCCAGCCATTTTGCCCCCAGCCTGTAGTTCTGCAGAGGTTTGTTGTTTGTTGACCGAAGTGCAAGACCTGGAATTTGGCCTTGTTGAACCTCATGCTGTTGGTCTCAGCCCATCAATCCAACCTGTCCAGATCCCTCTGCAGAGCCTTCCTATCCTGCAGCAGATGAACACTCCTGTCCAACTTGCTGTCATCTGTGAACTGACTGATGGTGCACTCAATCCCCCCATACAGATGATTGATAAAGATATTAGATACAGAATTAGCCCTGAGGTCACCATTAGTGACTGGCTGCCAACTGGATGTAACTGCTTTCACTACCACTCTCTGGGCCTGGTCATTCAGACTGGTTTTTACCCAGTGAAGATTGCACCTGTCCAAGACATGAGCTGCCAGCTGCTGTAGGACACTGCTGTAGGAGACTGTGTCAAATGCATTCTGGAAGTCTAGACAGACAACGTCCACAGCCTTTCCCTCATCCACTAAGTGGATCACATTAATAGACGTCAGGTTGATCACCCTTCTGAGAAGCTGAAAAATGGTGCCACATCCTTTTGGCTGTCAAACCTAAGTCTGCATAGGAACTTAGGACAAGGTCTGGATTATTTTTTTGAAATGGCACTTCCTCCAAACAACAGTACAGCCTTTGGGCAGTATTGATATTCCCAAAACAAAAGTTTTTAAAAATAAATATTTGCTACGGACAGTATCTCATGTCTTGGTCTAACTTCTGTATCCATTCTGATACTGTATTTGCAGTTGTTACCTGTTTGAGCGTCCTCCCATAAACTATTCTGTTAGACAGTAGTGAAGGTGCTTTACTGCTTGGTTTTTTTGCATTTTCAGTAATGTATTATGTACACCTATAAGTTTGTGTCATTTTGCCAACAGATTATATTAGCTGTTAAGGAAGTTGTGTTCACTTCCTGGGTTTTGTTTTGAAATGCGAGGTGAACAATGGTTCTGTCATAAAAGCTGTACACATATGCACACATCAGCTTTATGTGATGTTCTTGGATTTTCCCAGGCCTGTACCTGCATGTACATGCTACTTTTTTTCTTGTTCAGGTTTGGATTGGGTTCAAAGTAACAGTGGGGCTTGTTCTTAGGATTTCTTTCCTTTTTTAGAACACCAAGAGTACTGTTACGCAACAAACCCACTGGCGCTTGCTTGCCTGTCATGCACACATCACCTTTCTGTTTAATCCACTTCTATGTGTTTCATATTCTCATGTCTTTTATTGCCTGTAAAAAATACCAGCATTATGACTTAAGGTACTCACTCTTTTCTCACTCTTAAGACCTGTTGTCTGCTTTGTAGCCTTTCTCATTTAAGTAGAGCATTAGGGCAAGAAATACCAGTTGTGTTAAGGCTTCTGCAGCTCTGTTCTGCTTGACAGAACCTAACAACATAATTATTTCACTCTTCATTTAGTCTTAAGACATTTAACATCTGTCCAACAAATTCTTACCCCAGAGCACTCACAGCTTACACTTACTGAATTAGCAGAAAATCCACCTTCCCTGGCTTCATTCTTGAAGAGCACTGAAAATTCATTTAGCTGAAATTAAATTCTGAATTACTTGCTTTAGTAGTTGTGGAGAGGGTGTGTTACAGCTCACTAAGTCTGGGTGAGGCAGGTTGTTTGCTAATAAATTCTGATATTGCATTGAAAGTACAGTAGAGAAGGTTTAAGAAAGGGTTATGAATTCCAGTTCTAGAGTGTTACTCTTTGTTTCACTTTGCAAGGCAAAAGTTGTACTGTGATCTTGTCTGATGTGATTAACATGAAGAGCCAAGAAAACTTACCTGATTAGAATAACTAAATAATATTGCCAAGCTTGTATTCCCAGAAGGTAGGAAAAAAGGGGCCATATAAGTTTCAGAGTTATGGAAAACACTGAGAAAATGGATTTTAAAATGTGCTTTAGGCAGTTTGCTCAACAATACATCAGGGAAACTTCCAAGTCTACATAGCGATTACTCGATCACTGAACATATTATTTAATTGTAGAACCACTTATATTCCATCTGTATTTCTCAAACCCAATCTTTCCAGATGTCTCAGACCAGTTTTATAGGCACCAGACACATTAGGGAACAAAAGGCTTTCCAATATATACTCATATTATCAAACATAGTCACTAACTCTCACCAATATCAAATGTGCATCACATGTTAAATCCACATTCCAATATTGAATCCTTTTGTCAGCAGTTTGTGACTTTCTTAACTCACTTTAATTCTTCAGAGGTCTCAAATATTGTCAGTTTCTAGAGTTTAATAGTCAAAACTGTCAAGCACACAAAATATTTTCAAACAAAGTGATCTCCAAAGAGTTCAGTGTAATTATTTTTCACATGTTTTAATGAAAATGGCTTCACAGTTCTACGTTTCCTTTCCCTAACTGAGTCAGTCTGAATCATGCTGTTGTGGAGGAGTCTGCCTGGGAATCCAGATTAGAATTACTTTTCAGCATGGGTTGGGGAATGGTGCCTGGAGGATGTCCCTTCCTCAAACTTTCTTAGATAAGAGAGGAATCCATGAATTGTACTCACTGTGCTTGAACCCAAATCACATTAGCCCTTTGAGAAGCAGGTTCAAGTATCCAGAGTGTTTCTTCATTTTCTGCTTCTTTTTCTTTCAGAGCCATTTAAAGGCTTCTAAGTCCTAAGGGGTGCAGCCAACAATGTCACAGCTAATTACTTTACCTGCAACTCATCATCAAGCAAAATGTATATTAGTGTATTTTTCATTTTTGCTCTGAGGAATTTTTGCATTTTGCTATTGTACAGCTGTTGAGACAGATTTAAAATTTTATCTTGCAAACAGCTTTCCTCGACCTCTCCATACCCCCTGCCATGCATACAGAAAGAGCACATAATAGTTCACGGTTTGTATGCAATTTGAAAGAGCCAAGATAAACCCCAAAGAAGGAAATGCTGAAGGAATCATAAATAATATGTTGTTGTTTGCCAGGGAGAAGGAAAATCCATAAAATGAGTGTTGGAATATGACACTGTATCAGTAAATGACTTGAAACAGATGTAGCTATTTATGGGAATGGCATACAGGAGATTAAAACTTATTGAAATACCTGTTAAAGAAAAAGACTGAAGCAGCAGGCTCCAAAATCTCCTGTGAAATCTTATTAGGCATCTCATTCCATTTCCCAAATGTAGCTTTCTGTGAGTTAATACTGAATTTTTATACTGAAATTTCCCTGAGCCTTTGTAGTTTTCTCTCCCTTTTGCTTGAGTGTTTTGAACTCACATATCTCCAGATAGCTGATCACATGTGAGTAGCAAGTGTTCATGATACCCTTGTTATCACAGGGGAAGCACTCTCCAAAATTCTTATATCATTGAGTTAATCTGTGTTGCTCCATAAATCATGAGTGAATCATGTACTTCCTCCCACAAGGAGTGTGTTTCGCTACTTTGAATTCTGTATTTTCTTTTAATATTATATTGAATTATGTAAAAGGGGGATAGAAGTAAAAATTCTACTTTAGTCATTCTGACATGAGAGAGGAGAACTGATAGGGAAAGAGTTTATTGAAGAGGTGGATGGTTTAGCTTCAGTAACCAACTCTCTGTCCTAGCCCCTTACCAGGTGCTGAAATTCAGTACATAAAGATTTAAGATACGCTGTTTAAAAAAAAAAGAAAAAAAAAAAAAAAGAAAATTGTGGAACCAATACTTTGTGTTGTGAACTATGTAGTTAAATTCACCAGTCTGGTGACACAGGACAGTGAAGGTGAAGTGAAACTGCAAGGGTTTCAGAAGAGCCTTAGTGAATTCAGGCAGCCCAGGATTACACATAAATAAATAAAATATGTGCTTTGCTGGATTAGGTCCTAATTAAAGAACTGTGAGATTGTTCAGACTTGTTCATATCAGCTCAGTCTGTTTATATTTTTGTTTCCAATATTTTTGAAACTTACTGCCCTGATATCAAACACGTGCAAAATGCAAATTCGCTTTTATATTGTATCTACAAGTTAAAAGATTTTAAATATATTGAAAATGCAATCCAAACCAGACATGACTTTTTTCCCCCTTGCTTGTTTTTTCTCAGAGATCGGCGGTCAGAAATTCCACAAATACAGCCAAGAGAAGACACTGAAGTGGTTAAAGAAAAAGGTATTGTGTTTCTCTTTTGCTTTAAAAATTGCTATATGTTTAAAATGGAAATGCATATTAGCTTGTCCTTACTTGCTTTTGAGCCATGTGCAAAGGTTCAAGGTACATGTCCTGTCCAAGAAGGACAGACATCACAGTAAAGTTACTGCACTTGGGAATGTGATAAGGTGTTAGAGATATTAAAAGCTTGTTGCATTTTTTCTTTTTGATGGGACTGGCCATGAAAGGGACTCATGGGATGTGGGTAGGAAGAAGCTGTCAGCTTACTGCTGTAGGCTTTGCATAAGGTGAGGGGCTTGCCTTTTGCTTTGTCCCTTTCATAGATGGGCTAGAGGAGAGAGAGATTGTTACAGCTTTTAAATTCTGTCATGCTTTGAAGCTGGACAGAACTGCCTTGATTTTGTGCTACGAATGTGTTTCCTGAAGGTTTGGCAGAGTTTACTCAGAATGGTCCTGGTTTGGTTGCTATTATCCTGATCCAGTCATGCTGTTGAAGAGGTCTGTACAGTACGCCAGAAATAAACTAGTGTTAAAGCTAAGCTTGATGGAGTCTTTGTTTTGGTGTAAAGAAGGTGAATTTAATTTTACTCATGCACATGTGCCCTTAATATGATGCCACTCTGTAGAAAAAGATGGTATGCATCACATGATGAGGAGGCCTTGTCATTTAAATTAATCAATACAAGCACAAAATCTGGTCCACTTTTGGCAGTGATGAGGCATGGGAATACCTATTTTGCAACGATTACCTGAATATTTACATGTGAACAGGTACCTGTTTGTGTTGTTGAAAATACCTGCTTCTGACAGTTCTCTCTCTGTTGGATCCAGCATAGCAGTGCCCTGTAAAGTCCTTAATCTTTGATTTCCACCAGGATGCCTTTGCCATCCTGCTGAGCTCAGGCGTTCTCTGAGCAGGTGTATTTCTCACCTGTATAATCATGGCTGTTGGATCTGAGGAGCTCAGCTCATTTTAGGGTGCTGCAAAAGTGGTGCTGTGTTGCCGAGGCAACATGTTCAAAGACATGCTAGTTTCTTTGGGTTTTTTGAGCTCATATGCTAGTCATTACAAATGTATATTAAATTTCACCACAGTCCATAACTTGAGTGTTTTATATGCTTGAAACAAAATTACAAGAGTTTTGTCACTGCATTAACATGTGCATAACAATACTGATACAGACATTTCATTCTTTGGTTTTCTGTAGGTTAATCAAACAGTGAAAGCACTTAAAAGCAACAATATATCAGTAGGTGAAAGTACATTTATCAACAGTAAACAGATCACCGACACTCAGGAAGGTAAGAAAACTAAACATGGTAATAAATTCCATTTTTGTGAAGTCACATAAGTAGAGATAAAACACATGATTAGAAACTAAAATACATTGAATCGGCCTTTGCAGAATATTTATTCCTTGTACAGAAAATCCCGTGTAAGTTGTGAATGTGTGCTTTGGCTTTTCCAAGTTCTTTGGTATCTTCATCGGATGACATTGTAATTAACAGTAGGTCTCAGCTGAGATTCTCTTAACTTCTCCACAGTCCAAGGAGAAAACATTTTTCTCAGTGAAATATATGCTGAAGTCCTTTGCTAAACTGAGACTATCTTAAACAATAGGACACATATTTATGAGTTCCCACCCAGTAAGTGTCTCTGTATTAGAACATGCTTCTTTTTACTATTATTTTTATTAGGATGCATGGAATATTAGCATATTAGCATTTATAGAATTCTTCAAAATGGTGAAGGGATCTTAGGAAGTCATAATCACAGAGAAAAAGCTCCTCGTCCAAACCTTACTTTATGCAACAAATGCATAGAAAACACAAATGTGTAATTATTAAGGGCAAAATTTTAGTAATATGTGTACTAAATTGTAACAATGCTGTTACCAAAACGTCTGGTGGGATCCTGTTTGCTTCTATTCACCATTTTGCTGGGGAGAGCAATGTCCTGAATGTTACTGATATGAAATTGTGTAGAGAAACCTGAAAATGGACTTGGAATGAAATCTTCGAATATTAATGAAAATTAAGAAAAGTTTAGAGCAAGATGAACCAAGGCAAATTGTTTCTTACTACAAAGACATTCAGAAGTCTTCATGCTGTTGAAAATTAAGGAGAAACAAAGCAGCTTGCTGACCAAGTGGAAAATGAGCTACCAAGTAATGATATCAAAGGAAACAATGTAAATGAGATTTAAGAGGCAAATAGACAGTTTTATAGAACAGAGATTTTAATATATGATTTTTAAAAAGAGACAAAGTTGCAAAACTTGTGACTGTAACTTTTCATTTTTTTCCCAACCCCTGTTTTTTTAAAGAAAGGGGAAGGTGTCCTGGCAACAACCATTTTGACTATGCTTAAATACTTTTTCTCTGAAATTTGTAATTAAATATTTCATCTATAGTGGATTTTTCTCCACCTTTCTCTTTATTTATAGTGACATGGTTATAATAGTCTTTTTAAGATCCTTGGGTTTTCATATTTAAGAGAGCAACATTGAAATTGGGAATACTGGGCTTTAAAGTAGATGAATTTTGAAGGTAGTCCCACTGTATGTGGCAAGGCGAATGACAGGAAGTCAAATGGACATTACTCAACACTTACTTCTAATAAGACTCATTTTCTTGTCTGATCCTTTCATTGCTGTGACAGTGCAATTTATTTCTGTAGAGAATTGCTTTCATAGGGGTTATTATGAAATTTCAGTATAGGTGGGTATATGTAGTTAGCATCTGCAAATGTTGTAGGGCAAAAATAGGGAAGGATATAATGAGGACAAATAGGGAAGTTGGGGAGGTTTATCGTTTTAGACAAAGACAAAGAAGGGAAGTGTGCAAGTATTCCTGATGTTTGACAAAAGGTTAGTAACAAAGCTAGGCTAGGGTGAGAACACAGATTCCCTGGGAGGCAAACAGTGGTATTTTCAAATTGGTAAGGAAGTCAGTGAAGATTACTTCGCGTCAGAAATGCAAAGGGAATGGATTTTGTATTTAGTATGAAATAATAGCAGTTGACTTGGACTCACCATTCAGTGTCATAATGCAAAGAGTGAAATGATGGGAGTATTTTTCTTAAGCAATAAATTGGACATATTAAGTGCTGAGGTGAAATTGTCTTGGGTTGGAATTATTTCTTCTCTCTTGAGCCTAAAGTGGGCTTAGAGAGTGAAAAATCCTTGATGAATTTAGGCAGTGAAGGAAGGAGAAGTGCAGGCAGGTGATAGCAAGAATTTATTATCAGTATAGTTGAAATGCATATGCTGCTGTCAGTTTATTAATGCTTTCTCCTTCAATGCCAGTTCGCATTGGGCTTTTTAGGTTAAAAAAAAAGAAAATGGAGAAAAAAAGAGAGAAATTTATCTCTGGCACTAAAGAAATAGTTCTTTGCCACCTTAAGGTTGCTATACCATGTGTTTCTGAGCTCTCTAAGTATATAGGCATATGAGCAGATAAAGTGGCCTGTTGGGGTTGGAATTCAGAGGTAAGATTTTAACTTAATGTCTGTTTGGCAACTGCTTCCTGAGCATGGGTGCAGTTACTCCCTGGCAGCCTCAACAACAGCAAGTTTAAAAAGTCCAGCCCACGATCAGTAAGTGCTTGTGTAGAACGTGACCGGAAAAGATCTGGTTTAGGACTTCATGTTATAAAAGGGTCACTTTTTTTTTCTCCAGTCTCGCAGAAAAACATTTATAGCAGGAGTGCCCTGTACTGAAAACAGCTTCTAGTAGTTCATATTTCCACAGATAATTATCCTGTCTTGCCAGTGATGTTTAGATAGGCCTTGGCATTTTCTATAAAGTACTGAAAATTAAGTACAAGACTTTGAAATAGACTCATTGTCTCATCTAATTGTTTTCAGTTGAAGCCAGAAAATGTTCTTTAGTACTGAATCCCTTGCCAAATAATTGTAAGATCCAGATGCTTTAAAATTAATGATTGCGTGTTCTGTTGAGTCAGCTTTTTACTTTTGCAGGTTTTTAAAATTTAATTTCTTTGGAAAAATACATGATATCTAGTACTCTCAGAAAGTGAACAGCTTTTGTAAAGTACATGCAGCAGATATTAATAACATGTGCTGACAAAGTGAATGTAGTAAGTCTTTACTTTTTAAATAAACCTACAAGTGTAATATAACATAAACTACTCAACACAGAGAAGCATCACAGTGTATCCATTAGAAGTCTGTTAGTATTGATTCAGCCTTATGCTTCATGGTAGCACATGCAACATGGCTAAAGCAACATGGCTATGTAATATGAATGTTCTTTTTCTTCTCCTTCCCACTCCCTGACCTCTTCCTGAAGATTATGTACAGTATGCCCATGGGTTAATATCAGAGTATATTCCTGAAGATCTGAGTAAGGAGTTGTTAAAATGCTTGGGGTAAGTATTGTTCCAGCTAGCTTATAGCTATACATGGCATGTGTTAGTGTCCGTTCGGTCATTTCTGTTGAATACTGAGATTTGTTCATCGAGGTTGTAGTGAATGACACAATGAGATTATATTTGCCACGCTTTAAATGTGATTTTTCAAATGTAGATTGTCTGTCTGACTTTTCTATGGTGTCAAGGACCCTGAGCTGGGGGAGATGTAATATTAAAAGTTGGATATGTCTGTTACCACCGTTGCATGATGAAACCCTGAGTGATATATCCTCTTTTAAAACAAGTGGGAAGAAAATCCTAAAAAGCAGTTTGTCTAGAATTGTCAAGCACAAACAGCAGAGCCAGGAGCAGAGTCCTTATCCCTAGTCCTCTTTCCTTTCCCCTACTCCCTCAATGCTGCTTGGGTTTGACTTTACTTATCTAACCTGTGTTAGATTATATTTAAATCTGGAAAGTAAGCCGACATCCTCATCCTGGTGTTCCCTGCCAGCAGCAGACTTGATTTGGAGAATCACTGGGATTCTGCACCTACTCATCAGTTCAGTTCTGTTCAAAGGCGTCTGTTATGGTGGCCTTTGGCAAAGTGTGCAATTTGTAGCTTGAAGCCCCATAGCTGAACAGTTTCATAAGTCAGAAATACAGAGTGCACAAGCTGCTATTTTTTGCAAGTGCTTGCCATGTGTGAGCAGCTGATAACCAAAGCAGCCTTCATGAAGAAGGAATTCCGAACTTTAGGTTGTGCAATTAATCTGTCTTAACTTATAATTTAAAATCTTTTGTTCTGCAGGCTCCCAGAACTTAGAAGCCCAGCACCAGAGCCACCACTGAAGGTAGGAGAACATTAAGATATTGATAGATACATTGTGTTGTAAGTTAATTTTTCTGAATTATTATTGAAATTGGACCAGACCAAGCACTGGGTACAATACAATAAGTAAGGTGGCCTTGTAAAAAGCTAGTCTAAAACAACACAAGAAATTTACCAGGTAACTCATATTTTTTAATAAGGAATATTTTGGTTGGTTTTCCTGTTTAAAAAAGGGGAGGGAAAGAGAGAGGCATATTTTATGGTTTTGGTCAACAGTCCTTTCACACATGTTTCGCTTATTTAGTTTTATTAAGGTTGATGGGACAATATGACCTCATAGGTTTTCTTTCATATATAATTTATGAGGACCCTGAAAGGGACCTCCTGGGTCATGGATTCCCAGACAACCATGTTGGATAATCTCTCATACACTGACCATTCTTTGCTGTAAATCTCGTTAGGATTTTTTATTTCCATTACTGCTCTTGGAATAGTGTTCTATAACCTCATTTCTCTGATGCTCAGAAACCTTTCTGTAAATTCCACCTTGAATTTATTCATGGCCAATTTATTCCCGTGCCCTTTTGTGCTAACTTTATCATTGTTTTTTTAAAATTGAAATGGCTCTTTTCCCTCCCTAACATTAGTTCTTTCAGTGTGTAAAGGGAAAACATGTATGCTTTGTGTTTTCATTTTGAGAAGCCAGCTTGGTTGTGTAAGATGGGTTCTCCATTCCCTCATTGTAGAAACACTTCTTTACACCTATTCCAAGACGAATTCAATTGTTTCAAAGCAGGTGACCAGAAAAATGTGTAATTATTTCTGATAAAACCTTTACTCATACAATATGATGGCATTCTTCCCTTCTTGTCTTAACTAGAAATACTTTGTCCCATTACAGACTAGAATCCCATTTGCCTCTCTTGATGTGTGATGTACCAGATAGCTCTCTGTCGTGCTGTGAATAGTTAAGACACACAGTTGGGGCTTTTTTTTTCCACTGCAGTTTTTACTTGATCGGTTCTCAGATTTACAAGAAATTCATGCAGTTAGTTGCTGTGTACATGACCTTTTACTTCTTCCGTACATTTAATCTGGTTTTAATATTTCCAGTCTTGAAGGTTCCCTGGCTTTTTTTCACAGTGTTAAAAGCTCTTTAGGTATTCATAATGGTACTCAGTGGTGTACATTCAGCAAATGTTAGCATTCTATTATTATCTTCAATTAGCAGTTAACTAGTAATCTCCGTCTGATCCAATGACATCCCTTTCTGCATTATTTGCCTTTGGTTCCCTTTTTCCCAGTTTCTCACCTACCTTAAACTTCTTATGCAGTATTTGTTTTCTGTAATTTCAGCTGCTTAAGTGGCACCATGTCAAGTCCTCTGGCAATCCTTCATATTCTGTCACCAGAAAATGTATTATATTTAAGAAAATAAAGACAAGTTAGTGGGCATTACCTGTGTTTAGTTTTTAGGCTGAGACAGGCTGAGAGATTTGGGGTTGTTCCACCTGGAGAAGAGAAGGCTCCAGGGAGACCAGTACCTAAACGGGGCTACAGAAGAGCTGGCGAGAAACTTTTTAGAAGGGCATGTAGTGACAGGAAAAGGGGCAGTGGCCTTAAGCTGAAAGAGAGGGTGGTGAGGCACTGAACAGGTTGCCCAGAGATGTTGTGAACTCCCCATTCCTGGAAGCATTCAAGGCCCGGTTGGATGGGGCTCTGAGCCACCTGGTCAAGTGGAAGGTGTTCCTGCCCATGGCAGGAAGGTTGGAACCAGATGATCTTTAAGGTCCCTTCAAACCCAAATCACACTATGATTCTCTGTTTCATTTACTCTTTAATTATTCTTCCTTCTTTCACTTTTTTTCCCACTCTGTTCTCCTGAGTCCTTCTATCACTTTTTCTTCCTTCTTACATTAGAGGTGGGTCCTTGGCTATTCTGCACTAATATGGTCCCTGCCTGATGGAACATATGCCAGGTTCTGCCTCTCATCTTGTGATTTCTGATGAGGTCTTCCAACTGGGCCAGCATACTGAGTTTTACTTCTATCTTGAATAGAGTGATTTTTGTTCTCTCTTCTGCCCCTGTGCTTAACCTCTTCATTTTTATTGAAAATGATTTACTGAAGCAAAGGAGTTCATCCATTT
Source organism: Aleadryas rufinucha (assembly GCA_013397815.1). Classification (NCBI taxonomy): domain Eukaryota; kingdom Metazoa; phylum Chordata; class Aves; order Passeriformes; genus Aleadryas; species Aleadryas rufinucha. The sequence continues at coordinate 18,523 of VZTH01015250.1, read as the reverse complement.
TGGGTCCACACATAGATTAACTTTAATATCTATCCAATCCTTACAGTATAGCAGCTTCACTTTCTCTTTTTAAATTCCCTTTTTACCTCTGTGGCTAAACAACCTTGTACTGTTTGTTTTAATTTTCTTTCCAAGGTATAACTCAGCTTGACTTTTTGGCGGTTCTAACTTAATCCCAGTATTGCCTGACTCTTAAACCGATATTTTTTTTATATTTTTTTCCCCATCCTTTGCAGAATTCTTCTTCCATGTAGTATCAGTTGGATTTTTTGGGGGATGGGTGGGGGGTGGTGGAATATGTGTGCATCTGTGTGAGCAAGGAGCCGCATTTATAGTGTTTAGTCTGGGAAGCTTTTCCTCCAAGATTTTTCACCTTGTTTGAAGTAAAGGATCCAAAATCACTTCTTCTGTCTTTTTCTTTTATCTTCCAAGTGTCTTCCTCACATATCAAGTCCCTTTGCTTTGCCTTAGACAAGTAAGACATGTGGTTTGCAAAGTTTGCTCCCCTAGACCACTTTTGTGGTCCCCACTTTTGATTATCCTTTCCATTTAATTGGAACTGAGGCACTGTATGTCTACTGAAAGGAGATTACTTACCACACGGGCCTTTCCTGTAATGTCCCTGCTACTTACCGAAACAAACTCTAAAATAACCTCATTTCTGGCTGGTTCAGTGACTGTTCTGTTCAGCAGCATGTCAGCTAGCACACTGAGGAATAATTGAGCCCTACTGTTATTAATAGCATTTGTTCTCCAATGGATATCCATAGATATGTTATTTCCATGTGGCTGGACAGTTGTTCTGGCTGCACAGTTACTTGGCCCTTTGATTCAGTTAAGAATTATCTTTATGCATTGTAAGAAATATTAAGCACACATCAGGAGCCAACTGATAGTCATTAGCTATATAAGCATGTTAAAACAACTGTATTAAACTGCATGTGATGTACATTCCATATTGTGTACGAATAGTTTTTATACCATTGGGATAGTTCTGAGAATCTATTTTTAAAAACAGTTTTATTTCAGCAGTTTGGTTACAGAGGAAATGAGGCTTAGAACTGTTCAGTTGTTGGGCAGTGAGATCTTGCTGAGGATCTGATGAATTTCCAGAGCACTGACCAGGGTGTGTATGATGTTTCTGTGTTTAAGTCTTTGCAACTTCAGAGATTAAAACATTCCTTTATTTCACAATATCAGAGGAGCAAGGTAGGCTTATACACAGAAACTTCTAGTCTCCTTCAGACCGTTTTTAATCACTTGTGTTGACATTTCTGTTCATGAGGGCAAGGTGTATTAACAGACATAATATATGATTATTGCAAAGTGAGGAGGTTCTAACATGTATTTCCTATTTTGGAAAAGTAATTGCATGTTTGGAAATTATGTTAAACTCTGAAGGGAGGAGAGATGTAGAAACTTCAGTGATTAGCAGAAAAGCAACGACACATTCTTCTCTTGAACAAGAACAAACTGGTACGGCCTGGACTTTGTGATTAAATGATTAAACCAAAATTGCATGTTCTTCGTATTAATTGTGAGCCGTTGATCTTGTGTTGTAATCATTACACTGTCCGATTTGTCAGCACAGGGAGTCTGGCCATTGGCACATGATGAGAGACATTTACAAAGAATATGTAGGCTTTGCTACAACTAAACAGCAAATGTTTTGCTGAAATGCAAACATTTTTGTTGTAAGTTTTAAAAACTTGTTTATCAGATTCCAAAAAGAGGAGAAAAGTAATTATTCATTAGATTGTCATTTGAAAATGTAATCACAGCACAGTAAACAGCCTCCTAAAGAGGCTGATCCAGATTCCATTGAAATCAAAAGAAAAGGCTGCAGTTGGATCTGGTTCTAAGAGCTGAGAAATCTAAGCTGCAGACCTGGCTTCTGTGCCAAAGAGAGAGAGGGAGGGGGAGAGAGAGAGATATCACAAGCACCATAAACAAAATGAATAAAACAGGATCTTAAAATGTATGGTACCATCCAAGTTGCTTGCAAAATCACTCTCTTTGGCACAAAAGCTGGGAAGGCCATGGTCTAGATTTCACAGGATATTAAGGACAGGGTAGTAATATCAGATATATAATAATAATAAAAATACAGTGTTGTAAAATACTACATACTTTTTTTTTCCTTTTGGAAACATACCAGAAAGTTTTCACCTTTAAACTAAACACATGCTCACAGTTTATGGAAAGAAATATTCATTTTTACGGCCTGATTGCGTGAAGTGCCGAGAACTGTTCACTTGTATTATTTCTGAAGTTAGAAGGCACACAGCACATGCAGAGTCAAACTTCTTAATATACTGTTGGATTCAAGTGATGAAGCAGTCAGTGGAGCTATGGCACTGTTTCACTGTTGCCAGCCTGTAGAAACTAATTAATTCTAAAGGCTGTGAACAAACAGACAACAGAATAGATGATGGTCCACTTGTGTTGGCAGATAGCTACAACACTGGAGTTGCTGCACAGGTCCATGAGATCATGAACACCACAGTTCCTTGACTGTTAGGCACTAACTTCCATCAGCTGCTCCAGAAAGTTCTCTAAATAGACTGACACCAAAGTCACAATCATGGCTGATTTCTAACAGTCATCCTTCAGAAGGCTAGGAGGAAAATGCTTCCCATGACACTGAATGGTCTCTTCTGAATGCTGTAAAGATGGTAAATATTCACACATAAAGAAGATGATTGCAGACAGAAATCTTCCACTCTTGCTGCAGATTCTTCAGTTGATTGCCAGTCCTGTTTTGGTGCTATGGTTACATTTTAAAGCCAAAGCTTTGAACTTCCATGTGTGTACATCATAAAAGTGGTTGACAGAGCAACTTCCTCACTCTAACATTTCAGAAAAGGAAATGGTCCGATGTCCCTGTGGAACCAGAAGAAGACTATACTAAATTTAACAGCGACAATCTGAAAACCAAAAAGGTAAGCAAGCCTTGCGTTCATACACGTTTTGCTAAAGCGTAGATTAATAGCAAATATTAGCACAGAGTGCTTAACTTTCTCCTTCAAAACTCTTCACAAAACCAAATACAAAATTGTCTGGCATCTGTAGTTATATATCTTTGAACTTTTCATTCAGGTTTAATATGACTTTGACAGCTTTAATTTCCTATTCTGAACTGTGTTGTACTATTTCTGCTGGGCTGTATTGGACCAGTGAATATTCCAGTGAGCCTCGCAGACTCAGACACACGTTAAGGTGCTCAGCTAATGTTTGTAAAGCTCTTTGAGATCTTTAAATGAGAAATCCTATGGCTTAATGATAGCAACTGTTAAATTTCAGTTACTTGAAAAAGAAATGAAGATGGTAGCATTTACTTAAATTCCAAGAGATGCTAGGACAGGCTTTATTTTTACCTAGAAATATTGCTTGTGCACTTACTTATGTCAGCTTAATGAAGTTAAATCAACACAGAACTTACTGATTGCCAGCTCCAGTGCATGTTTGGGGGCCAATCCAAATCTGAGTCCAGCAGTGCCTGCCACTGTACTATTCCTAGGAGAGCAACAGAGATGTGAAAAGAAATTGATCCTCTCTGTATGTGCCAAAGCTGTGAGGCTTGTACTGGCTTATTTCTCTGAACATTGAAAGAAAATGAATCTTCCTCCAATCCGTGGGGAACCAAAAAGGCCCACTGTACTGGTCTTGTGACCTTCAGTCTAATGCTGACTACTCGTTATCCCTTTGCAAAGAGAAGCAGCTGGTGACAGATGCATTCCTTCCTCCCCCCAAAACCCCAGAGTTTTTTTGTACTCAGTGCACATTCTAGTTTTGAAGTAAGAGGATTGCCCCCTAAGTGAAGGTGATAAATAGTTTAAAATATGCATGTTTCCCCCCTCCCCACATTATATACTATAGCTTTTGAACTCAGCATAAGGACAGAAATAAACTGAGGAGAGATAATCATTTTAACATTAAATATGATTTACTTCTGAAATAATGAAGCACATTGATGAGAGAATCTGGGAAAGAAAAGATAGCCCTTGGACTCTGTACAGTATTCTGCTCTTTTTAAAATACTTTGGCTGTGGTTTTGTTTGTAGAGTAATACAGACAATCATACTGTTGTTGTCTCGCTCCATCCTATCCATAACCATCTAGCTGATCCCAAGTACTGTTATTGTGAAGTCCTGCAGACTGAGGAGTATCATAAAGAAAGGTCAATGCAAAGTTTTCTTAATAGGGAAAGCAGCTAGAGATTTAAAACATAACGCTTTAAAATACAAGAAAGAAAAGAGGTCAGCTCTATAAAATGTGGTTCATAAAATGTGTTTTAGGTGTAGAAGTCTGGGAAGTTGTCCCAGTGGCCTCAGAAGTGCTTTGCAAATCTTAGTTACCTTCTTCGTTCGGAGTTCTTCCATCTCTTTTCCCTTTATTTCACTGTGCATAGAGTCTTTGATAGTAAATCAGTATGAATTATTCATCATCTGTAATGCAAGTCTGTAATTCAGCCTGCTGACAGCATAATCATGAGATTGAGTCGGAGGGTACAGAATGCATCTGTTCTATTGCATGCATTATTCCTCTTAATGTACACTCAGGGATTATCCCAAAGTAAACGTTTGATTTGGGATACCTCATTCTGCAGAAAGGAAAGATGTTTCACCTCCTTGTCCTTGTAGTTGGTTTTCTGTCTTTGTCTGAGGTTAAGTAATTCATGACAAATATTCTTCAGTTTGAATAATCTCAAATTTGGTTTTTAATGTTTTTCTCCTACAATTCAAAGCCTGCATAACATTATCTTTATGGCTGTATACTAAAAAAGCAATTCGACTTAGTGCTTGACTTCTGTATTTAGGAGTTTGTAGCATCTGTTTCCCCCCTATGGAGATGCTGCTTAACTGTTTGTTTATCATTTCACTCACAGGCAAACACCAAGATGTCTGCAGCACAGAAGGCTCTGGCCAAAGTTGATAAGAGTGGAATGAAATCCATTTCTGCTTTCTTCAGCTCCAAACCTAAAACATCAAAATAAAAACTTGTTCTTGAAAGAATTTTATACAGTGGTTATTTTTATGTAAAGCTAAAGATGTCTCCTGGAATTTTTTGTTAGTGTAGTATATGCAGGGCATGTCTGGGTATGTGGTGGAGCATGATGGAGAGGTCTGTGAGCTGGCAGGGCACAGAGCCTGTTGGGCCTTAGTGGGACAAGGCAGCACCATGATATCAGATATTCCAGCCTGGACTGGGAAGATGGCCCAGCTGCATTAACATGGTGCTGTGAGCTGAGAAGCAAGGCTTAGCAGGGTACCATACTGTGCTGCTGCTCCTTCTAGAGCAAGCCCAGTCTAGCCGACCACAGAGTTTTGTCCATTACACTTCATTCTGGGCTGAAAACATGCCCACCTTTGACGATTTCTTTTTTTTCAATTGATAAGGAGCATTATTTTTTAGACTTCCTGAAGTTTTTTACCCAGTATTACACCAGAGTAGGATGGCATAATTGCATTTTTATTTTGACTCAAATATAAGCGCTGATGTAAGCATTGTTATTGATGACATTTTATTGAGGCAGAGATGCAGTCTGTATTGGGATTTGTGTTGTTTTCAATATGCTGGAAACAAACGGCAATGAATGTCAATGTACATGTAATGCAATAAAGTGCTTTGTGTAACAAACTTCTGCTTGCTGTATTTGCTGTATGCTTCAAGAGTTAGGTTGGGTTTCAGCACATTTTTTAAGTGGTTTTGGTATTTTCCTGTATATAAATTTTAATCCTTAAAGAGTTATGGCATCTCCTTGGCTTACGTGATAAATCTCTTAGCACATAGCAATATAGGGGTATTTTTATGTTTAGTTCCAAGGTCAAGAGGTCCTTACAAAAATAATCAGGGAAAAATTGATTTAAAGGCAAGAATGGGTGGGGGGTTTTTTTAAGAAGCCTGTTTGGAGTTGGATTCAAAAGCTTAAGTATGAGTATCTTAGATAAGGTTTAGTTTTATAAAGTTTTGCACAAGGTAGGACTGTTACTTAAAATGCACTACCCACTCTTTTCTGTGTTCTTTCATCGTTACAGAGTATTCCTGTATATTTAGAGAGATTGCTGATGTTGCAGCTTCCCTGAATCACAGAATTGAAAAAGAGACGGAGTCACTGGGATCATTTGTACAGATCTAGCCAGTTCTGCACAATACTCAGTGTCATCCACTGGTTGTACTGAGGCATTACTGTGGATCAACTACAATGTGTGTTTTTGAAAAACACTCTTAAAACACGTCATACTTTGCTACTTCAGCTCAGTAGAGAATCTGCTTGTATCCCTTGATAATGTGAGTTTTAGAGAAATTAGGAAATCCCCCTTTTTGAGTAACTGCCATTTTTGCGCTTCAGACTTACTTATTGCTATTTACAACCCTTGGATTACAATGGTGTCTGTTAGGTTAAAAAGCTCTGTGGCACTCTCTTCCAACCAGAATGAAAGAGAAGCCTTGCTGTGTGTTCTGTGCAGTTTTGTAGTTATTGGGTTTTGCATGCCTTTCAAACTGGTGGGTTTCACAAAGTGTCAGATGTAGTTTGTAAATGCAGAGGGTCAGCATGGTTGGAATTCCAGATAGAGGAAAATACTTGGAAATCTACAGAATTATTATCTCTGATAATAACTAGTGTTTGGTGAGCCCAGAATGAGCAATTCTGGTTATGAACTGGAAGGGTTAAATTTTGGAAAACATTCAACCTCCCAAATTCATGTGAGTAGAAGGCATGCAGAAGTGATGGCAACTTTTGAAAAACATCCATCAAAAGTGCAGGATAATGCTGTGGGAAAAAAAGGAAAAAGAACAGGCACATTCTGTCATGTTAATGGAGAAGTTCTGTGCAGTAAGCAACAAGTTAGGGAGTGTTTTGGTAGAAAAAAGGAGTTATGTATCTATTAATGAAAAGCCAGCTCTGAGCACTAGAAGATGCTGAGAAAGCAGATAAGCATGGGATGGGTGTTTGTTGGAAAACTAAGAATGGGAGAGAATTATGTTAGAAACAGGAACTATGAGGCAGAACAGATATATGGTAGAAACCTCTAAATACCCTCTTCTGGATATTTAAATATGCTAGTTTTAGGGGTTTGGATTTTAACAGTTCAAAAACAGTTCAAAAGCTGTGTGAAATAAATTTTGCAAATGCACCTTTTCATTGACTGAACTGTTCAAGAACCCTCTAAAAAAAGTCCCAGTTTCTCTGGTCAGAATTTGGGACAGAGAGAGAACAAATCTGATAGAGATGAGAGTCCTTTGTGCTGACTTTTGATCTGGGTTATCAGGTTTTTTTTTTTTCTTGCTCTATACATGACTTTCACATCTGCTGCTGTGCTCAAGGACTAAGTCTAGAGTTCTTTCTCTGTGCAGGGATGCATTGTGCTTTAGTGCCACATCTCAACTTCAGCTGTCAGCTATGCTCTAACTTACCACAATAGTAATTTTATTAGTGACTGTGCTTTTGGTTGAGCAGGAATTTGTGCATGACAAAAAAAAATAAGCCATTTCCAAAACCCATTAGAGCTTTCACGTGAAAACAAAAACTCTTTTCCCTTTAGGAAAGCATGAAATACATTTAGTAACTTTGAAACTTCCTTGACATGTAGCTGTAAGAAGTTATGAACAGCATGTGGTGCCAAGCACATAAAACAATATTTCCTACCACAATAAGGGTTTAAATATAGTTACTCTGCCTGGCCAGCAGTAGCAGTAGGTCATTATGAAGTGCTGCTTTGCTATTTCTTCCTTGGTTAGCATAGTGTGGAGCAATATGCCAGCACTATTATAGAAATGTGGTCTTACTTTATTTCTTTTTCTGGGTTAATATGACATCTCTACATGTTCATGTAAATATATGATGAGCTGTGATGCTTTTATAGTTGTTTATTTGGGATTAAACAGCTCTTACATTTTCACTTTTTTAGACTTTGCATAGCAAATGGATTGACATCAGTGGGCATGGAAAACATACAGAAATACAAGCACTGACTTAGGGATATGTAAGGGTCAAACTGGCACATCATTTTCAGTCTTAAGTAATAAACCTAGTTCTATTTGTAGAAATGACAGTTGGTGATTTGAGTATTTTCAGTGGAAAAGGTGGCATAGTTGGCAGAATTTGCATTCAGATCTGAAATCTGGAAGGGTTCAGCGTGCATGTTTTCAGGTGTTCAGTTGAATCTGACGCGATGTTTATTGGAGCAAAATTAAATGGATGGTTATTTGAATAAAGTAGTATTTTTCACTAGGGTTTTCTCTTTCCTTTGTAGATGCCTGAGAAAAGACGTGCGAAGAAGAAATGAAAGGAGCATAAGGAGGCTCACTAATATTATTTTAACTTGCCATAATCACAAAGCTGCTTATCAAGGCTTTTTTTACGCACTTTCTGAAAATTAAATGCTTGACGTTGGACATAGCCTCTTCCAAGAAAAAGCAAATCTCAGCAGATTAGCATTGTTAAATATGCAGTGTGTTAAACATACACTGCTTCAAATTTTATAGCTTACACTCGATTGGTCTATTGGGCCCTTCCAGGAAAGCACTTACGAGCATGCCTAATGTTAAGCACATGAGCAGTGATCCTGAAGTCAGCCGTGTTGTTCGTGTGGGTAAGTGCTTTGCTGGATCAGCGCCTGAAGTCCTGTTAGGTGCTGAGCACCCTGATCCATATCCAGCAAAGCACTTACGTCCATGCTTATCTTGAAGTGGAAGAGCCCGTCTAATATTTGTGCATTAGTGTTCACCATAAAATCTCTCTTGCCACAATGACTCATATGCTTAAAATTAAGCACCTGCCTAAGTATTTTGCAAGGTCAGACCAACTATATCCTTGAGCAAGTCTCAAATACTTGATTTTCTAGGATTTTTTTTTTACTTGTTTTTTTAATAGAATGTATGCTTTTAGTGACCATAATTACAAGTTTTAGAAGCTGTATAGCAAAATATGTTTGTATAAAAAATATGTTGTATGCAATTTTCTTCTTTCTTTTTCAAAATCTATCCAATTTCAGAAAGGTGACCTTTTTGGACTAGAAGTCCAATTCTCAAGACATAAAATCAACCAAAATGAAAAAGCCCCCAATGTTAACTCTTTTTAGGACATTTACATTTTTAAAAATAATTGCACTGAGTTTGATGTACATGATTTTGTCCAACGCTGACCTGTTATACAGAAGGTGTCACCTAGCCTGGGTTGTGTGGACAGTCTGACTCTTAAGTACTAAAGCTTTGGGTAGGTTGTGTGTTCAGAAGGGCAGACAGAGAAGCTGTATTTTTTATTTTGCTTCTTTTATTCTAAGGGATTGAAACCTTACAAACGTATAAAATAACGTGTACCTTTTGTGTTAAGAACTAAACCAAAACCTATGTAATCCTTCAGGTAAAAAAAAAAAAGACCTAACTATCCTTTATTTATTAATGTAAGTGACACTTTCTGTGGAGTGAACTTCAACCAAGACGTCAGCTTGAGACTACATAAAACATGCAGAAAGCGGATGTTAATGAGATCCTGAAGTGATTTGTGTCAGAGGCAGTCTGATGTTCTTAACTTAAATACCTGTATATCAAACTGCTATTAATATCTAACTCTTTGCTAGAAAACTTTTTTAAATTAATAATTGATAGGATTTTAAACAAATGAATGTTTACTTCTGTGAATTCCAACTGTGACCCCTGTTCACAGACGCCTACAGCAAATGACCAAAATGTTCGGTAAAGCTTGAATGTATTTGAAGTGTCCTAGGTAAAAAGTAAACAAATATTTTACATCAACTCTGGCAAATTTTGCCTAATTTTGAGTAAGGAAGAGCTCCAAGAAGAGTTTATTATGACCTTGCTGAAAACTAAATTCTAAGACAGAAGCAAGAGCTTATTCAACTTTCTTTTCAACTGATTCTGTTCAACTGTTTCCAAATATGAAAAACCTGAACTCTTAACTATTCAGAAATCATATATGAAAGGAAATGTAATCTAAATGTCTATTTTAGGAATTTGCACTGAATTATTTTTGTTAGTCTGGTTAAGCAATGTGCACTTTCCCTTTTTAAGGAAAAAATTTTTATTTTAACATCATTTTTAGGAATACTGCAAGAATATTATGTCAGTGCAAAATGAAATTTCTATTTTTCTAGCTTATATTAAAAAGTGCTTGATGTATGAATTAAGATGATATATTTCAGTATGTGGTTCCATATTTTTGTAAGATTTTATTTTTAATTCATGTAAAAGAAAGAAATAAATGCCTTTGGAATAATTTGTTGATTATTTCTTCACTAGTATCAAAGAGAAATTCAAAGAAAAATGTGGTGCAGTCAGGCTACTGATGCTGTTACCCTCCACAGGGTAGTCAGTAATTCTTGGACTGAGTTGAAGGAAATAATGAATCCTGATATAAATATGAATCTAAAAGTTCATTAAGACATATCCAGTGATGCAGTTAGGCTAATCCCTGAGGACCTTACGGTACAGATGTTCTAAAGAGAACCCATCTCTCTGTACATTCAGTTGCTGGCCTACGTACTCTGAGTATTTTCATTTTCATGAATGTGGTGGTGAATCCCTGAGCGACGGTGGGATGAGGAGAGTGGAGGTGAAGAGAATGATGTGATATTTGTGTAACTTTTTACATATTTTGCATTCTTCGCCATCACATATATGATACGTAGGTGCTCCATCACAGACTTACACAGAACTGATAATTCTTTTCCATGCTTTTTATGGCAGACAGTTAATCAAACACAGCGGGAAAGGTGTTCCTCTGCCAAAACACTATCCCGGTATCACCCTGATACTCTAAGTAGTGGCATGAGGCTTCAAGGCTGTTAGGAGAGTTACAGCCATTTCATTTATAAAATCCAGGGAGATTATAAACAAGAGGCAAAGCAAAGGTGGTCAGTATTTTTTTTGGCTGTCAAGTTGGTTTATTGGTATTAATGAAAACCAGAAAGGAAAAGAAGTAAGGTTTGTACCATTTCATATACCCATCACTCACCAGCACTTATCTGAAGAAAGAGAAGTACCAGTGCTAACGACAAAGCAATAAGGCAGCATCTATTTAAATATGAAGTAGCATTTACACTTCTTAGTTCAATGAAGTCATCTCCCACAGCATTGCAAGGACTAAGGAAAACAGCACAATGATTTACATTCTTAAAGAACTTCTATAGCTCAAATATCTCAAGCTGAGCTCTCTAGTACCCTCTCTGTGCACAACTGTTGTCTTTTAGGGTCTGTCTTTTTAGGCATTGCAAATTGCCCTAATTTTTCCAAAGCTTACTTTTAAAATGCGTTGCATGCCCTGAGACAGTTGCAAAATGAGCAATAGTGTGTCAGCTAAAACACTGCCCCAGTGAGGCTCTTCAGTTTTTAAAAGGGGAAGGTAACAGGAAGGTGAAAAGGTCTGCTTTAAAATTTGGGTTCTCATTTAGGGTTATGGTCATTGTTTTGTTCACCCTTTCTCTCTTCAGTCTGAGGGCCTGATTCTTTTTCAGAAGGTGCTAATTTGTTATAGCCCCACCTCCCCTTGACTTCAAGCCAATTGAGCAGTTTCAGAACACCTTCCCCAAAGAGAATCGTGGCAGAGATGTCTCTTTGCCTTCGCCTGCATCCTCCCTGAGACTTGTATCCAGCTTGAGGCCTTGTATCAAACTTGGAGCCTTGCAGCAAAGGCCTCAAGAGCACCCCCACAAGCACAGGGCTCAGCACCAAGGGAATCAATGCCATCTCCTTGCAGGGGACGTCCAGGAGCAAAGTAGCCCCAGATCTCATCATCCAGCTGTATATTTGACAAGGGTTTCTGGGGGCTTTGTCCTGTTTTGTAAAGGGAAGCCCCAGGGGCCCATTCCAGAGCAGTGGGTCTCCATTTTGTGGGTGGCAGGGCTTTGGTTGCCCAGGGCCATTGCGAGGGGCTGAGCTGGGGTGGGAACGAAGGGTGGGGCTGGCCTGGCTGTGGTGTCTCTGGTGTCTGTGACATCACAAGGGATGTCACAACGGGGGATGCATGGAAACAACACCAGCAGGCAGCGCTGCCCCAGTCCAGCCTGGGCGAGCGTCGAGTGCTCACGCAAGCCAGAATCTGTGCTGGACGAGAGCCGGAGCACAAACTCAGGCATCCAAAAGAGCGCTTCCCATCCTGCATCCAGGGCCCAGCCCCTTGCAGGAGTTCCTTGGACACAGCACAGCGCGGCTCCTGCTGCGGCTGCTGCTGCTGTGGCTGTGGCTGTGGCTGCAGCTGGGCCTTGGTGCCTGCCAGCTGCCTGGCTCCCTCTCTTCCTGTCCCCACATCCCCAAGATTCCCATCCCCACCTCCACACCAGTAGCTGCCCTCGTCCTCTCTCCCCGTTCCCCCTGTAAGCCATGGCAGCCATCACGTTCCTGATGTGGCTTGTGCACAGCCTTATCCAGTACCCGCAGATGGTGGGGGATGGACTGGATGAGGACGCACGCCGGCTGATGGAGTTGCGTGCCAATTACGAGCAGCTGCAGATGCTTCGGATGCTGCAGGAGCTGCAGGAGCTGGAGCAGGTGACCCTGGAGCAGGCGACGCTGGAGCAGAGTGGTGGCTCCTGGGGAGCCCCACTCTGGGCTGCCTTGCAGCAATGGCCGCTCTGGGTCATTGCTGCAGCCCTGGCCCTGCTCTCGGTGCTGTGCTTTATCCTGTGGGAAAGGAGCTGTGAGCCAGAGAGCAGTGGCCAGGAGAAGAACTCCAGCAGCAATGAGGACAAAAGAGCAAATGATAAAGAAAGCAATGGTCTGGCAAAGAAAGAAGTGGAAATCCCCTTGGCAAATGTGGAGAAAGACAACAATGCTGATGGCAACGCAGAAGGTGGCAGCAATGCTGGTGCAGCTGGAAAAGACGATGTTAGAAATGAAGGAATAGAAGGCATTGAGGTTGCAAAAGCTGGAGAAGAAAATGATGATGTGAATGTGGAAGAAGACAACAAGGAGGCCGGAAATGAGGCAGAAAGCAGCAATGCTGTCACAAATGAGAAAGACAATGTTGAAAATGAAGCAAAAGAAGGCACTGAGGAGGCAAAAGCTGGAGAAGGAAGTGATGATGTCAGTGTGGAGGAAGACAACAAGGAGGCTGGAAATGAGGCAGAAGGCAGCAATGCTGGCTCAAATGAAAAAGACAATGTTGGAAATGAGGAAGAAGAAGGCAATGAGGATGGAAATACTGGAAAAGTAAGTGATGATGAGAATGTCGTCAAAGACAACACAGCGGCCAGAAATGAGGATGAAGGCGGCAATGTTGACACAAATGAAGATGACAAGGAGGCCAGCCATGGTGGAAAACAATGCAATAAGGGCACAAATGAAGAAGAAGTAAATGCCAGTGAGGATGTGCAGAAGAACAGTGCTGCTGGCAACAAAGGAGAGAACTCTGACACAAATGAAGCCAAAGAGCAGGACTTCGCAAGCAAGCTTGGAAGGCTTGTGGAGGAGCACATGCAGTGGCCTGTCCTGGACCTGGACAGAGGTGGTGCCATGGTAACTCTCCTGATGGACAACTTCACACGTGCCTTTGGACATGGCTCGTCCAATCACTTCTACCCAGTCCTGCAACAAGCCATCGGGGTGGGCAGTGCCTTTGAAGGCTGGAGGCCCCATGCAGAAGGTGCATTGTACCACGTGCTTGTACCCCTGAGTGCCCCTGCGGGACACACCTTCCACCTGGAAGCGGACACTGGAGCAAAAATGCCAGGGAGGAACTTCCGCGTCCGAGTGGAGCTGGAGTGCACCTGCGTGAGGGAGCAGCTGGGCAACGACACCGTGCTGTGCTTCCTCCACCACTCCAGGGAGGAGCTGAGCAGGAAGCAGGAACCCAGCCTCCTAGACACCCTCTGCACTGGACCCTACCTGGATGTGGAGAAAACTGCCTTCTGGCTGTACCGATTGGTGAGAGCAGACTGGTTGCTTTTGCCTCAGTCCTACCACGGGCATTTAATGTTGCTGCCCTCCAGCCGCTCCTGCAAGATGCAGCTGAGCGAGGGCAAGGACAGCTTTGTGGTAGAGGTACTGTTTGGGGTGCGGCACGGCGACTCGGACATCTATGTCAGCAGTCAGCCCACGGAAGTCCGCTTCATGCCGAGCACTACGTGGCACGAGACCTACGCCGTGGCTGAGGCCAACTTCTTCAGGCATGTGGCCAGGCAGGCACCGCAGGACAGCTGGCACTGCAAATGCCTGCAGTTCCTCACCTGCGCTGCAATGGGCTCAGACTTTTCCACTTACGCCTTGAAGACAGTTGTCATGCACCTCCTGAACACCAGCCCCCTGTCACAGTGGGGCAGGAGGGAATTCCTGAAGCGCTTGCTGGACATCGTGGACTACCTGCGCTGCTCCCTGGACAAGAAACGCCTCGACCACTTTGTCATAGGCAACCAGAGGCTTCCCGGGGAGATCAGTTTGCCGCCAGACCTGCAAAGGGTTGAGCCACCCAACCTGTTCCAGCACCTGGCACGTGATCCAGACGCCCACAGAGAGGTCGTGCAGGTGTATATTAAGCTGCAACATAAGCTCAAACAGCTCCTTCTTGCAGCCGTGAAGACTGCAAGAGAGTCCTGCGAGATGGAGATGAGCTGCTGAGGGCTCACACCTGAAGACAGGCTCTGTATATATTAGGAGTAGTCCATGTTTAAGTATTGAATAGGTAGATAGTGCACTTAACCCCTACCAATAGATAGGTAGTTAATATGTAGTTAGTAGACTTCTCCCCAGTAGGGATAGTTAGTGCCTTTATTGGCGCCTACATGTTTTTTCAATAAAACGTATTGTTCCAAAATCTGGATGGTGCAAGTTTTGTAGTCCACCAAACCTACAGTGCTGAATTGGTTCTAATCAGAAATTCAGCCTATTTGCACCCAGCCCATCTTATTGCACATGATGAGCTGGAACTCGGTGGGTGGGTTAATTTCTGCTGAATTTCTCTGTCTTTATTGCATCAGTCATGCTATGGCCTCGCCAGGGATCTGGTGCCACCTGAGTGGGCACGCTGGATAGAGAGATTGGGCTGCTGTTATCAGCAGTGGGATTTGCTGCTGCACCTTTCGTCCAGATGCCGATGCAGCAGCACTGGGCTCAATCCTGCTGTTTCTTCCATGTGAAGCCGTGCCCCCAAGTGCCGTGCCCTGTGCAGAGCTTACATCATCTCCAGACAGCGGCAGATGACACTTGGCGGCTTGTGTGGTGTCCACAACTCCTTACATGGGTTTCACCCTTCTCCTGGCTCCAATTCCCTCCCCCAGCATCGTGTCCCATCACATCATCTCTTGGTGGTGCAACCACTGGACCACAGCCCTTCTCGTATTTCAAAATATCTAGGTGCCACCAGTACCTTTTAGGCTCCTAATTACTAAGTACCACTTGCATCATGTTATTGGCGCTATGGAGACACCTCTCCCAAAGAGAATGGTGCCTTTCTTCCTGAGGTGTGTTATAGGAAAGTCAAGTGGAAACAAGGATAATTTGCACTGGGCGTTCTTGTGTTGACATGGAAAGAAATTGCTTTCATTAGGAACAATCATTCACCACAATAACCTTTCGTGGGTTGTAGTAGAGTCCCCATCACTGGAGGTTTTCAAGATGTAGTTGGACAAGGTTTTAGATAATCTCATCTAGGCTCTTTTTCCATGCATGTTTAAACCAGACAATGTTTTGAAATTCCTTCCAGCTTGGGCTGTTCTATAATTCTGTGTAATCTGTAATGGATGTGCCACCACAGAATTGCAATAAGAGTGCTATTCACCTTTTTCCCAGCCCCTTGGTTATAGAGTGCAGCTTTGGCAGAGAGGAGACCTTCGGGAAGGATCCTTTGCAGGGGTTTTTATTTCCAAAGCAAGTTGTCCCTGTGTACATATGCCTGACTCAAACATTTCCCTTCCAGGATTATTGGTTAGTGACAAGCAGCATGGGCCAAATGATCTACAGAGATCAGAGGGGTTTTTTTCTTGGTTTGTTTGGGGTTTTTTGTAGGAAGAGATGCATGAAAAAAAAGGCTCAAAGGCTGCCCAGGAAGGTTGTAGGGTCTCCCTCTCTGGAGACATTCAAAACCCACCTGGATGCATGCCTGTGTAACCTGCTCCAGGTGACCCTGCCTGGGCAGGGAAGTTGGACTAGATGATCTCCAGAGGGCACTTCCAACCCCAACAATTCTGTCACTCTGGTAAGGTTGGAAATAAAGGAGGAGAGGTAGGAAGGGCAGGGAGAAGAGAGAGTTTAGATAGCACAGGGAAGCAAAGAGGGCCAGCACTTTTCCATGCTCTCATTTTGTCTGGAAGTCGTGCTTTAAATCTTCTTTACTTGTGCCAGTGGTATGTGTAAGCCACTAGGTAGCAGGCAACTACTAAAAAGCAGTAACTCATTAGAATGGACATGCTACTCCATGACAAGAAGAAAATGTTACTGGACCTTTTTAAGAGAAAACCACCATAGAAATGAGTTTGCCAGTAGTGCTCACAAGGATCAGAATTCTTGGTTCAGTTTGCCAAGGCCTTTTTCAGCAGTTCTTCATAGAAGACTGTTTATTTTTACAGTGTACTGTAAAAGAGTTCTACTTGGCTTTGAAGCCACTGAGAGATGAGGTATCTGTCCCAGTGGACTTACAGAAGAACTACAAACTGTGACATTCTCAGATGTCCTCATACTTGTGTCCATGGGTTCTGTTCTATGTGTGTGTGAGTATTTCCAACTCTGCCAAAGTGTAACCACACAAATCCTATTGGGCAGAAAGGGAGTTGTATATCTGAATTCTGTCCTGGGGTTTGGGAGCATTGAGATTAAACTAACAGTGTATAAACAGTTTGTTTTTAGGTTGGCAGAACCTAAGCCATTATGTTCACAATACTTGGTCTCCATGAGTGAAGGGAAGGGCTTGGGAAGAAACAGAGCTTCAATGGGTAAACACCTGGCTGCACATCTGGTGCCAACAGGAATCAGGCATTGACAACTACGGAACCCACTCTGAGGACTGAGACCTGATAGGAATAGGTGGGACCCATCTGAAAAAGTGGAGAGTTTGCCCAAGTGGAGAGTTGTGATGGATTGACACAAGCTCAGGAACAAAGCAGGGAAGATGAAGAGAGGGATTATTGTTTATGTGGAGGAGCCTTTTGGATGTATGGAGCTCTTCTGTGGAAGAGATGGGCTTGCTTTCTTCCTGCTTTGTGAGGTGGAGAACATAAACACCCTCTGTATCCCAAGTTGTCACTTTTCAGCTTTTTGGGGAAAAGTTGAATAGATTAGAGATTTTCATTCAAAATCTGGATCCTACTCAGGATTTTGCTCAGAATCACATTCTCCCTGCTGGTCACAGTATTGTGGATGGTGAGGGTGGTCCATCAGTAGTATGCTAGGCCCACATCACACCTTTTCCTCACATTCATTGCTTCCTGGGATGGCCTGTGCTCTTTACACCTAGGTTTGGCAGCGCTTCATCGATTGCTTGTGGCCCACTGTCCTGACACTGTCACTAACTTGTTTACCTCCTTTAGCACTCTATCGGCTGCAAGTATTCCTAGGAAATATTTTGCACATCTTGCCAAGTTGTTGTAAAATATATGTTTGCAGAGGGCCAAAAAAGGTCAAGTGTCCCTCCACCCCAGCCTTGCTTGACAGAAGCCCAGCTGATGCTGACAATGATTCTCCTGCACCTACAGGGAGCTCTATCATTCGTGTCTGTTGGTTCATTTTTCCCACCTGATCTGTGGGACACTGATTTTCCCTCTTGTTGATGAAGCTATGTGGTATTAATCTACTGGTGTTAAGCAGCACTTGTTTGTCCAGTGATCTTCAATCTCTTCAAGGAGCGCTTCCAGGTCTCATATGGTTTATCTTCTGCAGATAACAGAGAAAGAAATAAATGAGACAGCAAGAAGAATGAGGAGTAGTGTGTCTTAATGAAAAAGAGATGCCTTTCCTGGGGAGCAGGAAAAGAATTAAAACTAGAGCCCATGACCAGGGTTGATGAGTAGGCAGGAAGAGGCAGAAGATAGGAAAAGAAGGGTTCACATCCTGAAGCAAATGACATCAACACTGCTTCCCAGGTCAAGGGCAATGGGTGGCAGTAGGCACAGTTGCCCACTGAGCCTTCTTGGGCTGCAGAGGTGGGGCAGGGTCTCATGTTCAGCAGAAGTGCCCGGGTGCCAACAAGTGTTTCTGCCCTACATCTCTAGGAGCAGCAGACCCAGGATATTTGCAGCCAGCTGGACCCAAACAAACAGCTGTGGGCTTTATTCCCCTCTTGCATAGGTAAAGGTGGCCTGAATGACCAGAGGAGGAGCTTAAAAGCCCAGACTTGCATCTGAAAACTCTGGGTTCTGTTCTTCGCTTGCTCCAAAACTCCACTGAGACCTGGGATGATATACATATCTTTTTTGTCTCATGGAGGGGAGAAAGGATAGAAATTTCTACTTTTCCCCCATCTCAGTGGTTTTGTGGTGCCTTGTATTTTAATATGAGCTCCTTGAGGCAACAGCCATTTTCTCAGCTATCTTCATACAGCTCTTGGCTTACAGAAGTGTAATAAATACGTACGCCC